>OX439419.1:0-7500 GCA_949319885.1 Mecyna flavalis | reverse complement strand
GTAATTATGCATAATAAACGTTAAAATATATTAATTCCATATTCATATAATATGTAAATACATTTTAGAGGTTATAATTAGAAATAATTATTAGATATTTACCATTTATCAAGTTTTTCATGATATAACTAATGATTTAGCTCATAAACTTGGTTCCTGTGAGATTTGAGAAAGAAATACGTGATCAAAATTTATGAAACAGTGTACTTTACTTACGTATAAAATGTAACACCCGCTTATTTTCTTTGATTGTTTATTTTTGCACCCAATTATTGAACAACCACCATTTTGTATGCTAGACACAAACACTACACATTCGATTTATAATAAGTATTAGGAATAAATTAGGTAGTAATCCACCAAACCTTTAATTTCTTCAATGTAATCATAGAATAAATGTATTGAGTGAACCAGAATAAACCATATTATTACGTTTCGTTCCATAAGATTTGCTCGATTACTTTAATTCAAAAAGGTTAAATATTCGTTTAAATATAAAGAACGACGCAATTATTAGCTTTTATTTTAAAATTAAGGTAATTTATATTATAATTTAGAATTAATGGTTGTTTATATATAAAATAATCATAAAATTTTATTGACTCCGATTATTGTTGTTACTTATAATGAACCGTAAAAGCAGTAATGCCAGCAAACAGAAGTAGAGGAAAAGATACCAACAAAAAAAAAACTCAACTATACATTTTTTTCAATAAGTGACATCTAGCGTTAAAGTCCATAAGTACTATTTGATTCATACCATAGAGTATATTGAATATTTATGGAGATAGAGTTGTCAGCTAAAAATCGTACTACTAGCGCTGACGGCGTTAAAAACCGTACTACTAGCGCTGACCGCGATGCGATGATATAAATATTATAACCTGACGTAGGTATTGTAGGTATATATAGAATGCATCATAAGCTGTAGTTTTGTATTTTTCATATTTTTAAATGCTATCTTAGTCAAAAGGGAGAGACTTAAAGAAAACAAACGAATGCAATTTCCCCTTTTATTAAGCACAAAAATAATCCATGTTTATATAATACAGATTTAATAAGATTATTTAGAGAAACAGTAAATTACATAAATACGATAGAAATTACGATAGTAAAGTTCAAGGTCCAGTAAGTAATAACAGGGTTCACAGTCAAAACAGAATCCTCGGGGCCCGGGGTCAATGCACAGTCAATAAAAACACAGAAAATCACAAAAAAGATAAAAGAAAATCGAGACGAAATCAAGCCAAAACACAAGTGAGTGACAATGACAGATGATGATTGTTGACAGACCACTAGCTGTCATGATTGTTTCTTTTCACAAATTCACAAACGAATCAAACATGTCTAGTTGAAATATTTTTTGAATAATATATTGTTTATAATGTTTGAACTCGTTAAATAAATAAGTATTATAAATATGAAAAAAGGTAATTGAACGTAAGTTAAATATTTGTCATTTTCTTTTTGGTTAACTCTGCCATGACTCTGCCTGTAACGAAACGTCTGAACTTATCAACTGCAAAATGTTGCCATAACGAATAATTATTTAGTGATACCATTACTCAGGTAAATTTCATGAAAAGAGCCATCTATCGATAATAACTGGTAATAACACTAATTACACAAATTTTATAGAACCTCTTTTTGTATGGAGCATTTTTGATATGTATTTTGGAATGGTTAGGGAATAATCAGTATAAAAGTACTATCATTTATGTGGTAAAATACAATATTTATTTATTGCGCTATCGTACAAAAACATGACAATTTATATTACATTAAAAAGTTTATATCTCAGAATAATTAATGTAATATCTAATGAAGTCTACGCCATCTAGTGATGAACTTAAATACTAAATATTATTTACAGACTACAACTTAGTTTCAATATGCAATACTAGGTGGCGCTATTAAAATAAAAATAAATATTTCAATCTTAAATGTTACCTTATAAGAATACAATATTTAATTATTTATTGCGCTATCGTACACAAACATGACAATTTATGTATATTATTATATATTATATTTCATCCATAATTTCGACTGTACTTGCACATTATAGATGTAATATTTGTAAAATATTTAGAATTTATAGCAATTAACCTATATTTTCATAACATCACAATAAGCACATGAGCGTTGTAGGTTTTCCAAACAAATAATTTGTGAGTGACTGACTGCAGCATACACTCACTGAATGCATGACTCACATACATCTGTCAAATTACAGTTAATAATAACTTCATTATTTTTAGCCAATGTAATAAATATGTGGTTTAGATTACCATTACAAATTTATTTAATTCACCTGCAGTTTTATATATATTTTCTTTCTCATGTTCATAGCCACAACCCATAACATTTTCATCATATAGGTTGAATGAAGGTGCTTTCTGGATAGACCACTGGATCTACAAAATACAAAAAGAATATTAATCATATTCAAGCAAATCTAAATTGAAATCAAACAAAAAATAATATTAACAAAGTACCTTTAGAAGTTGATGGACGGTCCAATATCAAATTGGTATTTGCCTTTAATGGTCTTCTTTCAGCAATAAAATTGTTAACTTCAGAATATCAATAATTATTGGTCCTAAAAGAATATATCAAAGATTAGGGACCTGTTATTTTATCACCTAATAAATACAGCTTAAAATTTTCAATACAAATAATATACACACAAATTAATATGGAATCAAAATGCAGAGTTTTTATTCGACTAGAAGTTTCAATTAAAACACCCATTTAGATATTGTGTTCACAATTCTCAAATTCTTTCTAGCATAAAGCATTATGAGATTTATAAGAAATTAAAGTGACTCAGTTTGTTATTGTAAGGCTGTCAAGTGTTATTTTTTACGCTTAGGTACTACGAATGAAGCTATACAATGGAGTCTTTTGTTTATCTAAATGGGACTCTGGTGCACGTATGTAGTAGACCACTAGCCTACACGGGCATTTCGGGTACAAAACGTCATTCATGTAGAATCCCAGTCTACATGGGCATTTCAGGGGATTGAGAGAAAATTACTTGCTGCTGTGTACTACATTGAGAGTTCAATTTATTGTAGCTATAAAATGTAGCGAGCGACCAAGTGCAGCTGCGGTAAGTACATTAATGCAAATACTGACAAAATAACTTATTGAATGCAATCGTAAACTTTTTGTGATCAAATCCATACGAATGGACATGTTGCTCAATTTCAAATACTTACTTCCACTTTCATGGCATCCAGGTACGCAGCCAGCACCGGTCCCTCCCTAGACATTGCGTTGGGTTCACTATTATATTAATACAAATATTTAACGATTAGTCTGTCTCAATCCAATTTAATGAAAAAGGTAAACAAACCTTTCTCATTAAAAATTCTCATACTTTCGGCCACTAAATGGATTTAAAAACACATTCATAAGTAATTACAAGGTTTCAACTTATATCTCACAAATTATTGCAAAGATCGTAGTTTTTTTAACACTTTTAAAATGCAGTTGAAAATTTTAAGATGAAAAGTGAGGTTATATTTATCGAAGCAAAAATATTGTCTAATCTGTGGCCGCATAGTGCTTGACGTAAAATGTCTAACAGATAGTTCAATTATTTGTTCAATTATATCGATTGTGAATCGATGTTATGTTATCAAAGATAAAATATCACTGTATTTATTGATAAAAATTGTCACTTAATACATATATGAATAATGTAATCTTATAATAATGATCTTATTTTAGTCAAAAACGTGAAAACCAACATAACACAGTATTCAATTAATTGAATCGAAGCAATCAATTAATTAACAAAAAAGTGCACAACGCCGCTAAAGAAGTTTTCACCTCAAAAAATGAAAAGAAATGCTAGCTACTAACCAATATGTAATAAAATTGTGCAAGCCAAGAAACGATGAAAAAAAAAAAAAAAATACTAACCTATAATTACGAAATCGACAATGACGTTCAATGTTCAATGAAATCGAATGAAAAAGTTTGGTAGAAGATTTATGGAGTTTACGTACTTATCTGTGTATATATATATTAAGACTAAAAATATAAATAGGATACATAACGATTCACACACGTAAGTAAATACCTACTAATTGATAACCTAGTTACGTACTGTGACAATGTGATAACTTAGATTTAATGAATAGTGGCTGTATTGTGTTTACTTATTGGATAATCCTGCGTTAAACACGCATATTATTATGTAGGTAATTGAAATCTTCTTACAATATAACCTAAAATTCAAGGTAAGAAGTAAAACACCTAATTGTCAATCGATGGTTTCGTCCTAAAATTTGCAATACGTAAACGGTGATTAAGTTGTTATAGTACCTGTATTGTGTAACATCTTAAAATTTATGTACAATTAGCAAGCAAGCAAGCAAATAAGCAAGCAAACAAACAAACAAAGACAAGTATAATTATTTCATTTAATAGGTACATAGGTAGGTAATGTTATATCTTGAGCATCAATATTTTATGGTTTGTCGTGATTCATGTATATAAAATGACGATGTAGACAGTCTAATAGCATTCCAATAAGACTTTCATTTTCCTATCTGATCAAATGCCTACATAATTATGAATATTTTATAACAGCGGTGAGGGTGTTTAGCAATTTTAGACATATTACAATAATTAATCATTATTTTATTGTCTTAATTTGAGACTGTCACATACCTATGCATATAAATAAGGAATGCATCATCAATTTTATTACTGATCATCTATTCTGTCAATAAGTTTTTTAATTTGATAAATTCAACCGCGGGCGGTGCATGATTTTTTTGTTATTTATAATAATAATCTGCATTTGTTTCTAATACATATATGTACTTGCTTACCTTTCACTAATGTCCTTTCAAACATGGTCTCCTTATTTACTCATTAGCCTGTGTACTTATATATTTACTATGTACCTGGGTACTTATATTTATTTCCACACATCCTTAATATTTTGTTCACTTACATATTATATACTTACTATCTCCTTATAGATTTATAAATAAACTAATGTGCCTCATTTAATTATCAAGATATAATGAGCTTAATAATTATGTATTTACAAACTAATTTATTTATGTATTTATTAAATTATCTGCTTAATTAAAGTTCTTTACATAATATTATGCCCTTATAAACTTACATTATTTACTTTACTTCTTATCTGTACTAAACTTATGTTATTATAAACTCATGTGCCTTATTTACTTATCAAGTCATATGCTTATTTATATACTTACAAATTAATTTCTTTATCTACTTATTCTGTTAGTTATCTGCTCATATGTACTTGCCCTATGTATTAATGTACATACTCATGCCCTTATAACCTTATGTGCCTTATTTACTTATCGACTCATTTGCTTATGTACTTTAACGAAGTTAATTCTTTATTAACTTATCCCGCTATCTGCTTACATGCTAGTACTTGTGTGTCTTATAATCTTATGTACTTATGTCCTCTATATGCTGATAGTAAGGCTGTGTACTTGTTTACTTGATGTATGTCGTTATTTTATCGCTCATTTATGCTTCGTCAGTTATATACACACATTCTCATGTATCTTATCCACATATTGTATCACCAATTACCAAATATCACCAATTTTTTTTTTGTTTAACTGTAAAGACAACATAGAATAGGTATATTATTATAGTGAAAACAAAAAAGGTTTTCAGGGTTTAAAAAAAAAATAACCACGAAGGCCAAGGCGGGAGCTCCGCTTCGCTTCGCTCCCGCCTTAGCCTTCTAACCTATATGCATCCGAGTCGATTTCCCCCTCCGATTCTTTTTCATACCAATGAGTATACTTAAAATAAATAGCTACCTGTTTTAATATATAGGCCCCCGTCTCGGTCGGCGGGGGCCGCGGGTGGGTTTTTTTTCGCGATTTCGGGGCGGTTCGCTCTGCGGGTTGAAATCGAGTTGGTGGTTGGTTTTACTTTTTGCTTTAGTCAATTCAGGTACCTACGGTGTGGGTAGTATTTATGTAAGTTTGTTTGTTTGTATGTATGTACTATCGAGGTCACCCGCGCGTGATCACCCTTATGGCTAAAATCCTGTGCAGTATTTTCACGTTTACAAGCGCCGCTTCTAAGAAGTCACGATGCACGTGCACGGTATATTTTTCCAAAAGTGATCACGCGCGGGAGACCTCGATCGTACGTACGTATATGAATGAATGTATGTATGTATGTAGGTAGGTAGGTAGGTAGGTAGGTAGGTAGGTAGGTATGTATGTAAGTAAGTAAGTAAGTAAGTCTGTATGTATGTACGTTCAGTGTGTACCTATGTATGTAAGTATACAGTATGTATGTAAGTATGTATGTACCTATGTATGTGAGTTTGTATGTACGTATGTATGTAAGTAGAGTATGTAACTAGTAACTAGGTGACATGTAGGTTTGTAAAAAGGCTAGTAAAAAGTAAATATTTCAAATTAGGTTTAGGTTTGTGTTTAGGTTTGTGTTGGGTTTTATCGTTTGGTTAGGTTAGGTTAGGTTTGAAACTATTCTAACCTTTAGGTTAGAATAGTTTCAAACCTACACCACCAAAACCGAAACCAAAATTTACAAATTTGAGCTTTTGGTCCAGAGCGTTTTGGTCTAGAGCTTTTGGGCCAGAGCTTTTTGGTCTAGAGCTTTTGGGCCAGAGCTTTTTGGTCTAGAGCTTTTGGGCCAGAGCTTTTTGGTCTAGAGCTTTTGGGCCAGAGCTTTTTGGTCTAGAGCTTTTGGGCCAGAGCTTTTTGGTCTAGAGCTTTTAATGCTTTGAGCTTTTGTCACTTAAGCTTTTTGAGCTTTTGGAACCTAGTTGTTCTGAACCTAACCTAACCTAACAATTTAGAAACCTAACCTAACCTAACAATTTAGAAACCTAACCTAACCTAACAATTTAGAAACCTAACCTAACCTAACCTAACCTAACAATTTAGCAACCTAACCTAACCCAACAATTATTGAAACCTAACCTAACCTCAACCTAACTAACGTATATAGACCTAAGCTTGTTGTAACCTGACCTGACCACCTGACCTTTACAAACTAACTATTTATATTCTTGACTTTCTGGAATGTATTAGGCCTTTTGGCACGTTATGTATTTTTTAATTATTATTTTACGAAAAGAATTACTATTGTTTAATTAACGCGACAAAAAATTACATTTGCAACAAAGCATTATTGAGACACGGCTAATGAAAGATACTTAACTACATATTCGCATTTAAGCTTTGGAAATGTCATTATTTTGACACTATCCTCTTAGAACTTAACAATTTTGAACCTAAGCTTTGAAACCTAACTTTTATTAACCTAAGCCTTTGAAACCTAACTTTTATTAACCTAAGCTTTTGAAACCTAACTTATTTGAACCTAAGCTTTTGGAACCTAACATTTTGAAACCTAACTTTCATTAACCTAAGGTTTGAAACCTAACTTTTACTAACCTAAGCTTTTGAAACCTAACTTATTTGAACCTAAGCATATGGAACC
>OX439418.1:11464881-11782381 GCA_949319885.1 Mecyna flavalis | reverse complement strand
CCTAACCTAACCTAACCTAACCTAACCTAACCTAACCTAACCTAACCTAACCTAACCTAACCTAACCTAACCTAACCTAACCTAACCTAACCTAACCTAACCTAACCTAACCTAACCTAACCTAACCTAACCTAACCTAACCTAACCTAACCTAACCTAACCTAACCTAACCTAACCTAACCTAACCTAACCTAACCTAACCTAACCTAACCTAACCTAACCTAACCTAACCTAACCTAACCTAACCTAACCTAACCTAACCTAACCTAACCTAACCTAACCTAACCTAACCTAACCTAACCTAACCTAACCTAACCTAACCTAACCTAACCTAACCTAACCTAACCTAACCTAACCTAACCTAACCTAACCTAACCTAACCTAACCTAACCTAACCTAACCTAACCTAACCTAACCTAACCTAACCTAACCTAACCTAACCTAACCTAACCTAACCTAACCTAACCTAACCTAACCTAACCTAACCTAACCTAACCTAACCTAACCTAACCTAACCTAACCTAACCTAACCTAACCTAACCTAACCTAACCTAACCTAACCTAACCTAACCTAACCTAACCTAACCTAACCTAACCTAACCTAACCTAACCTAACCTAACCTAACCTAACCTAACCTAACCTAACCTAACCTAACCTAACCTAACCTAACCTAACCTAACCTAACCTAACCTAACCTAACCTAACCTAACCTAACCTAACCTAACCTAACCTAACCTAACCTAACCTAACCTAACCTAACCTAACCTAACCTAACCTAACCTAACCTAACCTAACCTAACCTAACCTAACCTAACCTAACCTAACCTAACCTAACCTAACCTAACCTAACCTAACCTAACCTAACCTAACCTAACCTAACCTAACCTAACCTAACCTAACCTAACCTAACCTAACCTAACCTAACCTAACCTAACCTAACCTAACCTAACCTAACCTAACCTAACCTAACCTAACCTAACCTAACCTAACCTAACCTAACCTAACCTAACCTAACCTAACCTAACCTAACCTAACCTAACCTAACCTAACCTAACCTAACCTAACCTAACCTAACCTAACCTAACCTAACCTAACCTAACCTAACCTAACCTAACCTAACCTAACCTAACCTAACCTAACCTAACCTAACCTAACCTAACCTAACCTAACCTAACCTAACCTAACCTAACCTAACCTAACCTAACCTAACCTAACCTAACCTAACCTAACCTAACCTAACCTAACCTAACCTAACCTAACCTAACCTAACCTAACCTAACCTAACCTAACCTAACCTAACCTAACCTAACCTAACCTAACCTAACCTAACCTAACCTAACCTAACCTAACCTAACCTAACCTAACCTAACCTAACCTAACCTAACCTAACCTAACCTAACCTAACCTAACCTAACCTAACCTAACCTAACCTAACCTAACCTAACCTAACCTAACCTAACCTAACCTAACCTAACCTAACCTAACCTAACCTAACCTAACCTAACCTAACCTAACCTAACCTAACCTAACCTAACCTAACCTAACCTAACCTAACCTAACCTAACCTAACCTAACCTAACCTAACCTAACCTAACCTAACCTAACCTAACCTAACCTAACCTAACCTAACCTAACCTAACCTAACCTAACCTAACCTAACCTAACCTAACCTAACCTAACCTAACCTAACCTAACCTAACCTAACCTAACCTAACCTAACCTAACCTAACCTAACCTAACCTAACCTAACCTAACCTAACCTAACCTAACCTAACCTAACCTAACCTAACCTAACCTAACCTAACCTAACCTAACCTAACCTAACCTAACCTAACCTAACCTAACCTAACCTAACCTAACCTAACCTAACCTAACCTAACCTAACCTAACCTAACCTAACCTAACCTAACCTAACCTAACCTAACCTAACCTAACCTAACCTAACCTAACCTAACCTAACCTAACCTAACCTAACCTAACCTAACCTAACCTAACCTAACCTAACCTAACCTAACCTAACCTAACCTAACCTAACCTAACCTAACCTAACCTAACCTAACCTAACCTAACCTAACCTAACCTAACCTAACCTAACCTAACCTAACCTAACCTAACCTAACCTAACCTAACCTAACCTAACCTAACCTAACCTAACCTAACCTAACCTAACCTAACCTAACCTAACCTAACCTAACCTAACCTAACCTAACCTAACCTAACCTAACCTAACCTAACCTAACCTAACCTAACCTAACCTAACCTAACCTAACCTAACCTAACCTAACCTAACCTAACCTAACCTAACCTAACCTAACCTAACCTAACCTAACCTAACCTAACCTAACCTAACCTAACCTAACCTAACCTAACCTAACCTAACCTAACCTAACCTAACCTAACCTAACCTAACCTAACCTAACCTAACCTAACCTAACCTAACCTAACCTAACCTAACCTAACCTAACCTAACCTAACCTAACCTAACCTAACCTAACCTAACCTAACCTAACCTAACCTAACCTAACCTAACCTAACCTAACCTAACCTAACCTAACCTAACCTAACCTAACCTAACCTAACCTAACCTAACCTAACCTAACCTAACCTAACCTAACCTAACCTAACCTAACCTAACCTAACCTAACCTAACCTAACCTAACCTAACCTAACCTAACCTAACCTAACCTAACCTAACCTAACCTAACCTAACCTAACCTAACCTAACCTAACCTAACCTAACCTAACCTAACCTAACCTAACCTAACCTAACCTAACCTAACCTAACCTAACCTAACCTAACCTAACCTAACCTAACCTAACCTAACCTAACCTAACCTAACCTAACCTAACCTAACCTAACCTAACCTAACCTAACCTAACCTAACCTAACCTAACCTAACCTAACCTAACCTAACCTAACCTAACCTAACCTAACCTAACCTAACCTAACCTAACCTAACCTAACCTAACCTAACCTAACCTAACCTAACCTAACCTAACCTAACCTAACCTAACCTAACCTAACCTAACCTAACCTAACCTAACCTAACCTAACCTAACCTAACCTAACCTAACCTAACCTAACCTAACCTAACCTAACCTAACCTAACCTAACCTAACCTAACCTAACCTAACCTAACCTAACCTAACCTAACCTAACCTAACCTAACCTAACCTAACCTAACCTAACCTAACCTAACCTAACCTAACCTAACCTAACCTAACCTAACCTAACCTAACCTAACCTAACCTAACCTAAC
The DNA here is from genome assembly GCA_949319885.1 of Mecyna flavalis. Classification (NCBI taxonomy): domain Eukaryota; kingdom Metazoa; phylum Arthropoda; class Insecta; order Lepidoptera; family Crambidae; genus Mecyna; species Mecyna flavalis. The sequence goes on along the minus strand of OX439418.1, from coordinate 11,779,120 downwards.
CTAACCTAACCTAACCTAACCTAACCTAACCTAACCTAACCTAACCTAACCTAACCTAACCTAACCTAACCTAACCTAACCTAACCTAACCTAACCTAACCTAACCTAACCTAACCTAACCTAACCTAACCTAACCTAACCTAACCTAACCTAACCTAACCTAACCTAACCTAACCTAACCTAACCTAACCTAACCTAACCTAACCTAACCTAACCTAACCTAACCTAACCTAACCTAACCTAACCTAACCTAACCTAACCTAACCTAACCTAACCTAACCTAACCTAACCTAACCTAACCTAACCTAACCTAACCTAACCTAACCTAACCTAACCTAACCTAACCTAACCTAACCTAACCTAACCTAACCTAACCTAACCTAACCTAACCTAACCTAACCTAACCTAACCTAACCTAACCTAACCTAACCTAACCTAACCTAACCTAACCTAACCTAACCTAACCTAACCTAACCTAACCTAACCTAACCTAACCTAACCTAACCTAACCTAACCTAACCTAACCTAACCTAACCTAACCTAACCTAACCTAACCTAACCTAACCTAACCTAACCTAACCTAACCTAACCTAACCTAACCTAACCTAACCTAACCTAACCTAACCTAACCTAACCTAACCTAACCTAACCTAACCTAACCTAACCTAACCTAACCTAACCTAACCTAACCTAACCTAACCTAACCTAACCTAACCTAACCTAACCTAACCTAACCTAACCTAACCTAACCTAACCTAACCTAACCTAACCTAACCTAACCTAACCTAACCTAACCTAACCTAACCTAACCTAACCTAACCTAACCTAACCTAACCTAACCTAACCTAACCTAACCTAACCTAACCTAACCTAACCTAACCTAACCTAACCTAACCTAACCTAACCTAACCTAACCTAACCTAACCTAACCTAACCTAACCTAACCTAACCTAACCTAACCTAACCTAACCTAACCTAACCTAACCTAACCTAACCTAACCTAACCTAACCTAACCTAACCTAACCTAACCTAACCTAACCTAACCTAACCTAACCTAACCTAACCTAACCTAACCTAACCTAACCTAACCTAACCTAACCTAACCTAACCTAACCTAACCTAACCTAACCTAACCTAACCTAACCTAACCTAACCTAACCTAACCTAACCTAACCTAACCTAACCTAACCTAACCTAACCTAACCTAACCTAACCTAACCTAACCTAACCTAACCTAACCTAACCTAACCTAACCTAACCTAACCTAACCTAACCTAACCTAACCTAACCTAACCTAACCTAACCTAACCTAACCTAACCTAACCTAACCTAACCTAACCTAACCTAACCTAACCTAACCTAACCTAACCTAACCTAACCTAACCTAACCTAACCTAACCTAACCTAACCTAACCTAACCTAACCTAACCTAACCTAACCTAACCTAACCTAACCTAACCTAACCTAACCTAACCTAACCTAACCTAACCTAACCTAACCTAACCTAACCTAACCTAACCTAACCTAACCTAACCTAACCTAACCTAACCTAACCTAACCTAACCTAACCTAACCTAACCTAACCTAACCTAACCTAACCTAACCTAACCTAACCTAACCTAACCTAACCTAACCTAACCTAACCTAACCTAACCTAACCTAACCTAACCTAACCTAACCTAACCTAACCTAACCTAACCTAACCTAACCTAACCTAACCTAACCTAACCTAACCTAACCTAACCTAACCTAACCTAACCTAACCTAACCTAACCTAACCTAACCTAACCTAACCTAACCTAACCTAACCTAACCTAACCTAACCTAACCTAACCTAACCTAACCTAACCTAACCTAACCTAACCTAACCTAACCTAACCTAACCTAACCTAACCTAACCTAACCTAACCTAACCTAACCTAACCTAACCTAACCTAACCTAACCTAACCTAACCTAACCTAACCTAACCTAACCTAACCTAACCTAACCTAACCTAACCTAACCTAACCTAACCTAACCTAACCTAACCTAACCTAACCTAACCTAACCTAACCTAACCTAACCTAACCTAACCTAACCTAACCTAACCTAACCTAACCTAACCTAACCTAACCTAACCTAACCTAACCTAACCTAACCTAACCTAACCTAACCTAACCTAACCTAACCTAACCTAACCTAACCTAACCTAACCTAACCTAACCTAACCTAACCTAACCTAACCTAACCTAACCTAACCTAACCTAACCTAACCTAACCTAACCTAACCTAACCTAACCTAACCTAACCTAACCTAACCTAACCTAACCTAACCTAACCTAACCTAACCTAACCTAACCTAACCTAACCTAACCTAACCTAACCTAACCTAACCTAACCTAACCTAACCTAACCTAACCTAACCTAACCTAACCTAACCTAACCTAACCTAACCTAACCTAACCTAACCTAACCTAACCTAACCTAACCTAACCTAACCTAACCTAACCTAACCTAACCTAACCTAACCTAACCTAACCTAACCTAACCTAACCTAACCTAACCTAACCTAACCTAACCTAACCTAACCTAACCTAACCTAACCTAACCTAACCTAACCTAACCTAACCTAACCTAACCTAACCTAACCTAACCTAACCTAACCTAACCTAACCTAACCTAACCTAACCTAACCTAACCTAACCTAACCTAACCTAACCTAACCTAACCTAACCTAACCTAACCTAACCTAACCTAACCTAACCTAACCTAACCTAACCTAACCTAACCTAACCTAACCTAACCTAACCTAACCTAACCTAACCTAACCTAACCTAACCTAACCTAACCTAACCTAACCTAACCTAACCTAACCTAACCTAACCTAACCTAACCTAACCTAACCTAACCTAACCTAACCTAACCTAACCTAACCTAACCTAACCTAACCTAACCTAACCTAACCTAACCTAACCAGTCCCGCGCCCGCCGGACCCGCGGACGCCACGAAACGGCGAAGCTCCGCGCAAAAAATTCGCGGCGGTGGCATTTTTTGAGCTACCAACCTGTGCAATACGTCCCCGTGATCGCGCTGACGAGACCTTTCCGGGAGTGAAAAAAAATTTTCAAATCGGTGCAACTTTTAGTGAAAAGTGCAAAAGATAACCTCAATTTAGAGGTTATTTTTACCTTTGAGTGACGATAACTCGTGAAATAGATCTACGACCCACAAATTTGAAACTGTGCAATTGTGCGCCTTGTCGAGATCTACAGTTTGAAACCTCTCCCGGATTTTTTCGGGAAGAGCTGCGGGAGATACAGGACTTTTTCGCCGAAACCACGTGGCACGTGATACCGGAAATCCGGCTTTCTCCGGAAACCTGAGGACGTGGCAGCCGGGAGGACTTCAGGAGCAGCCGGGAGCAACTTCCAGCACCCCCATAAGTTAAGTGTGACCTGAGATATAGACTCTTAAAAATCAAGAAAACTTCGAGGAACCCTAAGTCTAGATATAGATCTATGACCTAGGTTTTTCTGGACACTAAAAAATTGTGCTGGACACCCTTAACCCCTCCCAAAAATTTCGGATTTTTCTGATAGACAACCTCGGAGTTATCTAATTTCGAAATTCTGACAAAAATTCAAAAGGGGTGAAAAACACCCCCTAAAAATCCGGAAAAATTTGAGAGGGCTCGGGACAATAGATTTAATTGTTTTAGTTTTTAAAATTAATTTTAAGTGTTTATTTTAGGTTTTTATTTATATAATTGTGTTTGCGTCACCCCTATTTGTACCCTTTAACTGTGTAAAATTAATAGAAGGGGTGGCTCTATAAATACGCGTGTTCGATATAAGGTGTACAATTTTGTGCAGATTAAGTCACAAGTGTCAAAACCCACGCGCATTAAAACCCGCAAAATCTAAAAATAAAAAACTAAGGCTGGGTACAAAATTTTCAAAAAATTCTTGCTACGTTTTTTCAAAATAGCAAACAGGTTATTAGCGCTAAAAATCAGGGATAACATCTCATAGAAAGGGAACAGTATCAGAAATTTTTTCCAAAATTTGTTTGGGAAAAAATACTGCAAGGACTAAAAAATTTTGCCATTTTTTGGCAAAAAACCTGACTTTTCCGGAAAAATTAGCAAAAAGGGCAAATTTTTCGCGAAAAAATTATTTAAAAAGTTAGATTTAGATACTTCTCGTCATAAGAAATAAAATAGTTAGGTTTTTAGATTTTTAACATTTATAGTTTTTTATATACAGGTACTTTTAAATTTAGGAATTCGGTATTTTTAAGGGGGTGCAAAATCGAAATTAGGGGTCGCATCCAATAGCTCTCACCGCAGGAACTATTTTTTCGACAAGATCTCTCAGCGTAAAAAATTTTAAAAATTTAGCTCAAAATTTCAGGGGGGTCGATTTCGCTTTCAAATTACGTAAAGTTAAAATTCAAAATTTTTTATAAATTCTGTAACTCCGAAACTATCAGGCAGATTTTAACGGGGTTTTCGGCTTTAGACGTAGCTTTCGGAGAGCTACAATCTTTGTAGGAACTTTTTTGCTCTACATAGAGCGGGAGAGGAAATAGAGTTCCGCGGCCGAGATCTTTGAAGTGGGAAGACGGGCAACCGGGGCTTTACAGGACCAGGATCTAAGCGAGTAGTGGACTCTATAAGTAGAGTCATAACCGGATCCGAGCTCTACCACTTTTGGCGGAGAGCACAGGGAGATAGAGCTCAGCAAGCCCTCTTCAGCGAGCCCTCGCACGTCCCTGTAGGACTAATAGGCCCGGAGTTACCGGCCCTCAAAGTTGCGCCCCCCACCCTTTTCCGCCATTTTGTATTCGGAAAAAAGGCTGTAACTTCTGACAGAGGTGACGCAGGAAGCCCGCGTTTTCGGAGGAGCTGTTCCCCCATCTCCCTCTATCCAACCGACAGGTCCAACTAAAATTTGGAGAGTTGCTCTACTTTTGTAGAGTCGTTTCGGTGGAAGGATAGCACATAAGACGGGAACCGGACAGAAGGAAACCGCGTGTAGCTGCGGCAAAAGTTGGCGGAGATACAGAGTTTCCAAATTCCGGCAGCCAAATTGGAAGTTCCTTGGAAAAATTTGGAACTTGGATAACTCTGCTTCTATCGACCGTAGAACACCGAGATTAGTGTCATAGTGAAGGGCTTGGACAGCCGCACACTAAGGGACTACGAGAAGAGCTCTACATAGAGTCATACCGGAGTTACGAACTCTATATAGAGTTTCGAAAAAAGATATTTAGCGGGCCCTATTTGGGACCTCAAAAAGGACACAAGGAAGGTGTTAGACCTTCCCTTACTCTACAAAATAAGAACAAGGGTATACTTACCTTAAAAACCGGACCTCGTAGCTGGCTGTAGACCATCGACCGTAGACTCGCAGACGGTAGACACGTCGCAGTACCTGTAACAAAAACAATATTAGTTATTAAGATAGAAATAAGACAATTAAATTAATTATATCATATTTATACAACTTTTACAAACCTTTTACTTTCTTTAATATTAACCAATCGTCCTACAGACGATTTGTGTACAACGTTCTTTTGAACGCATTTAATATATACTTACCACACTCGGCGTGGAAAAACGGACAACATGTTCCTCTCACGGACACCCGCGAAGAAGAGGGTTATCATAAGCCCCCAGACGTCCCAGACATCTCCTACTGACACAGAGAGGGCAGGACCCTCCTCACAGGAGAGAGTGAATGTCAGGAGAAGCGTAGGGGAGATCGAAGGACAGATGGAGCAAAGACAGTGCACATCCAGAGCACACCAGCACTCTCCACCCCAGACAACGACAACAGCAACACCGGCGGCGCCCCGGAAGGCTGGATCGAAGATCGAAGGCAAAATGCCATCAAGGAGGGTCTCTATGGACCTGACAGGGACACCGCCGGGGATGAGGCTGGAAGCAGAAAGAACCGGAGACAAGGTAGTGATCCGGGCTAGGTCGTGGCTGGTAAAAGCGAAGACCCATTTGGGAGACTCGCGAAACCTCAAAGCAGAACTTAAAGCCGGAATCACACTGGCACTAGACAATCTGTACGCGCTGGTGAAGGAGGCAGCAGCGGCATCAGCGTCGGTGGTGCCCCCAACACCAGCGCCAGCAGTACCTGCGACACCGGTACCAGCAACAGCTGACTATGCGCCAACTCCCGCGCCACCTGAAACAGAAAAAACACACATTAGAGAACTGAAAAACAGGGAGGAAGAGGAGAGACGGGAGAAACTGGAGAGAGAGTTGCTGGAAAGGATGGCTGAGCACAGTAAGCAAATGGAAAAGAACAGGATGGAGATGGAAAAATTCAGGGAAGAGATGGAAAGGACACGCATGGAATCGGAGACGCGGATGACATATGCAAGTGTCACGGCCGCGCCCCCGAGGAGGCAAAAGCCGGAACATGCAGCCATTCACTCTGTAGTGATTACTTCGGCCGATGAAAGGGACACCGGAGACAGAGTAATGGAAAAAGTCAGGGATATAGTTCAGGCCAAAGAGGAAGGATTCCAGATCGAAAGAATAAGGAAAGCAAGGGACAGAAAAATCATCCTAGGATGTAAAACAAAAGAAGAAGTAAACAGAATTAAGGAGAAGATAGGGAAGGGAGGAACTGATCTCGCAGTGGAAGAGATTAAAAATAAAGACCCATTGGTGATTATTAAAAACATCAATAAGTATAACACCGAGGATGATATACTTGGGGCGCTCCGCACTCAAAACAAGAACCTCTGGAAAGAGGTTAAAGAGGATGAATATAGAGCGGTAATCCGCTATAAGAAGAAAGCGAGGAACCCACACCAAATGCACGTAGTGCTCAGCGTCTCACCGCAGATGTGGAGCCAGCTCATATCGGCCAAGTGTGTCCATATAGACATCCAGCGGCTCAAAGCGGAGGACCAGTCACCACTGGTCCAATGCTCGCGCTGTCTTGGGTATGGGCACACGAAGAAAACCTGCAGGGAGGCGGAAGACTCCTGCGCGCACTGCGGAGGCCCACACCTCCGAACGCAGTGCGCTGATTGGATAGCAGCAGAGGCGCCAAACTGCAGAAATTGCCAAAGGGCAAAGCTGGGAAACGCTGAGCACAGCGCTTTCAGTGTGGAGTGTCCTGTGAGAAGAAAGTGGGAGGGCCTGGCCAGATCGGCTGTGGCATACTGCTAAAGTTGTCCCAGGCAGAAATACAGACGGCAGAATAAACACACACAGTCGAACTATAACAAAGTATAGGGCGTTACAGGCCAACCTGCAGAGATGCAACCAGGCCACCGAGGAGATGATGATGGAGGCAGCCAAGAGGAAGATCCAGTTTGCGATGATCCAGGAGCCGTATACCGGGGCCACAAAGAAGATGAAGTTCTATCAGGGTACACGAACGGTACAATGCGAACAGACAACGGACAAGCCCACCAAGTCCGCCATTGTACTGTTCGATGATGACATCAACATAACCCAGTTCCCAACTCTGACGACGGAAACAATGGCAGTAGCGCTATTGAGGACGGAGTCATGGGAACTCCTGGTGGTCTCGGTGTACCTGGAGGGGGATGCCGACATTGAAGCCGACATAAACCACATCCAGAGGATCCTACGGGAATCTGGTCAAAGGCGCGTGATACTTGGGGGGGATATGAACGCATGGAACATATGGTGGGGAAGCAGGGAGACAAACAGGAGAGGAGAGGCATTAGCGGGAGCACTGGAGGAACTGGACTTGCAAATCCTAAACCACGGATCGGAGCCCACGTTCGACTACTTCAGGGGCGGAAGGAGACTCACAAGCTGCGTTGACATCACGACATGCTCTGCGGATCTGGTCGATATCATTGATAATTGGAGGCTCGACGGCAACCTCACTATATCCGACCACAAAGCAATCCTGTTCGACATAAAACTAGAAAAGTCAAAGGGGATAGATATAGAAAGAACAACGAGAATATATAATACTAGGAAAGCTAATTGGACAGAATTTAAGGAAGATTTACAACAAAAATGGGGGGACAAAAATTTAAAGGTAGAAGAAATAAGTAAAATAGAGAATAAGGAAGAATTAGAAAGTAAAATTAATGAATACACGGAAGTAATTAAGGAAACATGCGAGAGACACATCCCAAAAATAGTACATAGAAAGAGGACAGGATTGCATTGGTGGACGGACGAGCTGACTAAAAAGAAGAAAGAGGTGAAGAGGATGAAGAACAGAATCAAGAATGCGGCGCAGATTCGCAGAGATCAGGTCGTACAAGAATACCTCTTGGTCAAGGAGGAGTACCGGCAGCTTGTGAGTAACACAAAAACATCGAGCTGGAAGGATTTTTGCATGAAGCAGGAAAGGGAAACGATGTGGGAGGGCATCTACCGAGTGATTGGCAGGACCACCAGAAGACAAGAGGACGTACCTATGGTCATAAACGGCAGAGTCCTGGAAGGCGAGGAATCAGCCAGGGTCTTGGCGGAAACCTTCTTCCCAGTGGACGAAGCTCACAATGACAATGCAGCCCACAAAGAGATAAGAGAGAGAGCAGCAAAGGTGAATGAGGGAGAGGGTGATGACTCACTGGATCCCCCATTTACGGTCGACGAACTCTTGTGGGCGGCAAGCAGCTTCAACCCGAAGAAGGCACCCGGAAGCGACGGCCTCACGTCGGACATCTGTAGAGTCGCCGTCACTCGGAGCCCGGAGCTGTTTCTCGCACTTCTAAACAAGTGCCTCGAGCTCTCCTGTTTCCCCACCATATGGAAGGAAGCGGTGGTGGTCATCCTCAGAAAACCCGGCAAAGAGGACTACACAACTCCCAAATCATACCGGCCGATTGGGCTCTTGCCGGTGCTCGGAAAGATCTGGGAAAAGATGCTGATACGGAGGATTAGGTGGCACACAATACGAGGGATGAGCCCAAAGCAGTACGGGTTTACACCGCAGCGCAGTACCGAGGACTCCCTCTATGACATGATGAGACACATCAAAGCACAACTGGACAACAAGAAGTTGATAGTGGTGGTCTCACTTGACATAGAGGGAGCCTTCGACAACGCATGGTGGCCCGCAATGCGATGCAGACTGGCGGAAACCAAGTGCCCGAAAAACCTACGAAGGATCGTAGACAGCTACCTCGAAGACAGAGAAGTACGAGTTAGATACGCCGGGACAGAACACCAGAGGACCACGACGAAAGGGTGCGTACAGGGTTCCATAGGTGGACCCACCTTCTGGAACCTGCTGCTGGATCCGCTGCTGAAAAGCCTCGAAGCAAGAGGGGATTACTGCCAGGCGTTTGCGGATGATGTGGTCCTGATTTTCTCCGGGGAGACTGCTCTGGAGGTACAGACCCAGGCTAATGGGGCCCTCAAACATGTTTGGGAGTGGGGTGTCGGGAATAAGCTTAAATTCGCACCGGCCAAGACGAAAGCCATGGTCGTTACGAGGAAGCTGAAACACGACACACCGCACCTAAGCATGGGGGAGGAACCCATAGCCATGTCCAGGGAGATCAAGATTTTGGGGCTGACGATAGACGACAAGCTGACCTTTAACCAACATGTGTCAAGCGTCTGTCGGAAAGCCCTAAATATCTATAAGCAACTCGAAAGAGCGGCCAGGGTAGAGTGGGGAATCTCTCCGGACATAATCAGGACCATATACGTGGCAGTAATAGAGCCAGTAATAATGTACGCGGCGAGCGCATGGGCACCGGCAGCGGACAAGATTGGGACGAGGAAGCATCTTGACGCAGTGCAACGCGGCTTTGCACAAAAGATCGTGAAAGCGTACAGGACGGCGTCCCTAAACTCGGCGCTGGTGCTCTCCGGGCTGCTTCCATTGGACCTTAGGATCAAGGAAGCGGCCTCTCTTTACGAAGTAAAGAAGGGGTTCTCCCGGAGGGTAGTAGGAGATCGAGCGGTGGAGACTCCGACCCGGTACACGGACACGCCACACCCAGCAACACACACAGGCCTCACATTTACTGACATCACTAGCAGCGCAGAATTGTTCCAAGGCGAGGAGACCGGCCCAAAAATTTTCACGGACGGAAGCAAAATTGAGGGTAAAGTCGGCGCTGCAGTATCCCTGTGGGATAATGGAGCGGAGACCAAAACGAAAAAACTCAAGTTGGAACGATTCTGCACTGTGTTCCAGGCTGAACTGCTGGCGTTAGGCAAGGCGGTTGAGCTAGCGGGAGCACGTAGTTCCGGGGAGGTCTGCAGTATATACTGTGACTCCAGATCCGCCTTAGAGGTGGTAACCCGCGGAGTTTCCTTCCATCCCCTCGCGATTAAAATAAGGCAGCAAATCCAGCAGCTGGAACAAAAAGACCTTAAAATAAAACTTTACTGGATTAAGGCTCACGTGGGGATGGAGGGAAATGAAAGAGCGGACGAGTTAGCGAAGGAGGCAGCATTGAGGCTGAGGACCAAACCGGACTACGACAGTTGCCCTATATCGCACGTAAAGCGGGAGATCAGACAGGACACGCTTCGTATTTGGGACGAGCGGTATAGGGACGAACAAACTGCGAGCACAACAAAGATGTTTTTCCCGAACGCCTCAGAGGCGTATAGCATCATCAGAAAAATAGAGCTGGACCCGCTGCTGGTGCAGGTCTTCACAGGACACGGCGGATTCTCCAAGTACTTGAACCGGTTCAAGTGCAAGGAGAGTCCGGCGTGCGCCTGTGACCCGGATAAGTCGGAGAGCATAAAGCATGTACTGTTAGAGTGCCCAATTTTCGGAAAAGACAGGTTTGAGGTAGAAATGGAAATGGATGTAGAGCTAAAAGAGGACAATATAGCAGAAATAATAAGTAGTAAGGAAAGTAGGGACAAATTTGTAAGATTCTGTAAGCGTGTAGCTAAAAAAGTAGTAGATAAGAATAAATAGTAAAGAAGGCATAAACTAAATTATATAATGTATGATATAAGCATAGTTTATATATAAAAATAAAGCTGTAAAATAGAATAAGTTAGATAATAAATTAGCACACAATTATATAAGATTAACATAATATGTAGACTAAGTAGATAATAAGATAGAGCAACAAGTTTGCAAAGAAAATGGAAAAGTGGAATAGATATAAGAAATATGTAGAGCAACAAGATTGCAAAGAAAATGGTAAAAGAATAGCAGATAAAAATAGACATTAGATAAAATAGAATGTAGAGATAGTTTTAAGAAATTGGGCACAAAAGAGAGTGCAATAAAAATGGAAGATAGAGAAGGGTAGAAATTAGTAATAGAATTGTGAGTAAAGATAATTTTAAGGGTAGGGCACAACAATGTGCGAAAATGTAGAGTCAGAGCAGAGAGAGTACGTAGAGCGACATACAGTCGTAGGCCCAAAATGGGAAATTTTTGTACGCCGGAAACGGCCAAAATAGCTTCTAAGCACAGTAAGTGCATCGGTCTTTCCACGCCGGTGGTCGAACTAGATTTTAAAAAAAAAAAAAAAAAAAAAAAAACCTAACCTAACCTAACCTAACCTAACCTAACCTAACCTAACCTAACCTAACCTAACCTAACCTAACCTAACCTAACCTAACCTAACCTAACCTAACCTAACCTAACCTAACCTAACCTAACCTAACCTAACCTAACCTAACCTAACCTAACCTAACCTAACCTAACCTAACCTAACCTAACCTAACCTAACCTAACCTAACCTAACCTAACCTAACCTAACCTAACCTAACCTAACCTAACCTAACCTAACCTAACCTAACCTAACCTAACCTAACCTAACCTAACCTAACCTAACCTAACCTAACCTAACCTAACCTAACCTAACCTAACCTAACCTAACCTAACCTAACCTAACCTAACCTAACCTAACCTAACCTAACCTAACCTAACCTAACCTAACCTAACCTAACCTAACCTAACCTAACCTAACCTAACCTAACCTAACCTAACCTAACCTAACCTAACCTAACCTAACCTAACCTAACCTAACCTAACCTAACCTAACCTAACCTAACCTAACCTAACCTAACCTAACCTAACCTAACCTAACCTAACCTAACCTAACCTAACCTAACCTAACCTAACCTAACCTAACCTAACCTAACCTAACCTAACCTAACCTAACCTAACCTAACCTAACCTAACCTAACCTAACCTAACCTAACCTAACCTAACCTAACCTAACCTAACCTAACCTAACCTAACCTAACCTAACCTAACCTAACCTAACCTAACCTAACCTAACCTAACCTAACCTAACCTAACCTAACCTAACCTAACCTAACCTAACCTAACCTAACCTAACCTAACCTAACCTAACCTAACCTAACCTAACCTAACCTAACCTAACCTAACCTAACCTAACCTAACCTAACCTAACCTAACCTAACCTAACCTAACCTAACCTAACCTAACCTAACCTAACCTAACCTAACCTAACCTAACCTAACCTAACCTAACCTAACCTAACCAGTCCCGCGCCCGCCGGACCCGCGGACGCCACGAAACGGCGAAGCTCCGCGCAAAAAATTCGGAAAAGTGGGTTTTTCAAGTGCTATAGACAAGTGCAATACATCTTTGGAATCGCGCTGACACCAGCTAAGTGAGTGTGAAAAAATTTTTCAAATCGGACCAACTTTGGCCAAAAAGTGCGGAAAATAACCTCAAATTTGAGGTTATTCGAACACAAAAGTGACAATATCTCGAAAACGAGATCTACGACCTACAAATTTGGAACTGTGGAAGTGTGCGCTTTGGTGAGACCTACAAACTGAAACCTCTCCCGGAATTTTCCGGGAAGAGCTGCGGGAGTGACAGCGGTTTTTCTGCGAAAGCACGTGGAACGTGGTTCCGGAAATACGGAATTTTCCGGATTTCTGAGAGAGTGGCAGCCGGGAGCACGACGGGAGCAGCCGGGAGCAACTTTCAGCACCCTTGGAAGTTAAGTGGATCCCAAGTTACAGACACTTTAAAAGTGAAAAATTTTTGAGCAGTCATAGATCTCAAAACAGATCTACGACCCAGACTTTTTAGATTTTAGAAAATTAGTTTAGAACCCCCTTGACCCCCCCCGAAAATTTCGGATTTTTTGGTTGAGTAATTTCGGAGTTATTTCAATTTCAAAATTGCCTTAAAATTGGAAAAGGGTGAAAAACACCCCCGAAAAATTCCGGAAAATTAGGGAGGGTTGAGAACCCCATTTTTAGTGTTTAGATATTTTAAGTATAATTTTAGGTTTTATATTGTATTTTTTATTGTGTTTTGTTTGTGTACGTCACCCCATTTCCGCCCTTCTACAGCGGAAAAACATTACTAGGGGTTGAATGAAAATTGTGTAATTTAGGTCATAAGACGCGCCTTTTTGTGCACAACAAGACGCAAGTTGCAAAACCCACGCGCATTAAAACCCGTAGTAGTTATTAGCGATTGACCGGGTAAGGGTAGAAATTCGGGAAAATCTTTTTGTTGGGTTTTTCCTTAATAAAAGTAAAAATACAAACGCTAAAAATTGGGACTAAATTGTATTCAATTAGGGGCATTTTTGGACGTTTTATTCCAAATTTTTTGGTATAAAATATTAATAAGGGTAGATTTTTGAGGGCGAACTTGGGAAAAAATCTGACTTTTTCTAAATTGGACTTTAAAAATACAAAATTTGGACAAAAAATTCGGTTTTTGGTTTATCCCGGTTAAGTAGGCGCTAAGGGACACTCTGGTTAAAACGCCAGAATTTTAGGACGCAAATATCCTGAAATAGGGATATATAAAAATTTACAACCCCTAAATTTTGAAGGGCTGTAACTTTCCTCGCAAGGGTCGTAGCGCGAACCTCTCACCGTGCAAAGTGGTTTCCGGACGAGATCTTTAAGGGGGTTAAGTTTCAAAAATCTAGAGTCAAAATTGGGGAAGTCGATTTTCAACTTACGTGTTTATTTTTAAAAGTTGGAAAAATTTTCAAAATTCAATATCTCCGTCACTATTAGGCTTAAATTGTTGGGGTTTTCGGCATTTTGCGTAGCTTGCGGAGAGCTACAGATCTCGTCCCAAGCTTTTCGCTCTACATAGAGCAGAAACCAAAGTAGAGTTCCGCACCGAGTTTTCGGAGAACGACGAGGAACTAAATAGGGGCACCAGAGAGTCAGGCTCAGGATAAGGAGCTGACTCTAGGTAGAGAACTGCGACCTAATCGGAGCTCTACCAAATTAGGCAGAGCACAGCGACGTGTGGAGCACAGCGAGACGATTGCGACGAGCCCTCGCACACCTCTCTACGACCGGTAACACCGGAGTTATCGTCGGTCAAAGTTTCGGCCGCCATATTGAATCCCCACCCTTTTTTCGCTAGATCGGTCGTAACTTTTGACATAGACGTCGTAGAGAAACGGGACTTTCTTAGAAAGCAATCCCCCGCTCCCCTCTACATTATCCGCGGGAAAAATCCGGAAAAGGAGAGCAGCTCTACATCGAAAAAACTGCGTTGGTAGGTTGAGAGATCTTGCAAGGGCAAGCCTTCACCAAAAAACCGCGTTACGCTGCGGTTAATATCGACGGAGATACCCATTTTCAAAGTTTTCAAGGTCGTTTCAGACGCCATCTTGGAAAAAGTTCAAATCGCGATATCTCCGTAACTATACATCGTAGAGACACGAGATTGGTCTCAAAGTTCAAGGCTCAGACAGCCCTACAAATACACCTGACATATAAGGCTCTACATAGAGCCATAGTAGAGTTGGAAAAATCGGAGTGAATTTTCCAAAAATTTCTTTTGGTGAACCTGTTAAGGTCCTTGCACAGAGTATATAATAGTAAGTAGGTGACTCTAGCTCTACGTAAAGTAAAGTAAAAAGTACTTACCTGGAGAAGTGAGAGTCGGAGAAACTCGTAGACCCGTAGACACGCAGCAGGACCTGAAACAGAAAACGCATATTAGTAATTAAGGTAGTAATAGGACTTTATACAACTTATACAAATTTACATTATTTTCTAATTAGACTATTTGCACTTACTTTTTAAGTGTAACCATTTTGTTTTACGTACACGGACGAGACGCAGCTCAACTGTAAAAATGTTTGTTTCGCGAACACCTGCCAAAAGAGCAGCAGTAGTTATGAGCCCCCAGACCTCGCCAATCGACGTGGAGAAGGCAGGACCTTCGACACCTAAAAAGACCACAAATGTCAGACGTAGCATTGAAGCAATCGAAGACAAGATAGAGCAGAGGCCGTGCTCTTCGAAGACGCACCCGCACTCGCCGGTGACACAAACAATGACCAGCTTCGTTACTACGGCACCGAGAGCGCCACAGAAGCCTAGGTTGAGAACAACCACGTACGTAGAGCCTCGAAGAGTCTCTTTGGACGAGGCAGCGCTATCACCGGGACTGAAGTCGACCGATAGAGTGACCCGTGCGAGGTCATGGCTCAACAAGGCAAAATGTAGCCTGAAACAGTCTCGCAATATGAAAGCGGACCTCAAGACTGACATCATCCAAGCGGTTGAGAACCTCTATGCCTTGGTGAAGGAAGCGACGGCAGCAGCAGCTGTGACAGCGTCGACCGGAACACCTGAAACAGAAAATAAAAGCATTAGTGAGGAAGTAGTAGTAAACAAAGGGATAGTACAGGACAGGGATAGTTTCGGAAAGGCTGAGGGAGAGATGATGATGCAAATGATCAAGGAGCAAGGGGATAGGATAGAAAACACTGTCAGGGAAATGGAGAAGTTAAGGGAGACCCTAGTCAACCACCAGACCAGTACATATGCCAGTGTGGCAGCAGCGCCTCCTAAAGAGACGAACAGGGAGAGAGCAGAATTGCACTCCATAGTTATCGGCTCCACGGACGACACCGAGACCGGTGATGAGGTCATGGAGAAGGTAAGGAAGGCAGTGAATGCAAAGGATGGTTGGGTGACGGTTGAGAGGGTTAAAAAAGTAAAGGACAGGAAGGTAATAGTGGGATGCAGAACCGAAGAGGCAAGAAATAAGATAAAAGAGCGACTAAAAAGCGCGGGGAACCATCTCAAATACGAGGATGTACAGAACCAAGACCCCTTAGTGGTCATAAAGGATGTGCTACAGTACCATAGTAATGATGACATCCTAACGGCTTTAAGGAATCAAAATAAGGAGGTTTTTGCAGCTTTACCTAAGCCTGAGGACAGAGTGGAGGTCAGGTATAGGAGAAAGGCAAGAAACCCACACAACACACACGTAGTACTGAAAGTATCGCCGCAACTGTACAACAGACTCGTAGGCAGAGGTTACCTCCACATTGACCTGCAGAAAGTTAAAGTTGAGGATCAAACACCGCTGGTTCAGTGTTCCATGTGCCTTGGCTATGGACACGGCCGCAGATTCTGTAAAGAAAAAGAACCAAAATGTAGTCACTGTGGAGGGAACCACATGAGAGATAAGTGTGCCGACTGGCTCGCGGGAGCTGCACCAGAGTGCTGCAACTGCGTGGCAGCCAAGAACAGCAACACAGGGCATGGCGCCTTTAGTAAAGAGTGCCAAGTGCGACGAAGGTGGGAGGCGCTGGCACGCGCCAAAATTGCCTATTGCTGAGGTGGTTCCAAGTCGCTCACGGGCAGGCAACCTCACTAGAGGATATTTAGTAGCCCAAGCTAACCTCCAAAGAAAGGAGTTAGCTACGACCGAGCTCATGGTGGAGGCCAGCGAACGCAAATTGGCGTTCGCGCTGGTCCAGGAGCCGTATGTGGGAGGGGTGCGAAGGATGAAGGACTACCGAGGAGCGAGAGTCTTCCAGTGCGCAGAAGTAGGAGCTGGGACAGTGAAGGCGGCGATAGTTGTCTTTGACAACGAACTCGACGTCACGCTGTGCCCGAAACTCACGACCAACAATATTGTTGTAGTGAGGATCCGAACCAGCGCATGGGAAATCACCGCGGTGTCTTTCTACTTCGAACCAGACCAACCACTCGGGCCATACCTGGAACAGCTGAGGGAGGTCATACAGCAGATGGGCCCGCGAATGCTGTTGATAGGTGGCGACAGCAACGCAAAGAGCACCTGGTGGGGAAGCACCATAGAAGACCGCAGGGGAAAAGAGATGTCCGGGACCCTGGAAGAGTCTGGAATGCAGGTATTGAACAGAGGAGATACGCCCACTTTTGACACCGTAAGGGGTACGAGGGCGTACACAAGTTATGTCGACATAACAGCATGTACCGACGACTTGTTAGAGCTTATAGACGACTGGAGGGTAGACCAGAATATGATAAGCTCTGACCACAACACCATCCTCTTCGATGTGAAAATAGAAAAAAGCAAAGGAATGAGAGTCCATAGAACCACCCGACTGTACAATACTAAGAAAGCCAACTGGGACCTCTTCCGACAGATATTGGTGCAAAGAAAGATAGATTCTAACGTAAACACAGAGGCGATACGTAGCATAGAGACCAAAGACCATCTAGAGAAAATGGTGTTGACCCTAACTGAGAACATCACGGCGGCCTGCAGAGAGGCGATCCCACCAAAGAAAACTACGGAGATCCTCCGAGTTCCTTGGTGGAGTGATGAACTCAGAAAACTCAAGAAAGAGATGGTAACGTATCGCCGCAGAATAAAGAACGCCGCGCCACATCGGAGAGATAAAGTCGTCGAAGAATACCTGCAAAAGAAAGAGAACTATGAGTGCCAAGCCAAGAAAGCCCGTATAACGAGTTGGAAGGAGTTCTGCGAGAAGCAAGACAGAGAGGGGGTATGGGAAGGGATATACAGAATAATAAGTAGGACTGCCAGGAGACAGGAAGACTTGACCCTAACCCAAGACGGGAAACATCTAAACCCGAGAGAATCAGCGGACCTGCTAGCCGAGACATTCTACCCTAGGGACACAGAGAGCACAGATAGCACCCTACACCGTCGCATAAGGGAAGCGGCAGAGCGGGTGAATGAGAGGCAAGATGGTGAACATCATGACCCGACATTCACCTTGCTGGAGCTAAAGACCGCGCTAAAAAGCTTTAACGCCAAGAAGGCACCAGGAGCGGATGGCTTCACGGCAGACATCTGCAGCAGAGCCTTGATCACAGACCTAGAACAGTCCCTTGCCCTTTTCAATAAGTGCCTGGAGATAGGCCACTTCCCGGACATCTGGAAGGAGGCCACAGTGGTGGTCCTCAGAAAACCGGGCAAGGAGAACTATACAACACCCAAGGCATACAGACCAATCGGTTTGTTGCCGGTACTAGGTAAGGTTCTGGAGAAGCTGCTGGTAGCACGGATCAAATACCATCTTGTACCGAGGATTAGTACTCGCCAGTACGGATTCATGCCCCAGAGGAGCACCGAAGACGCCCTCTATAATCTAATACACCATATCAAGGGTAAGATGGAGCTGAAAAAGCTGGTAACCCTAGTGTCATTGGATATAGAGGGGGCCTTCGATGGCGCATGGTGGCCGGCAGTCAGAGTCCGACTGGCTGAGGAAAAGTGTCCGGTCAATATTAGGAGGCTGCTAGACAGTTATCTCAGCTGCAGAAAGGTCAAAGTACGGTACGCTGGGGAAGAAAGCACGCGGAGCACCAACCAAGGATGCGTGCAAGGGTCAATCGGCGGTCCAATGCTCTGGAACTTGCTTCTCGACCCACTATTGCGGAGGTTGGGAGAGAGGGGAGACTGGGCGCAGGCATTCGCGGACGATATCGTCCTCGTATTTGACGGCGACACAGCGATGGAGGTACAGAGGCAAGCCAATGCCGCCCTCGCCTTTGTACAGCAGTGGGGAGAGGAGAACAGGCTTAAGTTCGCGCCACACAAGACTTGCGCCATGGTCCTTACGAGGAAGCTTAAGTACGACACTCCGCTGCTGTCCATGGGAGGGGTCGACATAGCAATGTCTAGGGAGGTGAAGATCTTGGGGCTCATAATAGACGCGAACCTAACTTTCAATAGGCACGTAGAGACCCAATGCCTCAAAGTGCTGGACATATATAAGCAGCTCTCGAAAGCAGCAAAAGTGAGCTGGGGCCTCGATCCTGAAATAATCAGGACTATATACACAGCGGCGGTCGAACCAGTAATGACGTACGCAGCAGCAGCATGGGCACCGGCAACGCAGAAGAAAGGAGTGCAAAAGCGACTAAACACGGTGCAAAGAGGATTCGCACAGAAGCTTTGTAGGTCATACCGCACAGTCTCCCTGAACTCGGCGCTGGTACTTTCGGGGATACTTCCTCTCGACCTCAAAATACAGGAGGCAGCTGCCCTGTACGAAGCGAAGAGAGGGTCGTCACCGGAAGTGCTAGGAGATCGGGAGACCGATAGTGTGGTCGGCTTTGCAGATGCTCCACATCCCGCGGAACATATGGACCTGGAGTTCGTGTGCCTGGTGGATCAAAGCCTTGTGGACAGGTACAACGTGCAGTCGGTGCGAATCTACACCGACGGCAGCAAGATTGAGGGAAAGGTCGGAGCCGCACTCTCCATTTGGAAAGATGAGGCCGAGATCCAGACCCTCAAGCTGTGTCTGTCCGCGTACTGCACGGTGTACCAGGCTGAACTCCTGGCCATATGTAGAGCGACGGAAGTGATCCTCAGGAGGGGGGAGACGAGCTTTGGTGTGTACAGCGACTCGAGAGCAGCGCTCGAAACGGTCGTAAACCATGGCTCCCTCCACCCTCTGGCCGTGGAAGCACGGAAGAACCTGCGGAGGGCCTTTACGCAGAATAAAGACGTGTCTTTATTCTGGGTCAAGGCCCACGCCGGGCTTCCAGGCAATGAGCGCGCCGATGCACTCGCCAAAGCGGCTGCCCAGGCTTCCAAGAGGAAGCCCGACTTCGACAGGTGTCCGATATCTTTCGTTAAAAGGACTTTACGCAGCCAGTCCCTGGAAGTTTTTAACGAAAGATATCGGACGGGCGAAACTGCGTGCGTCACGAAGCTATTCCTGCCAGATGTAACGGAAGCGTATCGCGTGGTCCGCAAACTGCGCCCGACAGGCCTGTTAACACAGGTGCTCACGGGACATGGCGGATTCTCCCAGTACTTGCATCGGTTCAAGTTAAAGGAGAGTCCGGCATGCGCCTGTGACGATATAACGGAAGAGACAGTCCCTCATCTCCTAATCGATTGTCCTATAAACGGAAAAGTCAGATTCGAGCTCGAACAAAAGATAGGTACCAAGATAGAGCTAGATAGACTGCACGAACTCATAGCGAACAAAGATACCGAACAGGCGTTTATTGACTACTGCGGGGTAATCTGCCGTGGCGCAATAAATAGGAACAAAACGGATGTATAAGCGATTGTTTTTAGTATAATTGATGTTATACCAACAAAGCAATGTTAGAGCTGTAAGATAGATAATATGTAAAATAGAGTAAGCAATAGTCAGTAAGTTAGAAATAAGAGCGATGGACAAAATTAGTTAAGTGAAAGTGCATAGACAATTATAAAGGACAATAAATATAGACATAAGAAGATTGTAAAACTCTCCATAGTACCGATAAGATGTAATAGATGTAAGATAATATATTAGTAATAGAATGTAAGATTGTGGAAAGACAGTATACTGTAACAGATATATATATAAGAACCGATTGTAATAGACGTAGACATATAGCATAAGAAAATGTAATCAAAATAAAAAGCAAAGACAAATAAGTAGAATAGGCAATAAAGAATAGAATAGGTTAGCTATGAAAGTCGGAGGCATAGAGTAGGAAGATTAGAGAAATACAATAAACAAACAAGTAGGCAATGTACCCCCTTGAAATATATACAACAATCCTTGAATATTAGTATCAGGGGACAGAGCAGCGTCAAAAAAAAAAAAAAAAAAAAAAAACCTAACCTAACCTAACCTAACCTAACCTAACCTAACCTAACCTAACCTAACCTAACCTAACCTAACCTAACCTAACCTAACCTAACCTAACCTAACCTAACCTAACCTAACCTAACCTAACCTAACCTAACCTAACCTAACCTAACCTAACCTAACCTAACCTAACCTAACCTAACCTAACCTAACCTAACCTAACCTAACCTAACCTAACCTAACCTAACCTAACCTAACCTAACCTAACCTAACCTAACCTAACCTAACCTAACCTAACCTAACCTAACCTAACCTAACCTAACCTAACCTAACCTAACCTAACCTAACCTAACCTAACCTAACCTAACCTAACCTAACCTAACCTAACCTAACCTAACCTAACCTAACCTAACCTAACCTAACCTAACCTAACCTAACCTAACCTAACCTAACCTAACCTAACCTAACCTAACCTAACCTAACCTAACCTAACCTAACCTAACCTAACCTAACCTAACCTAACCTAACCTAACCTAACCTAACCTAACCTAACCTAACCTAACCTAACCAAATATTTAATTGTAGTTTCAGTATTATAATTTCAGGGTCGGTTCAAGGGCAACTTTGGACCTCCCCTCCCCCCCCCAAATTTTACACCCCCCCCCAAATTTAGAGTTTTAGTTTTCTGTCCGCAACATAAAAATATGTTCGGAATCCGCACCCCACCGAGAGGGAAATCCCCTCCCCCCTCTACGTCCAGGGCCTCAAAGCAGGCGGCAGCTGATAAAATTTTACAGTCAGCCAGGGCAGCATTGGAAATGGCAGAGGAGCCTGTAAAGGTCTCCCAAACTGCCGGGAAATCCTCCTCCCACTCTTCACAAACAACCAAAAGGCCCCCCCCTCAGACTTTCAAGTCTAAGCTGGCCACTCAGACGTCTCAGACTCTGAGTGCCTCAAGCATCACCTCCTCCTCGCAACCACCAGTCAGCCCCTCATCGCAGGCCTTTGACGATCTCTTGCTTGTGTCGCAACAGCCCCCTAGCACCCCGCCCCCGACGCAATCTGCTAGTGAGGGCCGCCCGAGCACTCCTAACATGCAGAGGATCGAGGATATGACAAGGGAGGTGGTCGATTTTGCCATGGGTACGGAGGTCTTTGAGAACCGTGTCCAAGAGGCAAAGAACTGCCTTCTTAAGGCAAAGCTGCAGCTCAACAACTCTCGGAATACAAAGACCGAGATTAAAAATGAGGTCGTTAAGGCTGTCGAGCGCCTTTACCAACTGGTAAAGGAGGCGGAGGCAGAACGTAGGACCACTTGTGAGCTTACGGCTGGCCTAAAGGAGGCCATAGTACAGGGACAAGGACAAGGAAAGAACATCGAAAGATTAGGGACACCAAACACAATTGAATTAGAGAAAATGATTAAAGAGCAGAGCAAGTTAATTAAGGAAAATACTGATAGAATGGAAGGTCTTAAAAGATCAATGGAAAGGATGGAAGAGAAGACCTACTCGTCACAAATGACCTACGCCGGCGCTGTGTCACGCCAACAGCGCAACATTGCGCCTGAGAGAACTGCCTTGCACACTGTGGTAGTGACCTCCAACACCGAAGCAGACACCGGCGAACAGGTCCTTGAAAAAGTGAGGCAAGCAGTTAAGGCGACAGAGGCGAATGATGGCTGGATAACCGTTGACCGCGTTCGCAAAGCGAAAAATCGCAAAGTCGTTCTTAGTTGCAAGTCTAAGGAAGATGCCCGCAAAGTACAAGAAAGGATTAAGGGGTCTAAGAGTCAGTTGTCGGTGGAGGAGCTGCATAATAAAGACCC
Organism: Mecyna flavalis; assembly: GCA_949319885.1. NCBI lineage: Eukaryota > Metazoa > Arthropoda > Insecta > Lepidoptera > Crambidae > Mecyna > Mecyna flavalis. The sequence continues at coordinate 11,756,532 of OX439418.1, read as the reverse complement.
ACTTGTCGTATTGCTGGGGGTGTTAGCAGTTGTCAACGATGATGACATCATAAAGGCACTGCGCAAACAAAATGTGGACTTGTTCTGTGGACTCTCCAAGGACGACGATAGGCTTGAAATTAAATATAGAAGGAAGACTAGGAATCCGCACACAAGCCACGTAGTGATGAGGCTGTCCCCCGCTCTGTACAACAGGATGCTCGACAAGGGTGAAGTGCACATCGATATACAAAGGATCAGGGTGGAAGACCAAAGCCCCCTGGTTCAGTGTTCAATGTGCCTAGGTTACGGGCACGGGCGAAAGTACTGCAAGGAGACTCAGCCAAAATGCAGTCATTGTTCTGGGCCGCATATGAGTTCCCAGTGCAGCGAAAGGCTTGCCGGTGCGACCCCTACCTGCTGCAACTGCGTCGAGGCAAAGTATGAGGCAACAAGGCACAACGCCTTCAGCCCTGAGTGCGCGGTTCGCAGGAGGTGGGACGCATTGGCCCGGGCCAAAATAGCTTATTGCTAAAGTTGTCTCACTGGGAAATCAGAGCAGCACACCAAGCAACGACGCATCATACACCGTGGCTCAGGCCAATCTCCAACGAAAGGAGTTGGCCACCACGGAGCTAATGCTTGAGGCTTCCAAGCGAAACATAGCAGTTACGCTAGTCCAGGAGCCTTATGTCGGGAGTATTCGGCGTATGAAGGGATACATGGGTACAAGGATCTTCCAGAGCGCTGATACAGGAACGGGGACCGTCAAGGCTGCCATCGTAGTTCACGAAGCAGACCTTGACGTGATTCAGCATCCGGAATTGACCACACACAACATCGTTGTGGTTAGAGTCCGGACAAGTGCCTGGGAGATCGCCATGGTCTCTTTTTATTTCGAACCCGATCAGCCGATTGAGCCCTACCTGCAAAAGATAAAGGACATTAGATCAGCATTGAGTGGGTACAAAATTATATTCGGAGGAGACGCTAACGCCAAAAGCACCTGGTGGGGAAGCCCACAAATAGATCACCGAGGAGATGAGCTATCCGGAACCCTCTTTGAGCTGGACCTCCAGGTGTTAAACGTTGGCGACACTCCGACTTTCGACACGTTCAGAGGAGGTCGCGAATTACAAAGCTTTGTCGACATTACTGCGTGCTGTACGGATATGCTAGGTCTAATAGATGACTGGAAAGTTGACCAGAGTGTTACAAGTTCAGACCACAACGCTATAATATTTAAAATTAGGCTTGAAAAAAGTAAAGGAATACATATAAACAGAACTACTAGACGCTATAATACAAGAAAAGCGAAATGGGAAGAGTTTAGAGAAAAGTTAACACAATTAAATGCAGAAACAAATATAAATGTACATAAAATAAATAGCATAAATAATAAAACACTACTAGAAGATATAATAAAGCAATACACAAATAATATAATACAAGCTAGCAATGATACTATTCCATTAATAAATAATAATAAAAAAGTAAACGTACCTTGGTGGAACGAAGAACTTGCCGCCCTTAAGAAGCAAGTAGTCACGTACAGACGCCGCATCCGTTGCGCCGCCCCGGTGCGTAGACAGTTCGTTGTCGATGAGTACCTGAAGAAAAAAGAAGAGTACGAAAATAGAGCAAAACAGGAACAAACAAAAAGCTGGAAGGAATTCTGTCAGAGGCAGGATAAGGAGGGAGTGTGGGAAGGAATCTACAGAGTAATAGGAAGAACAAGGAAAAGGGAAGAAGATATACTTATGAAGAAAGATGGGACCTCCCTCACTCCTTCCGAGTCAGCCACTCTCCTGGCAGATACATTCTATCCGCCAGATCTTTCAGAAAATGACAATGAAGACCACATCAAAACGAGACAAGAGGCTGAAAAGATCAATAAAGAAACTAGCGATGAGATACACGACCCACCATTCACCAAGTTGGAGTTAAGAGTGGTTCTCGAAAGTTTTAACCCTAAAAAAGCCCCTGGGTCTGACGGTCTCACTGCTGACATTTGTAAGCAGGCGATTTACTTGGACTCTGAAATTTTTCTTACACTTGCAAACAAATGCCTCCTGCTGTCTTATTTCCCAGCGATTTGGAAAGAAGCCACTGTAGTTGTGTTGCGCAAACCGGGCAAACAAACCTATGAAAACCCAAAATCACACAGACCAATAGGCTTACTACCAATCCTGGGAAAGATCCTAGAGAAACTGTTAATTTCGAGGTTGAAATGGCATCTTGTACCTAGAATAAGTCCTCACCAGTATGGGTTCATGCCACAGAAGGGCACAGAAGACGCCCTCTATGATCTATTTCAATACATACACGCTAAACTAGACAGCAAAAAGATAATTACGCTAGTTTCATTAGACATAGAGGGTGCTTTTGATAATGCCTGGTGGCCGGCAATAAGAACCCGTCTGGCTGAGGAACAATGTCCTGTGAATTTGAGACGCGTGATAGATAGCTATCTTACGGATAGAACTATCAGACTGCGATACGCCGGAGAGGAGGTGATACGAAACACCACAAAGGGCTGTGTACAGGGCTCTATCGGAGGACCTCTACTATGGGACGTACTTTTGGATCCCCTCCTTAAACAAATGAAAGAACAAGGACATTATTGTCAGGCTTTCGCCGATGATATAGTTATGGCATTTGAGGGCGACACAGCAGCAGACATAGAGACACAAGCCAATGCTGCCTTAAACAACGTGTGGGCGTGGGGCATCAAAAATAAGCTCAACTTCGCACCGCATAAAACATGCGCATTAGTACTTACACGGAAACTTAAATTTGATGTCCCGCGCCTTAACATGGCTGGCACATCGATCGCTGTATCGAAGCAAATAAAGTTGTTGGGTCTAACAATAGATGAAAAACTTACCTTCAACCAACACGCAGCGATCGTGTGTCGTAAGGCTATCGATATATATAAGCAGTTGTCGAAGGCGGCTAGAGCGAGCTGGGGATTGCACCCTGATGTGATTAAGATCATTTACACCGCAGCAGTAGAACCTGTTATTATGTACGCTGCCAGCGTATGGGCCCCTGCAACAAACAAAATCACTATTAGGAAGCAACTTGAAACTGTACAAAGAGGCTTTGTACAGAAGCTATGCAAGTCGTACCGTACCGTCTCACTCAACTCAGCACTCGCCCTGTCTGGGATACTCCCTCTCGACCTGCGCATACAGGAAGCTGCGCTCTTATATGAGGTCAAGAAGGGAGTATCTCAGAAGTACATAGGGGACTGTGAGATGGAAAGACCGGTGGCATACGCAGAGCTTCCACACCCAGCAGATCACATTGACTTCCATTTTGAGAGCCTGGAAAGCCAAGAACAAATTGATAAACATAATAACCAGCAGCTCAGAATATTTACAGACGGCAGCAAAATTGATGACAAAGTGGGTGCAGCCCTATCACTCTGGAATAATGAAAAGGAACTAAAAGTCATCAAACTTTGCTTGCCGTCTTACTGCTCTGTATACCAGGCTGAGCTGCTGGCAATCTGTCGAGCCATGAATGTAGCCATCGGTTCCAAAGAACAAACTATAGGAATATACAGTGATTCTCGGTCTGCACTTGAAACCATCGCAAACTATGGATTACCACATCCTCTCGCAGTTCAAGTTCGAAACGGTCTCGCACAGGCGCGAAACCAGAACAAAGAAGTGCACTTCTTTTGGGTCCGTGCTCATGCGGGATTGTTGGGAAACGAGAGGGCAGATTTAATGGCAAAAGAAGCGGCACTCAAACTAAAAAAGAAACCAGACTACGATCTATGCCCTCTCTCCCATGCAAAGAGACAAATAAGAACTGAGTCTCTAGAACTGTGGAACCAGAGGTACGTTGAAGGAGAAACTGCATCAATCACTAAGATATTTTTCCCAAACATACATGATGCATACAAGTTCGTTAGGCAACTAGTACCAACAAGTCTAATGACGCAACTCCTAACCGGCCACGGGGGGTTCTCTGAATATCTCCATCGTTTCAAGCTGAAATCGAGTCCCTCGTGTATTTGTGAACCGAGTCAGGCAGAAACAGTCCCACACGTTTTGGTGGATTGTCCGGCTTACTCAATAGAAAGACATGATTTTGAACAAAGAATAGGAACAGAAATAAAACTTGAAGAAATACCAAATTTAATAAAAAGCAAAGATACACAAGAAAAGTTCTTAAAATACGCAATAAATATAATTAATAAAGTAGTGAACAGAAATAAAACGGACGATTCACCAATAACGGGTGGATAAATTGTAAATATGTAAATAGAAAAACAATAAATAAGTTTTATTATTATATATATTATAATAAGATATAATAGAAATTGTAATTAAAACGTAGGATAAGTTAGATACTAAGCGAAGCTCTAGCGCGAGCCAAAATTATTGTAAATATGAAGATGATTCTCGAACACTTTCTTTCCTTCTCTTGCCAAATTTCACATCTATATATAAAACTTCTACAGAATAACATAATTATATATCCTCCACATTAATTCTAAGTTTTTTGAAAAACTTAGAAAATAAAATTACAACTGAAGCAAACAACAAAACTAGTAAACAAAGTCTCTGATTTTTATCAGAGGTCAAAAGATTTTAAAAAAAAAAAAAAAAAAAAAAAAAAAAAAAAAAAAAACCTAACCTAACCTAACCTAACCTAACCTAACCTAACCTAACCTAACCTAACCTAACCTAACCTAACCTAACCTAACCTAACCTAACCTAACCTAACCTAACCTAACCTAACCTAACCTAACCTAACCTAACCTAACCTAACCTAACCTAACCTAACCTAACCTAACCTAACCTAACCTAACCTAACCTAACCTAACCTAACCTAACCTAACCTAACCTAACCTAACCTAACCTAACCTAACCTAACCTAACCTTTTTTTTTTTTTAGACTGGGGAAACACATTTACGTGTACCCTCGGGCGCGGGGGCGCACCGAGTGGTTATGTGGGGCTCCCGCAGAACTGCGTCCTACCCACTAAAACCCCAGTGGTCCCTCAGGGTCGCATTTGTGGCACCGCCCGGTACCAGGTCGAAGCTATTGACCGGACAGTGCCGCTGCGAATGGCCGCGACCGGCCTTCTCACTCAGGGTCTACGCCCACTCTCGAGAGGCGCGCGGGGACTCCGCACGCACCTCTCGGACTCATTGGGAACCGGTCCCCCCCGAGACCGGTCCCCGAGTCTTCGCCCTTCGTGGGGCTGGAGTCGTCGTTACGGAAGAGTGGGAGCTCGCCTCAGCAGCTTCAACCACGTCCATCCGCTCGGACCCCTGCTCCTCCCGCCTTGGATTGGCGGGGGGCGACTTCTTTGGCTGGGGACAGTTCTTTGTCCCCAGCTTATGCCCAGCCGGCTTTCCTGCCGCCCCGCAAAGCAGGCAGTACAAAGCCGTGGCCTTGCAGGCCGCAGACTTGTGCCCCTTCTGACCGCATCGGAAACAGAATTCCGACCAGTCTTCAGAGGCACGGCAGTTAGCGGCCACATGGCCCTCGCCCATGCAGCGGTAGCACCGCTTGGTCCTCGGTTTCAGCGGGACGACCCGCACCGAGGACCAGCCGATCAGCAGCCGACGCAAGCCGGCCAACTGTTTGGCGGCCTTGGCGGGCACCGCTGCGACTGTCGAGCGCTCGTGTGTGCGCCCGAACTCGGCTATTTTGCCCACCAGTATAGAATCTGGTGAGCAACCCCCTTTTTTTGCCAGCACAGCCTTGACGTCCTCTGGTGTCGTCGCGTCATCCAGGCCGGTGACGCGGATGTCTGTCCGGATTTGCGGCCGGGTAATAGAGACAACTTCCGGCCGCATTCCCGGAATCGCCCGTAGCCTCTCGGCGAGGCGATCGGCCTTCGCGTCTGCGTCAGGCCCCGGGATCTCCATGATCTTGGCTCCTGATTGGGCCACTCGGAAACCCATGCCCCCGCTGATGCCAACGTCCTTCAGGTCGATCTCCGCTATGGCAGTGGAGATGAACCCCGAGTACGTGGCACCATGTTTGAGGGCATCCTCGCTGTACCGCACCAGGATGGCTGCGGTCTGCGGTACGCGGATCCGTTGAGGCTTGGTCTCCGTCCGTCCGGGACCGGAGCGGGACGAAGCCTTGCCTTTGGGCGCTTTAGGCGCCTTGGCGGGCTTGTTCCGGCCACGCTTCGCCACCTCCGCGAATGATGTTGACATCGCTGCGGGTGGAGGGGGAAGCGGGCGGGACTCAATCGCAGGAGTCGGGGCAGGGGTAGGCGCTTTTGTGCGCTTCCCCTTGCCTTTGCCCTTGTTGTTGGGCCCCGTGTCGGCGGGCGGCTTAGGTGCCGGGCCGGGGGCTGGCCGCCTTTCTGGGGCGGTTTCGGACTGCTGCACCGACTGTGCAGCTCGCTGTTTCGCAGCCTTTCGTCGCTGCGATCGCGCCACGAACGTGGAGTAGGGGGCTTCGTCCTCTGAGCACATCCCTAATTTCCCGCGCTGTAGTGGTGGGCGGTGCGACTTCGACGGGAGAAGACGTCCATCCCGCTCGAGCCCCTCGAAGCGCGCGTCCAACATTGTCCCAATACGGGACACGATGTCCGATTGCTCCGGAAGAGCGACGACCGCGGCACCATCGTCCATGGGCGTTGACCCTGACGGGAACTCCGCCTGGACGGCCTTGAGGGCCTCAACCTCACGCCGAAGCTCCTCCATCTCCCTCTGGAGCTGCTGATTTGCAGCATTCAACTTGCGGACCTCGTCGTCCGCTGTCCTTGACCGCAGTTCTTCCACGGACGCCGCGATCAGAACGGCGGCGTCCTTGAGGGCCTTCACCACAGTGCCCTTTAGGTTCTTGGACCTGTCGGCGCACTGTACAATGGTGTTGGTGGCGATCCTGACTCTCTTTACTATGTCATGCGCGGTGAGCTTTTCCTGCTCATCCCGCGCAATGTCCGTCGCCCTGTTGAGCCTCTCACTACTATGGAGGATCATGCGATCCAGCTCCGCCTGGTTCCTCTCTTTGGCCTCCTGCTCCACGAAGGCCTTTAGCGCCTGGCGAGCCTTGAGCGCACCAACGTACTCCCCAGTTGTGGGGGGGCGCCCGCGCCCGCGCTTGGCGATCATTCGCGGAACCTTGGCGACCTTTTTTGGTCGCTCGACGTCCTCGTCCTGATCCGTGAGGTCCACGTACGAGGACCCCTCCGTCATCACGGATACGACGGATTGAGACCTCGTAGAGGGCGAGCGACTGTCCGGCCGCTTCCTTCTCTGTCCAATGGGAGAGGATGGAGCTCCCCCAGCCTGCTGGGCCAGCCTTGAGCTGGATCTGGAAGGGCCCGGCTTGGCCCGGTCTTCCGTTACGTCCGGGCGTGGTGGAGAACGGCTCCGGCTTCGACTCCTCTGCGGGTGAGCAAGGGGAGAAGGCTTGAGGCTCGACTTCCCCTTCTTGCCGGCTCTCGCCGCTTTGTGCAGCCGGAGGACCGCTTCGAAATAGTCGCGGGTCTGATGTGCGGCTCCCTCTTGGCTAAAGCCAATGGCTTCATAGTGACGCTGGAACTTGTTAAAGAACCCGTCCTCTTCCTTTTTGTACGTCTCATGGTCACTTCCATACTCCATATAGACGCGTTGGAGTGTTGACACCATGCGACTACCCTCGTCCTCGTCCAACAGGTCAGCGTCCTGTGACCGTGGTTGTGGAGTGTAAAGCTCCGGTTTGCCATCCACATAGATCGTGTACGGCTCCTGTGATGCTTGCATCTGCGACTTGGTGACGCTGCTCACAAACATCCCCTTCTTGATGCTGCTCTCAAAGCAGCTCCGTCCTGCATCCGAAGACGCCTTCGCGGACTTCCCGCGGTTGGAGGGGTCTTGGCTTCGCGCCTCACCCTTGCTCCTGACTGGCGTGCAATCCCGGGCCCCCACATTACGATTGCCCGAGGTGCCTGACGCGGTTTTACCCGCGACAGGGGGGATTCCCCGCCGAGAGGCAGGTACCCCGTGGGGAGTGAAATTCTTGTCCGCCATATTCATGTTTTGTCGCTTGTGCTACTCCCGGGGGGGACAAGCTTGGCCCCAGGGAGAGCCCCTCACTGGTTGGTGACCGCCTCCGTCACCACCCTTCCGAAGGAAAGGCCCGGGCCGCCGAGGACTACAGCGGCTCAGATTTAGAGATTTGTTTCAGGGTAAGTAGGATTCTGGGTCGGGAAGGCAAGGCTTTCACCCCGCCGACCCTTCCCGAAACCCAATATTACCCTTCTGGGGTTTACTCCCCGCAGCCCTGCCGTGACAGGACCCCCGGCTGCCCTGAAAAGGGCAGTAACGGTATGATGCGTTTTTATAGAGGTCGCTCTCCTCGCGAGCCGACTTGTGCCAGCTCCCCGGTCCTCCGAAGAGGATTACGGTATGGTAGTTTTTATAGAGGTTTCCTCCTCGCGACTCTGACAGAACAGAGACCCCGGTCCTCAGAATGAGGATTACGGTATGCCCCCCGGCCGCTCTTCTGCGCCGTCGCAAAGCGCGACGGGTCAAGAGAGCAGCCCCCTATGGAGTGTCGGCCGTCGGGTAGCAATGCCCGAAGAGATGACTACCCGCCGTTGCCTAGGGTGGACCAGGACAGGACACTACCCTTCCGACCGAACGAATCCGATCGCAAGGATAAGGCCCCGCCGCACGAAGAGGCCACTCCATCCCCACCCCAACCTAACCTAACCTTTTTTTTTTTTTTTTTTTTTTTTTTTTGCGACGGGAAACACATTTACGTGTACCGCTAGTCGCGGGGGCGACTAGACGGTTATGTGGGGCTCCCGCAGACAGAACTGCGTCCTACCCACTAAAACCCGTCGGGTCCCTCAGGGTCGCATTGGTAGCGCCGCCCGGTACCAGACACTAAGCCTATTGACCGGGCAGCGCCCCTGCGAATGGCCGCAACCGGCTACACCATAGAGGCCTCCTCGGGCCCACCCTCGAAAGGCGCGCGGGGACTCCGCGCGCACCTCTCGGACTCAATGGGAACCGGTCTCCCCCGAGACCGGTCCCCGAGTCTTTGCCCGTGATGAGCGAGCAGGGGCCGTCATTACAGGGGAGGGGGGGTTCGCCTCAGCGACCCCGGCCACCTCCATCTGCTCGACTTCCTGCTCAGGCCGCCGTTTTGTAACGGCGGCGGGCAGCTTCTTTGGCTGGGGGCAGTTCTTGCTCCCCAGCTTATGTGCCGCAGGCCTGCCTGCTGACCCGCACAGCAGACAGTGCAGCGCAGCCGTGCACTTGGCGGCCTTGTGGCCGCTTTGGCCGCACCGGAAGCAATGCTCCGAGCGGTCCTCAGCAGCGCGACAATTGGACGCCACGTGTCCCTCTCCCATGCAGCGGTAGCACCGCTTGGCCCTCGGTCTCAGCGGAACGATCCGCACCGAAGACCAGCCGATCAACAGCCGACGAAGACTCGTCAGCTGCTTCGCGGCTTTGGCGGGCACCGCTGCGACGACTGAGCGCTCCTGGGTGCGCCCAAACTCGGCGATCCTGCCCACCAGAATAGAGTCCGGTGAGCATTCTCCCTTTTCCGCAAGCGCGGCCTTTACCTTGTCCGGGGTGGTGGCGTCATCCAGACCCACCACGCGGAGGTCCGTTCGAAGTTGCGGCCGGGTGATGGAAATCACCTCCGGCCGCATTCCCGGAATCGCGCGGAGTGCCTCGGCGAGGCGATCAGCCTTGGCGTCGGCGTCGGGGCCCGGGATCTCCATGAGTTTCCCCCCCGACTGCGCGCACTTAAAACCCATGCCCCCCGATATGCCAACGTCCGCCAGCTTTACCTCCGAGATTGCTATCTCGAAGAAGCCGGCGTACGAGGCTCCATTCTTGAGGGCGTCCTCGCTGTACTTGACATGGATTACCGCTGTTTGCGGCACCCGAATATTCTTGGGCTTGGTCTCCGCCCGTCCGGGACCGGACCGGGCCGGAGCCTTGCCCTTGCCCTTGGGCGCTTTGGGCGCCTTGTCGCGTCCACGCTTTGCCACCTCCGCGAAGGACGAACCCATCGTTGCGGGTGGAGGGGGAAGCGGGCGGGACTCACTCGCTGGAGTTGGGGCGGGGGTAGGCGCTTTGGTGCGCTTCCCCTTGCCCTTTCCCTTGTTGGGCCCCTTGTCGGTCGGCTTAGGTGCCGGACCGGGGGTTGGCTGCCTTTCGGGGGCAGCGTCAGACTGCTGCGCCTTCGCAGCACGGGCAGTGGCCCTCTTCTTCCGGGGATTCGCCACGAACGTGGAAAACGTGCCCTCGTCCTCTGACGTCATCCCCAATCTGCCGCGCTGTAGAGGTGGGCGGCGACTCGCCGGCGGGGCTGGCGGGAGGAGTCTCCCGTCCTTCTCCAGGGCTGCAAAGCGAGCGTCCAGCATGGCCCCGATTTGGGACACAATGCTGGACCGCTCGACCTGTGCGACGGTCGGCGTGCCCTCGTCCATCGGCGTTGGTCCGGACGAACTCTCTAGACGCAGGACCTTCAGCGCCTCCACTTCTTTACGCAGCTCCTGCAACTCGCGCTGGAGCTTCTGGTTCGCCGCGTTGAGTTTTCTGACCTCATCGTCAACGGTCCGCGTCCTCAGCTCTTCAACGGACGCCGCGATCAGAACGACGGCGTCCTTAATTGCTTTAACCACCGTGCCCTTGAGGTTCTTGGACCTCTCGGCGCACTGCACGATGGTGTTGGTGGCGGCCGTGACATTCCGCACTAGTTCATGTGCAGGGAGCTCAGTTTGCTCACCCTGCACTCTCTCCCTCGCCTTCTCCATCTTCTCACTCGCGTGGAAGATGAGGCGGTCTAGCTCCCGCTGCTGGCTTTCTTTGGCCTCTTGCGCTGCGAAGGCCTTGAGCTCCTCGCGAGCCTTGCGCGCGCCAACGTACTCCCCCGTTGTGGGGGGACGCCCGCGTCCGCGCTTCGCCAATTGGCCCTTGGTCTTGGGGACCTTGGGCTGGCTCGGGAGCTCCTCCTCGTCATCAGAGACCTCCAGGTAGGAGGACTCCTCCGTCACCGACGTCACCGTCATGGCCGACTGGGATCTGGACTCGATCGCAGGGGGCGAGCGACTCTCCAGCCGCCTTCTGCGAGAGCCACTTCGGCTTCGGACCGCCACAGGGAGGGTAGGAACCGGAGCCTTTGCTGTTTCTACCGAAGCCTTGCGGGTTCGGGAGCCGCTCCGGCTTCGTGTCGTCGCCGGGGGAGGAGGAGGAGACTTCTGGCTCCCTTCCTTCCTCCGTTCTCTCTCAACTTTGTGAGGCTTCAGAACTGCGAGGAGACTCTCGCGCGAACATTCTGCCGCCTCCTCAGGGCTGAGGCCCTCGAGCGCCATATGGTGGCAGGCCTTCGTTATGTAGGTCTTAGCCTCCTCCCGGAACTCCTCCGAGTCGCTTCCGTACTCGACGTACGTTTTGCGAACTCCTCTTTTCATGCGAGCGATCTCCTCGTCGCTCAGCCATTCACTCGCAGGTGCACCCGAAGGTGCCTTCGCGGAACTCCCGCGGACGTTAGAGGGATCTTGGCATCGCGCCTCACCCCCACTACCGACTGGCGACAAAGCCCAGGCCCCCATACTACGATTGCCCGGGTTACCTGGCTTAGCTTGCGCCTTGCCAGGGGGGATTCCCCGCCGTTGGGCAGGTACCCCATGAGGAGAGTTTGTCTTTTCCGCCATTTATCCATTTTTGTACTTGTGGTACTCCCAAGGGGGACAAGTTTGGCCCAGGGGAGAGCCCCTCACTGGTTGGTGACCGCCTCCGTCACCACCCTTCACACGGAAAGGCCCGGGCCGCCGAGGACTACAGCGGCTCAGATTTGGAGATTTGTTTCAGGGTAAGTAGGATTCTGGGTCGGGAAGGCAAGGTTTTCACCCCGCCGACCCTTCCCGAAACCCAATATTACCCTTCTGGGGTTTACTCCCCGCAGCCCTGCCACGACAGGACCCCCGGCCGCCCTGAAAAGGGCAGTAACGGTATGATGCGTTTTTATAGAGGTCGCTCTCCTCGCGAGCCGACTTGTGCCAGCTCCCCGGTCCTCTCAGTGAGGATTACGGTATGGTAGTTTTTATAGAGGTTTTCTCCTCGCGACTCTGCCAGAACAGAGACCCCGGTCCTCTCAGTGAGGATTACGGTGTGATGCTGATTTTGGTCCGCGCCGGGTAAACCCGATACCGCACATATCTGTGCGGCGTTCCGTGATCCGCCACCTACGGACGCGCCTGGTAGGAGATTCAGCAACTCCCGCAGGAACCTAACCTAACCTTTTTTTTTTTTTTTTTTTTTATCCTGGGGAAACACATTTACGTGTACCATCGGCCGCGGGGGCGGCCGAACGGTTATGTGGGGCTCCCGGCTACTCCGGACTACCCACTAAAACCCCAGTGGTCCCTCTAGGTCGCTGTACGGTGACGCATCAGGAAACCGCTTACAGCGCGCCCTGAATACGCCCCAAGCGATAGCCGCAACCGGCCTCACTGCCCAGGGCTTTCTGCCCTCACGCGAGAGGCGCGCGGGGACTCCGCGCGCGCCACTCGGACTCTATTGAGAATCGGCCCCCCCCGAGACCGATCCCCGAGTCTGTGTCCTGCGAGAAGGTGACCCGAGGGTCGCAGTGGTCTCCGCGTTGCCAGGCTCTGAGCCTTGCTCCGCGGGGGCCATCACGTCCATCTCGTTGGCCTCCTCTTCGCGCCTGAGACGAGCTTCTCTGGCGGACGTCATTCTTGGCTGGGGACACTTCTTTGACCCCAGCATGTGGGCAGTGGATCTGCCCGCTGTCTCACACAGCAGGCATCTCGGTGCTGCCGTACACGTCCTGGCTTTGTGGCCTTTAGTACCGCACCGGAAGCAGACGTCCGACCGGTCTATGGCTCCACGACACTTGTTGGCGATATGGCCCTCTCCCAAACAGCGAAAGCACCGTTTAGTCCTCGGTGCGAGCGGGATGATGCGCACGGAGGACCATCCAATGAGCAGCCGACGTAGTCCTGTCAGCTGTTTTGCGGCACGAACGGGCACCGCTGCCACTGTGGACCGCTCTTGGGTGCGTCCAAAAGCGGCAATTCGGCCCACCGATATGACGTCCGGTGAGCAGCCCCCCTTATCTGCCAAAATGGCTCTAACGTCCTCCACCGTCACGGCATCGTCTAGGCCCGTGATGCGGAGGTCCGTTCTTTGTTGCGGCCTGGTGATCGAGATGACGTCAGGCTTCATTCCTGGTAGCGCGCGTAACGCTTCTGCCAACCGGTCCGCTTTAGCGTCTGCCTCGGAGCCCTGCACTTCTAGCAGCTTTGCCCCGGTCTGCGACTCCTTGAAGGTGACTCCTTCTGGGATGCCTAGCTTGGCCAAGTTGATGTCTCCTTGAGCGACGGAGAAGAAGCCAACGTATGAGGCTCCACAACTTAGGGCTTCCTTGGTGTACCGGATCATGATAACCGCGGTGCTGGGAACTCTCAATTTGCGGGGCCTGGTTTCCTTTCTTCCAGGTCCTGCCTTCGACTTGGAACGAGTCTTCGCCTGAGCCTTAGACGTCTTCGCAGCCTTCTTCTTCAGGCCGCGGCTGGCCACCTCCGCAAAAGGAGCATCCATAGACGCTGGCGGAGGGGGAAGTGGACGTGGCTCCCTCGGTGGAGCAGGTGTAGGCGCCTTCTGCACCTTCTTACTGCCCTTTTTCTTCTTAGAGCCCTTCGGAGCCGGGGCTTCAGGCGCCGGGCCGGGGGCTTCAACAGGTTGCGCAGACCATCTTCGTGGTGTGTTCCTGGGTGGCGATGGCGCCACAGCTGGTGGATCCATCGTCAGACTCGCCCTTAGTGCGGGGCGGTAACTCTTGGCCGGGAGTAGACGGCCATCCCTCTCCAGCGACTCAAATCTGGCATCCAGCATTGCTCCAATCTGGGAGACAATGCTGGACTGCGTGAGGGACGTGTCGATGGGATGGACATCCATCGCTGTCGGGTTTTCTGCAGCCGGTGTGGGTCTTGCCAGCGTCTTTAAGGCCTCAACCTCGCGCCGCAGTTCCTGGACTTCCTTCTTTAGCTGCTCATTGCAGGCGTTGAGCTTGCGGACCTCGTCGTCGGCTGTGCGTGTCCGCAACTCCTCCACAGCACCCACAATGAGGCTAGCTGCCTCGTTGATTGTCTTCACGATCGTGCCCTTTAAGTTTTTGGACTTGTTGGCGCACTTCACTATTGTTTCAGCAGCCAGTCTCACTTTGCCGGCTATATCTTGTGCTGTCAGCTTCTCAGCCTCGCTCTGGACCAATTTTGTCGCTTTAGCCAGCCTCTCGCTGCAGCGCTCGGACAGTCGCTCCATCTGGGCTTCTTCTCGTTCCTTGGCATCCTTTTCGATCCAAGCCTTCAGCTCTTGCCTGGCTTTCAGGGCTCCGACGTATTCCCCTGTAGTTGGGGGACGTCCTCGTCCGCGCTTGCTCCGTGAAAGTTTAGCCACTTTGGGCTCAGGCCTCTCAAAATCTGTGTCCCCATCCTCTGTCAAGTCCAGGAATGAGGACATATCTGTACTGTCGCCGGTACGCAGGCGGCTCGTACTGCCGGATTGTGAACGGGAGTCAACTGGGAACGGGGAGCAGCTGTCTGCTCGCTTTCGACTCCTCGTGCTTCGCATGCTAGCGGGCGCCTCCGCGGATGTTGACGCGCCCGCGTTGACGTCCACGACCATCCTAGCCAGGGATCTGGTCGCAGCCTTCTTCATGGGCTCTTTCTTCTTCGGGGAGCGGGACCTGCTTGAAGGTTTGGATGCAGCCTTCTGCTTCTTCTTAGCCTCCTGCTTGTGATGCTCCTTTTCTCTCTTCTCTTCGGTCTCCGTCTCAGACCCGATGATGTCCGGGGAGCGGGACCGGCTCCTAGTCTTGGGAGATGGTGGCTTCGCAGCCTCCTTCGTCTTCTCCTGTCTCTTTTTCTTCATATCTTCCTCTTTCTTCTGTTCTTTGACAGATCGGGGCAAGCGCATGCACATCTCAAACATGTTTTTCGTCTTCTGCGCTGCCTCCTGAAACGCACATCCTTCCGCTATGTAATGCCGGTAATGTCTCGTCTTGAACTCGTTCTCCGCATTCTTGTATGTGTCGGAGTCCGAGTCATGCTCCAAGTATGCTTCTTTCAGTGCGAGGTACAGCAGGTCCATCTCCTCCGCATCGAGAATGTCGACGTTGTCCTCCACTTCGAAGTCCTCCTCATATCTGCGCTGCTGCGCCTTCGCAGAACTCCTGCGGTAGGAGGGGTCTTGGCTTCTCGCCTCACCCTCGCTGCTGACTGGCGTCCAATCCCGAGCCCCCACATTACGAACGCCCGAGATGCCAGGTGTCACTTTCGCAACGCCTGGGGGGATTCCCTGCCCTGAGGCAGGTACCCCGTGGGGAGTAACTTCTTTGTCCGCCATTTTCCATTTTGAAGCCTGCGCTACTCCCGGGGGGACAGGCTTGAGCCCTGGGAGAGCCCCTAACCGTTTGGTGACCGCCCCCGTCACCACCCTTCCAAAGGAAAGGCCCGGGCCGCCGAGGACTACAGCGGCTCAGTTTTAGGGTTTTGATTCAGGGTAGATGGGGTTCGGGGTTGAAGGAGCACAGTACTGGTTGAGGGAGAAGGCTGCTAAGGGAACTGTGGTAGTGCCGAGTAGGAGGACAGAACTCCTACCCGGCACCAAAAACAGACCCGCACTAGCCGACTCCCCCCTCCCGCACTCCGCCGCAACAAACCCGA
Source organism: Mecyna flavalis (assembly GCA_949319885.1). Taxonomy (NCBI): domain Eukaryota; kingdom Metazoa; phylum Arthropoda; class Insecta; order Lepidoptera; family Crambidae; genus Mecyna; species Mecyna flavalis. The sequence goes on along the minus strand of OX439418.1, from coordinate 11,740,868 downwards.
CCCCCATCACCCTTCTGGGGTTTACTCCCCGCAGCCCTGCCGTAGCAGGACCCCCGGCCCGCTCTGAAAAGAGCAGGTAACGGTATGATGCGTTTTTATAGAGGTCGCTTTCCTCGCGAGCCGACTAGTGTCAGCTCCCCGGTCCCCATAACGAGGATTACGGTATAGTAGTTTTTATAGAGGTTTCCTCCTCGCGACTCTGACAAAACAGAGACCCCGGTCCTCAGAATGAGAATTACGGTATGCCCCCCGGCCACTCTTCTGTGCCGTCGCAAAGCGCGACGGGACAAGAGAGCAGCCCCCTATGGAGTGTCGGCCGTCGGGTAGCGATGCCCGAAGAGATGACTACCCGCCGTTGCCTAGGGTGGACCAGGACAGGACACTACCCTTCCGACCGAACTAATCCGATCGCAAGAATAAGGCCCCGCCGCACGAAGAGGCCACTCCATCCCCACCCCAACCTAACCTAACCTTTTTTTTTTTTTTTTTTTTATCCTGGGGAAACACATTTACGTGTACCATCGGCCGCGGGGGCGGCCGAACGGTTATGTGGGGCTCCCGGCTACTCCGGACTACCCACTAAAACCCCAGTGGTCCCTCTAGGTCGCTGTACGGTGACGCATCAGGGAACCGCTTACAGCGCGCCCTGAATACGCCCCAAGCGATAGCCGCAACCGGCCTCACTGCCCAGGGCTTTCTGCCCTCACGCGAGAGGCGCGCGGGGACTCCGCGCGCGCCACTCGGACTCTATTGAGAATCGGCCCCCCCCGAGACCGATCCTCGAGTCTGTGTCCTGCGAGAAGGTGACCTGAGGGTCGCAGTGGTCTCCGCGTTGCCAGGCTCTGAGCCTTGCTCCGCGGGGGCCACCACGTCCATCTCGTTGGCCTCCTCTTCGCGCCTGAGACGAGCTTCTCTGGCGGACGTCATTCTTGGCTGGGGACACTTCTTTGACCCCAGCATGTGGGCAGTGGATCTGCCCGCTGTCTCACACAGCAGGCATCTCGGTGCTGCCGTACACGTCCTGGCTTTGTGGCCTTTAGTACCGCACCGGAAGCAGACGTCCGACCGGTCTATGGCTCCACGACACTTGTTGGCGATATGGCCCTCTCCCAAACAGCGAAAGCACCGCTTAGTCCTCGGTGCGAGCGGGATGATGCGCACGGAGGACCATCCAATGAGCAGCCGACGTAGTCCTGTCAGCTGCTTTGCGGCACGAACGGGTACCGCTGCCACTGTGGACCGCTCTTGGGTGCGTCCAAAAGCGGCAATTCGGCCCACCGATATGACGTCCGGTGAGCAGCCCCCCTTATCTGCCAAAATGGCTCTAACGTCCTCCACCGTCACGGCATCGTCTAGGCCCGTGATGCGGAGGTCCGTTCTTTGTTGCGGCCTGGTGATCGAGATGACGTCAGGCTGCATTCCTGGTAGCGCGCGTAACGCTTCTGCCAGCCGGTCCGCTTTAGCGTCTGCCTCGGGGCCCTGCACTTCTAGCAGCTTTGCCCCGGTCTGCGACTCCTTGAAGGTGACTCCTTCTGGGATGCCTAGCTTGGCCAAGTTGATGTCTCCTTGAGCGACGGAGAAGAAGCCAATATATGAGGCTCCACAACTTAGGGCTTCCTTGGTGTACCGGATCATGATAACCGCGGTGCTGGGAACTCTCAATTTGCGGGGCCTGGTTTCCTTTCTGCCAGGGCCTGCCTTCGACTTGGAACGAGTCTTCGTCTGAGCCTTAGACGTCTTCGCAGCCTTCTTCTTCAGGCCGCGGCTGGCCACCTCCGCAAATGGAGCATCCATAGACGCTGGCGGAGGGGGAAGTGGACGTGGCTCCCTCGGTGGAGCAGGTGTAGGCGCCTTCTGCACCTTCTTACTGCCCTTTTTCTTCTTAGAGCCCTTCGGAGCCGGGGCTTCAGGCGCCGGGCCAGGGGCTTCAACAGGTTGCGCAGACCATCTTCGTGGTGTGTTCCTGGGTGGCGATGGCGCCACAGCTGGTGGATCCATCGTCAGACTCGCCCTTAGTGCGGGGCGGTAACTCTTGGCCGGGAGTAGACGGCCATCCCTCTCCAGCGACTCAAATCTGGCATCCAGCATTGCTCCGATCTGGGAGACAATGCTGGACTGCGTGAGGGACGTGTCGATGGGATGGACATCCATCGCTGTCGGGTTTTCTGCAGCCGGTGTGGGTCTTGCCAGCGTCTTTAAGGCCTCAACCTCGCGCCGCAGTTCCTGGACTTCTTTCTTTAGCTGCTCATTGCAGGCGTTGAGCTTGCGGACCTCGTCGTCGGCTGTGCGTGTCCGCAACTCCTCCACAGCGCCCACAATGAGGCTAGCTGCCTCGTTGATCGTCTTCACGATCGTGCCCTTTAAGTTTTTGGACTTGTTGGCGCACTTCACTATCGTCTCAGCAGCCAGTCTCACTTTGCCGGCGATATCCTGTGCTGTCAGCTTCTCAGCCTCGCTCTGGACCACTTTTGTTGCTTTTGCCAGCCTCTCGCTGCAGCGCTCGGACAGTCGCTCCATCTGGGCTTCCTCTCGTTCCTTGGCATCCTTTTCGATCCAAGCCTTCAACTCTTGCCTGGCTTTCAGGGCACCGACGTATTCCCCTGTAGTTGGGGGACGTCCTCGTCCGCGCTTGCTCCGTGAAAGTTTAGCCACTTTGGGCTCAGGCCTCTCAAAATCTGTGTCCCCATCCTCTGTCAAGTCCAGGAATGAGGACATATCTGTACTATCGCCGGTACGCAGGCGGCTCGTACTGCCGGATTGTGAACGGGAGTCAACTGGGAACGGGGAGCAGCTGTCTGCTCGCTTTCGACTCCTCGTGCTTCGCATGCTAGCGGGCGCCTCTGCGGATGTTGACGCACCCGCGTTGACGTCCACGACCATCCTAGCCAGTGATCTGGTCGCAGCCTTCTTCATGGGCTCCTTCTTCTTCGGGGAGCGGGACCTGCTTGAAGGTTTGGATGCAGCCTTTTGCTTCTTCCCAGCCTCCTGCTTGTTATGCTCCTTTTCTCTCTTCTCTTCGGTCTCCGTCTCAGACCCGATGATGTCCGGGGAGCGGGACCGGCTCCTTGTCTTGGGAGATGGTGGCTTCGCAGCCTCCTTCTTCTTCTCCTGTCTCTTTTTCTTCATGTCTTTCTCTTTATTCTGTTCTTTGACAGATCGGGGCAAGCGCATGCACATCTCAAACATGTTTTTCGTCTTCTGCGCTGCCTCCTGAAACGCACATCCTTCCGCAATGTAGTGCCGGTAATGCCTCGTTTTGAACTCGTTCTCCGCATTCTTGTATGTGTCGGAGTCCGAGTCATGCTCCAAGTATGCTTCTTTCAGTGTGAGGTACAGCAGATCCATCTCCTCCGCATCGAGAATGTCGTCATTGTCCTCCACTTCGAAGTCCTCCTCATATCTGCGCTGCTGCGCCTTCGCAGAACTCCTGCGGTCGAAGGGGTCTTGGCTTCTCGCCTCACCCTCGCTGCTGACTGGCGTCCAATCCCGGGCCCCCACATTACGAACGCCCGAGATGCCAGGTGTCACTTTCGCAACGCCTGGGGGGATTCCCTGCCCAGAGGCAGGTACCCCGTGGGGAGTAACTTCTTTGTCCGCCATTTTCCATTTTGAAGCCTGCGCTACTCCCGGGGGGACAGGCTTGAGCCCTGGGAGAGCCCCTAACCGTTTGGTGACCGCCCCCGTCACCACCCTTCCAAAGGAAAGGCCCGGGCCGCCGAGGACTACAGCGGCTCAGTTTTAGGGTTTTGATTCAGGGTAGATGGGGTTCGGGGTTGAAGGAGCACAGTACTGGTTGAGGGAGAAGGCTGCTAAGGGAACTGTGGTAGTGCCGAGTAGGAGGACAGAACTCCTACCCGGCACCAAAAACAGACCCGCACTAGCCGACTCCCCCCTCCCGCACTCCGCCGCAACAAACCCGACCCCCATCACCCTTCTGGGGTTTACTCCCCGCAGCCCTGCCGTAGCAGGACCCCCGGCCCGCTCTGAAAAGAGCAGGTAACGGTATGATGCGTTTTTATAGAGGTCGCTTTCCTCGCGAGCCGACTAGTGTCAGCTCCCCGGTCCCCACAACGAGGATTACGGTATAGTAGTTTTTATAGAGGTTTCCTCCTCGCGACTCTGACAAAACAGAGACCCCGGTCCTCAGAATGAGGATTACGGTATGCCCCCCGGCCGCTCTTCTGTGCCGTCGCAAAGCGCGACGGGGCAAGAGAGCAGCCCCCTATGGAGTGTCGGCCGTCGGGTAGCGATGCCCGAAGAGATGACTACCCGCCGTTGCCTAGGGTGGACCTGGACAGGACACTACCCTTCCGACGAACGAGTCCGAACGCAAGAATAATGCCCCGCCGCACGAAGAGGTCACTCCAACGCCCACCCCAACCTAACCTAACCTAACCTAACCTAACCAACTCGGTTTTCAACCACTAAAATAGAAGATACGTTGCTCAAATTCGCACCTAATGTGGGTCTTATTAAGCCCTAAAACATACTTTTTGCTCGAAGGGTCTATCTCAATTAGTTTCAGAGAAATTAATTTTTAAGTGATTTCAACTTAGCGATTTTCAACTTCAACTTTTCCATACTAAATTTGCAAATTTCTAGTCTTAGTTAAAATTCAATATAAAATCCAAATTTCTTCTTAGCGTAATTCTTGTTAGTATCAGCTTTAGTCTATTAGTTTCCGCGTCTTTTGACACCCCTCCCGTGTGTCTCGCATATCTCCAAACCACTTTTTTAGCACTTTGAAAATTTGCAAAAATTTCTCCATACAAATTTTTTCGGAGCTTAGGTAGACTTTTTGGCCGTTATTTCTGCTAGGTCGTCCATATAGATGCATACCATATGAGCAAAAATATTTAATTGTAGATTCAGTACAATAGTTTCAGGGTCGGTTCAAGGGCAACTTTGGACCTCCCCTCCCCCCCCAAATTTTACACCCCCCCCAAATTTTAAGTTTTTAGTTTTCGACGAGCAATCCAAAAATGTTCGGAATTCGCACTCCTCCAAAGGGAAAATCACCTCCCCCCACCACTTCAGTGGACACAGCCACAGTCACAAAGACTGCCGGTCTGGGCAAACGCACCCAAGCACCCAGTGGGCCATCTCGGACCCTTGGTAAGCCGACTCAGGCAGCTTCGTCTCAGGCGGCTTCCAAGACCGCGAAGGCTTCACTGCAAATGTCGCAGCCCGCAGGCGGCCCGGGCACCTCCTCGCAGCCCCCCCTCAGCCCGTCATCACTGGCTTTCGACACTCTTCTGCATGTGTCGCAGCAGCCCTCTAGCACTCCGCCTCCATCGCAATCTGCTAGTGAGGGCCGCCCGAGCACTCCGAACATGCAGAGGATCGAGGATATGACGAGGGAGGTGGTAGATTTTGCCATGGGTACGGACATCTTTGAGAACCGTGTCCAAGAGGCAAAGAACTGCCTTCTTAAGGCAAAGCTGCAGCTCAACAACTCTCGGAATACAAAGACCGAGATTAAAAATGAGGTCGTAAAGGCTGTCGAGCGCCTTTACCAACTGGTGAAGGAGGCGGAGGCAGAACGTAGGACCACTTGTGAGCTGACGGCTGGCCTAAAGGAGGCCATAGTACAGGGACAAGGACAAGGAAAAGGCATCGAAAGAACAGGGACAGTAAACACAAAAGAATTAGAGAAAATGATTAGGGAGCAAAGTAAACTAATTAAGGAGAATACAGATAGGATGGAAGGATTGAAGAAGTCCATGGAAAGGATAGAAAAAGTAGCCAGTACGCAGGCATCCTACGCCAGTGTCGTGTCAGGCCAATCCCGTAAAAGCTTGCCGGAAAGGACGGCACTGCATACAGTTGTCGTCTCCTCAGAAGCCGAGACTGACACAGGCGAACAGGTCTTAGAGAAGGTCAGGGAGGCTGTAAGATCAGACGAAGACTGGGTTACTGTGGATCGTGTGCGAAAGGCTAAGAACAGAAAAGTTATTCTCAGCTGCAAATCCAAAGAGGACGCTCGCAAGGTCCAGGAAAGGATCAAGGGAGCACCGAGTCACCTAAAGGTAGAGGAGCTGCGGAACAAGGATCCGCTCGTTGTGTTGATCGGAGTCCTATCGATCGTCAAGGACGAGGATATTGTGAAGGCTCTGAGACGCCAAAATGACTGCTTGTTCCGTAGTCTTTCAAAGGAAGATGACCGACTGGAGGTGCTATACAGGAAGAGAACAAGGAACCCGCACACCAACCACGTTGTGCTTAAAGTGTCCCCGGTCCTGTACAACAGAATTCTGGACAAAATGGATGTGTACATCGACATCCAAAGAATCAGGGTAGAGGACCAGAGCCCCCTGGTCCAGTGTTCGATGTGCTTGGGCTATGGACATGGGCGCAAGTACTGTAAGGAGACCCAGCCCAAATGTAGCCACTGCGCAGGGCCTCACATGATCTCCCAGTGTAGAGACAGGCTCGACGGTGCATCCCCAACTTGCTGCAACTGCACTGACGCAAAGTTAGAGGCAATCGGGCACAACGCATTTAGCCCTGAGTGTGCAGTCCGCAGAAGGTGGGATGCATTAGCTCGGGCCAAAATAGCGTATTGCTAAGGTTCTCTCACTGGGAAATCAGAGCAGCACACTAATTAATAATAGCACATACACCGTGGCCCAGGCCAATCTACAAAGAAAGGAGCTGGCGACCACGGAAATAATGCTTGAGGCCGAAAAACGCAAAATCGCTGTATCATTGCTGCAGGAGCCCTATGTCGGCGGAATCCGACGTATGAAGAGTTATCCTGGAGTAAGGATCTATCAGTGCGCTGATCCGGGTAACGGGACAATAAAGGCTGCAATCGTTGTTCACGACGCAGACCTGGATGTCATACAACACCCTGAGCTCACAACAAATAACATATCGGTGGTGAGAGTCCGGACCAGCGCCTGGGAGATTGCGATAGTCTCTTACTACTTTGAACCCGACTTGCCGATAGAGCCATACCTGCAGCAGATCAGGGATATACGAGCTGCGTTGAGCGGATATAAGATTGTTATTGGCGGTGATGCAAATGCTAAAAGCACCTGGTGGGGTAGCCCACAAATTGATCACAGAGGCGACGAGTTATCAGATACTCTTTTCGAACTTGACCTCCAGGTGCTAAACGTTGGCAGCACGCCAACATTTGATACAATCCGCGGCGGCCGAGAGTACACGAGTTTCGTTGATGTCACAACATGTAGTGTGGACATGCTCGATCTCGTAGAGGATTGGACAGTCGACAAGGGATTGACGAGTTCTGACCATAATACAATAGTGTTCAAAATCAGATTAGAAAAAAGCAAAGGAATACAAATAAGTAGAACAACAAGGAAATACAACACAAGAAAAGCAAAATGGGAAGACTTTAGAGAGAAGCTAATACAATTACATACAGATAAAGATATAAATAAACATAAAATAAATAATATAAATAGTACAATAGAATTAGAAAATGTAATACAACAATACACAAATAATATTATAGAAGCTAGTAATGAAAGTATACCATTAATAAATAATAACAAAAAAGTAAACATTCCATGGTGGAATGAAGAACTCGCCGCCCTGAAGAAACAGGTTACCACGTACAAACGCCGCATCCGCTGCGCCGCTCCGGTCCGTAGACAGTTCGTTGTCGATGAGTACCTGCGGAAAAAAGAAGAATATGAGATTAAAGCAAAGGAGGGACAAACTAAAAGCTGGAAAGAATTTTGCGAGAGACAGGATAAGGAGGGAGTGTGGGAAGGAATATATAGGGTTGTAGGAAGAACTAAGAAAAGAGAAGAAGACATGTTGCTCAAAAAAGATGACAAGTACCTCACCCCCTTTGAATCTGCGTCCCTTCTGGCGGATACCTTCTACCCACCTGACGAGACAAGAGGTGATAATGCAGACCACATTGGAACCCGAATAGAAGCGAACAATGTAAATAAGCAAAGTCAAGGCGAATTACATGACCCGCCTTTTACAAAAACAGAATTGCTAACAGCTCTAGAGGGTTTCAATCCTAAGAAGGCTCCTGGACCTGACGGTCTCACTGCGGATATCTGCAAGCGGGCAATACTTATAGATCACGAGATCTTCCTTTCTCTGGCTAATAAGTCACTCGAGCTATCCCACTTCCCAGTTTTATGGAAAGAGGCAGCCGTAGTCATACTACGCAAGCCCGGGAAGGAAAGTTACGAACACCCGAAGTCGTATAGACCCATTGGCCTATTACCTGTTCTTGGAAAAATCCTCGAGAAATTGCTCGTTGCAAGGCTAAAGTGGCACTTAGTTCCTCGAATAAGTACTCGCCAGTATGGGTTCGTCCCACAAAAAAGTACTGAAGACGCCCTCTACGATCTATTTCAATTTATAAACGCACAACTAGATAGCAAGAAAATCATAACATTAGTATCGTTAGACATAGAGGGCGCTTTTGACAATGCTTGGTGGCCAGCTATACGAACCCGTCTGGCTGAGGAACAATGCCCGGTGAACCTAAGACGACTGATAGATAGCTATCTTTCCAACAGGACCGTGCGAATTAGATACGCCGGGGAGGAAGTAGTCCGTAACACAACTAAGGGATGTGTACAGGGATCAATTGGCGGTCCCATTCTATGGGATTTACTTCTAGACCCTCTACTCAAGGATATGGATCAGCAGGGCTGTTATTGTCAAGCGTTTGCTGACGATATAGTCATGGCATTTGTAGGCAAAACAGCAGACTGTATAGAGGAACAGGCTAATACAGCTCTTGAAAGAGTTCGCCGATGGGGTGTCAAAAATAAGCTCAACTTCGCACCGCACAAAACTAGCGCTATAGTACTTACACGAAAACTTAAATTTGACGTCCCACGTATTAACATGGGCGGTATACCAATAGCTGTGTCAAAAGAAATGAAGTTATTAGGACTTACTTTTGACGACAAACTTACGTTCAACCAACACACAGCTATTGTATGCCGAAAAGCTCTCGACATTTACAAGCAGCTTTCTAAAGCCGCAAGAACTTCTTGGGGATTACACCCCGAAGTGATCCACATCATTTATACGGCTGCTGTTGAGCCAGTAATAATGTATGCTGCTAGTGTTTGGGCTTTTGCAACGAACAAGCTGGGCATTCGAAAGCAACTTGAGACAGTACAAAGAGGGTTTGCACAAAAGTTGTGTAAGTCCTACCGTACCGTCTCGCTCAACTCTGCACTCGCGCTCTCTGGGATACTTCCTCTGGACTTACGTATACAGGAAGCAGCGCTCCTATACGAGATAAAAAGAGGGTCATCCCAGAAATACATAGGCGACTGCGAGATGGAAAAACCGGTGGCATTTGTAGAACTTCCACATCCAGCAACCCATACGGACATTCATTTCGAATGCCTAGAAAGTCAGGAACAGGTGGATAGGCACAACAACCAGCAACTCAGAATATTTACGGACGGCAGTAAAATAGAAGATAAAGTAGGTGCTGCTCTATCTCTATGGAATGAAGATAAAGAAATCCGGACTATAAAATTAAATCTGCCGTCACATTGTACAGTGTACCAAGCTGAGTTGCTGGCTCTGTCTCGAGCAGTCAAAGAAGCACTAAACTCCAAGTCGAATACAATAGGTATTTATAGTGACTCACGCTCAGCTCTGGAAACCATTACGAACTATGGAGCACCACACCCTCTGGCAGTCCAGATACGAGACAATCTCCAACAAGCGCGGAACCAGAACAAGGAGATTCACTTCTTTTGGGTCCGTGCACATGCAGGGCTTATAGGAAATGAGAGGGCAGATGAAATGGCAAAAGAAGCTGCTTTAAAATTAAAAAAGAAACCTGACTACAATCTCTGTCCTCTTTCCTACGCTAAAAAGCAAATAAGAGCTGAGTCATTGCAACTCTGGAACCAGAGATATGTCGAAGGAACCACAGCGTCGATTACCAAAATGTTTTTTCCCAACATACACGACGCATATAAGTTCGTTAGAAAAGTGGTACCCACGGGGCTAACAACACAACTTCTGACCGGGCACGGGGGTCTCTCCGAATATTTGCACAGGTTCCGACTCAAAGAAAGTCCCTCTTGTGCCTGCGAACCAAATAAAGAGGAAACCGTCCCGCATGTTTTAATAGAGTGTCCAATATATAATAATGAGAGATTTGAATTGGAACAGAAACTACGTATCACACTCAAAAAAGAAGATATACATGAGTTAATCAATGCAAAAGATACACAAGAAAAGTTTCTAAATTATTGTATAAATATAATGAAAAAAGTTGTAAATAGAAATAAAACGGACAAATCACCAGTCACATCGGGATAATAACTTTGTAAATATAAACTGTAAATAGTAACTTGACCGAGTTTAATATATATACATATATGTATATTAGTCAAGTAATAAATAATTGTAAATAATAATTTGATTCGATAGTTAGACTTTAAAATAAGAAACGAAGCTCTAGTGCGAGCAATAATTATTGTAAATAAAAGATGATTCTCAAAATTCTAACTTCTTCTACTCTTGCAAACTTTCTATAACATATATATTTTTCGTAAAACTCTGTTGCAACTTATATATTTTCGCAAACATAAAATTTCGCAATAGTTACAAGTCAATCATGACTTTGTAAAAAACATAAAGCAAGCAAAGAATAAAATGTGCACAACAAAGTCTCTGATTCATTTCAGAGGATTCATAAAACTTAAAAAAAAAAAAAAAAAAAAAAAAAAAACCTAACCTAACCTAACCTAACCTAACCTAACCTAACCTAACCTAACCTAACCTAACCTAACCTAACCTAACCTAACCTAACCTAACCTAACCTAACCTAACCTAACCTAACCTAACCTAACCTAACCTAACCTAACCTAACCTAACCTAACCTAACCTAACCTAACCTAACCTAACCTAACCTAACCTAACCTAACCTAACCTAACCTAACCTAACCTAACCTAACCTAACCTAACCTAACCTAACCTAACCTAACCTAACCTAACCTAACCTAACTTCAAGTCATCAAACTTTGCTTGCCGTCCTATTGTTCCGTATACCAGGCCGAGTTGTTCGCAATCTGTCGTGCAACCAAAGAGGCAATAGTATCTAAAGCACAAACTATTGGCATCTACAGTGACTCTCGTTCTGCACTCGAAACCATAGCAAACAATGGATCACCACATCCTCTGGCAGTTCAAGTGCGCAGCAATCTCGTGGAGGCGCGTAACCAGAGCAAAGAAGTCTACTTCTTCTGGGTTCGTGCTCATGCGGGACTGTTAGGAAACGAGAGGGCAGATGAAATGGCGAAAGAAGCGGCACTTAAATTAAAGAAGAAGCCAGATTACGACTCCTGCCCTCTCTCTCACGCAAAAAGACAAATAAGAACTGAGTCGCTAGAAATGTGGAACCAGAGGTACATTGAGGGAGAAACTGCGTCAGTCACAAAGATTTTCTTTACAAACATACACGACGCATACAAGTTTGTTAGACAACTGGTACCTACTGGACTAATGACGCAACTTCTAACCGGCCACGGGGGGTTCTCTGAATATCTCCATCGTTTCAAGCTGAAATCGAGTCCCTCGTGTGTTTGTGAACCGAGTCAGGCAGAAACAGTCCCACACGTTTTGGTGGATTGTCCGGTTTACTCAATAGAAAGACATGATTTTGAACAAAGAATAGGAACAGAAATAAAACCTGAAGAAATACCAAATTTAATAAAAAGCAAAGATACACAAGAAAAATTCTTAAAATACGCCATAAACATAATTAATAAAGTAGTGAACAGAAATAAAACGGACGATGCACCAATAACAGGTGGATAAATTGTAAATATGTAAATAGAAAAACAGTAAATAAGTTCTATATTATATATATTATAATAAGATATAATAGAATTGTAAATAAAACGTAGGATAAGTTAGACACTAAGCGAAGCTCTAGCGCGAGCCAAAATTATTGTAAATATGAAGATGATTCTCGAACTCTTTCTTTCCTTCCTTATGCCAAATTTCACATCTATTTATAAAACTCCTACAGAATAACATAATTATATATCCTCCACACTAAATCTAAGTTTTCTGAAAACTTAGAAAATCAAATTACAACTGAAGCAAACAAGAAAACTAGTAAACAAAGTCTCTGATTTTTATCAGAGGTATATTAAAAAAAAAAAAAAAAAAAAAAAAAAAAAAAAAAAAAACCTAACCTAACCTAACCTAACCTAACCTAACCTAACCTAACCTAACCTAACCTAACCTAACCTAACCTAACCTAACCTAACCTAACCTAACCTAACCTAACCTAACCTAACCTAACCTAACCTAACCTAACCTAACCTAACCTAACCTAACCTAACCTAACCTAACCTAACCTAACCTTTTTTTTTTTTTTTTTTTTTGACTCGGGAAACACTTTTACGTGTACCGCTAGCCGCGGGGGCGGCTAGTCGGTTATGTCGGACTCCTGCAAAGCTGCAGACTACCGACTAAAACCCGAGTGGTCCCTCTGTCGCGCTATAGGACGCCCCCGGGGTACCGCTAAGCAGCGCGCCCCGTCGACGCCCAGCGACGGCCGAACCGGCCTCTCTCCCTATAGGAGACACCCACTCTCGAAAGGCGCGCGGGGACTCCGCGCGCACCTCTCGGGCTCTACTGGGGTTCAGCCGCCCCCGCAGCTGTTCCCCGAGCCTTGCTCCTGCGCGGAGCGGGAGTCATCACAGGGGAAGTGGAGGTCCTCGCCTCAGCAGCGACTTCCATCACCTCCTCCTCAGACACCCCCTCCTGCCGCCGCCTTGCGGCAGCGGCGGGCAACAACTTGGGCTGAGGACACTTCTTGGTCCCCAGCAAGTGGGAGGCCGGCTTGCCCGCTGTTTCGCACAGCAGGCAATGCGGCGGCTCCGAGCAACCTCGGGCCTTGTGGCCACGCTTCCCGCACCGGAAGCAGAATTCCGTGCGGTCTAGAGTGCCACGACACTTTACGGCTATATGCCCCTCGCCAAGGCACTTGTAGCACCTTTTGGTTCTCGGTGCCAACGGAATGATCCGTGCCGAAGACCACCCAACCAAAAGTCGGCGCAGGCCAGCCAGCTTTTTGGCGGCTTTCACCGGCACCGCTACAACGACCGAACGCTCCTGAGATCGGCCAAACTCGGCGATTCTGCCCACCGTAACAGAATCCGGCGGACAGTCCCCCAACTCAGCGAGTTTTGCTTTCAGGTCCTCAGCTGACACAGCGTCGTCGAGACCTGTGATCCTCAGATCAGCCCTCATTTGCGGCCGGGTGATCGACACCACCTCCGGCCGCATGCCTGGTATAGCGCGAAGCGCCTCGGCCAACCGATCCGCACGCACATCGGCATCGGGGCCCTGCACTTCCAGGAGCTTGGCCCCGGTCTGCGACACCTTAAACTTTACGCCCTCCGGTATGCCAATCTCAGCGAGATTTACTTCCTGCATTGCTGTCAGGAAGAAACCCCGGTAAGTGGCTCCCGAACGGAGGGCGTCCTCGGCATACCGTACCATAATGACGGCGGTTTGGGGAACGCGTAATTTGCGGGGCTTGACCTCCGCGCGCCCTGGACCGGGGCGGGAGGGAGCCCTCTGGCTCTTTGGCCTCTTGCGGCTGGTCTTGCCGCGCCCACGTTTTGCCACCTCGGCGAACGACGCAGCCATCGACGTCAGCGGCGGGGGAAGCGGACGGGGCTCTCTGGCGGGGACAGCCGAGGGCGCTTGAGTGCCCTTCTTCTTCGGGGCCTTAGCCGGTGCCTGTGTTGTCGCACCAGGGGGGGCTGGCCGCCTTTCTGGGGCGGCAACGGACTGCTCCCTTGAGGGAGCTTGACGTGAGGCCCTCCTGCTGGGTGGCCTTGTCGCAATCGGGATGTAGGGTAGGTCGATATCTATCGACCGGACCCTTTGACTCGCCCTTAAGGGAGGGCGATAGTCTTTACCAGGGAGAAGGCGTCCATCCCTCTCTAGCGCCTCAAAGCGGGCGTCCAGCATGGCCCCAATTTGGGACACAATGCTGGACAAACCCGCCGGGGCCTCAAGAGGGGCGCCCTCGTCCATCGGCTCTGGAGGCCTGGACGGTTCCTCTCGCCTGGGGAGAGCCTTGAGCGCCTCGACCTCACGGCGCAGCTCCTCCACCTCTTTCTTGAGCTGCATGTTGGCAGCGTTAAGCTTGCGGACTTCGACGTCTGTTGTGCGAATCCGCAGCTCCTCTACCGAGCCCGCAATCAAATTGGCCGCGTCCTTAAGGGCCTTGACGACAGTGCCCTTGAGGTTTTTCGACCTCTGAGCGCACTGTATTATCGTGTCCGTCGCCATCCGGACGTTGGACACGATGTCAGAGGCTGGCAGACCGGCCGCCTCACCCTTAGCCTCTTCCGCCTTCTTCATCCGGGCATCAAAAGCCCGGGTAATGCGGTCCATTTCGGCCTCCTGCCTGGCCTTGGCATCCTGCTCCTCAAAAGCACGGAGCTCCTTTTTGGCCTTGAGGGCACCCACGTACTCCCCCGTGGTGGGGGGACGCCCGCTCCCTCTCTTCGCAACCGGTGGGCGGCCCCGACCACCCTTCGCCAACTTAGCGACTTTGGGGTGGAGCCGCGTGTCTCCTTCAATGTCGTCGTCCTCCTGTTCCGACGTGAGAGACAGGAGGGACGACGTACTCTCCCAACGCCCAATAGCGGGAGAGCTGCTCTCCGGCCGCTTTCTGTCGCTGGAAGACGCCCTCGCGGAGGTTGAAGCCCCCACGTTGACGTCCCGATCCGTTTTCTTGGCGAGACTCAAGCTGGCCCTCGTCGTTCTCTTCTTCTTCTCTATCAGCTCCCGAGAACGGGATCTGCTGATAGGAGGAGAAGGTGGCTCCGCCAAAATGGCCTTCCACCTGCGACGTTCTTCTTCCTCCCGTTTGCGGCTCTCTTTTGCCCCCTTCACCGACAGAACCGAGACCTCAAACAATTCGCGCGTCCTAAACGCAGCGTCCTCTATGCAATGTCCCTCCGCCAAGTGATGCTGAAGGAACTTTGAGAAGAACACTTCCTTCGCCTCCTTGAACGTATCAGAGTCGGTGTCGTGCTCTACATACAGGTCACGGGTCGAGTCGAGGCGAGCGTTGTACTCGTCTTCACTCATCGGTATTTCCGAACGCTCCTTAGTTGCGCCCGAAGGCGCCTTCGCAGAACTCCTGCGGATGGAGGGGTCTTGGCTAGAAGCCTCACCCTCTCTCCCAGTCGGCGTACAGTCTCGGGCCCCCACATTACGACTGCCCGAGTGACCTACCGCAGTTTTACCCACAGTAGGGGGGATTCCCCGCCGAGAGGCAGGTACCCCGTGAGGAGTTGTCTTCCTATCCGCCATTTTACATTTTTTTTATCCCTGTGCTACACCCGAGGGGACAGGTTTGAGCCCCGGGAGAGCCCCTAGCTGGTTGGTGACCGCCTCCGTCACCACCCTTCCAAAGGAAAGGCCCGGGCCGCCGAGGACTACAGCGGCTCGAATTTAGAGATTTGATTCAGGGAAAATGGGGTTCGAGGTTGAAGGAGCACAGTACGGTTTAGAGGAGAAGGCTGTTAAGGGAGCTGTAGTAGTGTCGAGTAGGGAGGGGCAAAACCTCCACAGCTACCCGACACCAAGACAGACCCGCACTAACCAACTCCCCCCTCCCGCACTCCACCGCAACAAACCCGACTCCCATGACCCTTCTGGGGTTTTCTCCCCGCAGCCCTGCCGAAACAGGACCCCCGGCCCGCCCTGAAAAGAGCAGGTAACGGTATGATGCGTTTTATATAGAGGTCGCTCTCCTCGCGCGCTGGATGAACCAGGGCCCCGGTCCTCGTAATGAGGATTACGGTATGGTAGTTTTTATAGAGGTTTCCCCCTCGCGACTCCGACAGAGCAGAGACCCCGGTCCTCAGAATGAGGATTACGGTATGCCCCCCGGCCTCTCTTCTGCGCCGTCGCCAAATGCGACGGGGCAGGAGAGCAGCCCCCTATGGAGTGTCGGCCGTCGGGTAGCAATGCCCGAAGAGATTACTACCCGCCGTTGCCTAGGGTGGACCTGGACAGGACACTACCCTTCCGACGAACGAGTTCGAACGCAAGAATAATGCCCCGCCGCACGAAGAGGTCACTCCATCGCCCACCCCAACCTAACCTAACCTAACCTAACCTAACCTAACCTAACCTAACCTAACCTAACCTAACCTAACCTAACCTAACCTAACCTAACCTAACCTAACCTAACCTAACCTAACCTAACCTAACCTAACCTAACCTAACCTAACCTAACCTAACCTAACCTAACCTAACCTAACCTAACCTAACCTAACCTAACCTAACCTAACCTAACCTAACCTAACCTAACCTAACCTAACCTAACCTAACCTAACCTAACCTAACCTAACCTAACCAAATCATCAAGTTGCTAACATGGTGAACGAACACACAGGCGATGAAGAAAACCAAGACCCGCCATTCACCATGCAAGAACTTAGATTTGCCGTGAACAGCTTCAGTCCTAAAAAAGCCCCTGGAGCTGATGGACTGACTGTGGACATATGCCGACAAGCAATCTCACAGGACCAAGAAGCTTTTCTCGCCATGACAAATAAGTGCCTACAGCTGCATCACTTCCCAGAAATCTGGAAACAGGCTGCAGTTATAGTCTTACGCAAGCCAAACAAAGAGGACTACCAACACCCCAAGTCTTATCGACCCATAGGCCTCTTACCAGTCATGGGCAAAATCTTAGAGAAGATGCTAGTTGGTCGTATAAAACATCATCTAGTTCCGCGAATGAGCCCCTGCCAGTTCGGATTCATGCCACAGCGGAGCACGGAAGACGCCCTCTATACCATGATGCAGCACATTAATTTAAAGCTAGATCAAAAGAAAATTGTAACATTGGTATCTTTAGATATAGAGGGCGCATTCGACAATGCTTGGTGGCCAGCAATCAGAGTTCGACTGGCAGAGGAGAAGTGTCCTATAAATATTAGAAAACTAATAGACAGTTACCTGTCAAACAGGCAGGTTAAATTAAGATACGCAGGAGTTGAAGTCGAGCGTAGCACAAACAAGGGCTGTGTCCAAGGGTCCATTGGAGGCCCAATCTTGTGGAACTTGCTCTTAGACTCCTTGCTCAAATTAATGCGTAACCAGGGTCATTATTGCCACGCCTTTGCTGATGACGTCGTGCTCGTATTTGACGCAAACACAGCAGAACAAATCGAAAGACAGGCAAATGCGGTTCTCGCCAGTGTTCATGAGTGGGGCATCAAACACAAGTTACGATTCGCTGCACACAAAACCAACGCCATGATTATTACGAAGAAGTTAAAGTACGATGTCCCACAATTAAGAATGGGCGGGGTTGCAATTGCCATGTCTGACGAAATAAAACTTTTAGGGCTAACTATCGATGAAAAGCTTACATTCAACAAGCACGTAGCAATTACATGTCGCAAAGCCCTAAATGTTTATAAACAGCTGTCTAAAGCGGCAAAGACAAGCTGGGGCCTCCACCCTGAAATCATACGCATTATTTATAATGCAGCAGTGGAGCCTATCATTTTATATGCCTCAAGTGTATGGGCCCAAGCCACACACAAGATTGGGACCAAAAAGCAACTGGACACTGTGCAAAGGGGCTTTGCACAAAAACTGTGCAAAGCGTATCGTACCGTCTCTCTCAATTCAGCTCTGGCCCTGTCGGGGCTACTGCCTCTCGACATCCGTATACAAGAGGCAGCGACATTATACGAAGCTAAGAGAGGGTCACCTCTACACGGCCTGGGAGACAGAGAGACCGAACGACCAGTCCCCTTCTCAGAATTACCCCATCCGGCTGAACATATGGCCATAACGTTTGACTGTCTGGTAAACGAGCAACAAATCAGTGCAGAAAATAATCAAGATATAAGAATATTCACTGACGGCAGCAAAGTTGACAACAAAGTAGGAGCAGCACTATCAATATGGGACAAGAATAAAGAAGTTAAATCTGTCAAACTTTGCCTGCCGTCATACTGTACCGTTTACCAGGCAGAGCTCTTGGCTATATGTAAAGCCACAGACATAGTCCAACGTCATAAACTACAGACCTTTGGAATCTATAGTGATTCCAGAGCAGCACTCGAAACAGTCACAAACAACAGTTCGCCACACCCTCTGTCTGTTGAAACTCGACATAACATAAAAACTGCCCTTTCTCAAAACAAAAGTATCAACTTTTATTGGGTCAAAGCACACGTAGGCCTTGAAGGCAACGAGAGAGCTGACGAATTGGCCAAAGAAGCTGCACTAAAATTGCGCAAACAACCCGATTATGACCTATGTCCGGTATCATACATAAAACGCCAAATCAGAACAGACTCCATCGATAAATGGAACCAAAGGTACAAATCTGGAGAGACAGCGGCAATTACCAAATTGTTTTTACCGGACATAAAGGATACTTATAAAACCATTCGTCAGCTCAAACCATCAGGCATTTTAACCCAGATAATGACAGGCCATGGAGGCTTCTCAGAATACCTCCATCGCTTTAAATGCAAAGACAGTCCATCTTGCATTTGTGACCCAGAAGTCTCTGAATCTGTACCGCACATAATACTGGATTGTCCGGTATTCACATCTGAACGTCTCGATCTGGAACAGAAACTTGGTGTCAAATTGTCACAAGAAAACATAAAAGAGTTAATAGCCTACAAGGACACACAAAAAGGCTTCCTAAAATACATGATCAACATATTCAGTAGAGTCATTAATAGAAACAAGACACAACCAGATCCAACAGTCAGAGGGACTTTGTAAATATTGTAAATAGATTCCAATTTTGTAAATAGTGGTTGAAAAACCGTTAGTGTATTTATAGTATAGCATCCGTAAAACAAGAAACTTAGGATAAGAAACATAGGATAAGAAACATAGGATAAGAAACTTAGATTTAAGCGAAGCTCTAGCGCGAGCCACAATCGTTGTATATAATTAGTTGATTCTCAAAACTTTTCTTCTCTTCTCTTCGCAACTTAAATATATATAAAATTCAAAATTTAAAAAAAAAAAAAAAAAACTTAAAAAATTTGAAAGTAAATAATTCACATAGTAAATAATTATCTCGGATTAATTTCTGAGTAAACAGCAAATAAAAAAAAAAAAAAAAAAAAAAAAAAAAAAAAAAAAAAAAACCTAACCTAACCTAACCTAACCTAACCTAACCTAACCTAACCTAACCTAACCTAACCTAACCTTTTTTTTTTTTTTTTTTTTTTGCGGAGGAGAACACTTTTACGTGCCTTAGCCGCAGGCTAGCGAAGCCTGCGACCGTGTGTGGGGCTCGGGACTAAAGACGTTCGTCCCACTACCCACTAAACTCCTCCGGTTTCCCCTTTTCACCCGATGAGGACGAGCCGGTGCCAACCTTGTGGTTATTGACCAGCCCGTCCACGGGTACCCCGGCCTGATGCGTAGGCCGGGGTGGCGCCTAGGGAGGGCCACCCGAGAAACTAGGTGACCCCCAGACTTGGCTCGGGAGACCTGTGCAATGCGGGCGTTAGGGAGCTACCCTCGCCCGCAGGTCAACCCTCAGGCCGGAAGAGGGCGCACGTGAGCGCGCCCTCTCCGGCCCGGCCGTCTACGCCGGAGGGGAGCGGAAAGAGGATCTTCCTCCCGCTCCCTCTCCTTTGCCTCCTTCTGCGAGATTACGGCCTCGCAGAAGGAGGCGGCCGCCTCCCACGCTCTCTTGCTGGTGACCATGGCTCGCACCATGGACGCCAGAGAGAGGTGACCGCCGCCTAGCGCCGCGACGAGTTCGCGGCGCTCGTGTAGCCAGGCCGGGCACTCAACGAGTGTGTGCTCGGCCGTGTCGTCGGGAGCGTCGCAGTGATGACACTGCGGCGTCTCCTCCCGACAGGCGACACGGTGCAGATAGTGTCCGAAACACCCGTGGTCGGACAGAATCTGCGACAGGCGGTAGGTGAGGCAGCCGTGCCGGCGCTCCACCCACTCCCTCAACACCGGACTGATCGCTTCGATCGTCCGGTGGCCGGCACTCGGGGCCTCGAGAGCCTCCGCCCATTTGGCCAGGGCCTCCTCCCTGGCCTGGGCACGACCCAGCGCCACCTCCTCCATGCTAGGTCGCTCCCCCCGCAATCTCGCGTTGACCCGGACTCGATGCACCTGGGCCAGAACCAGAGCGTCGAGTTCCCACGGGATGGTGCCTGCAAGAACGCAGGCGGCCCCGTGGGAAACTGTGCGGTAAGCCCGCACAGCCCGGGTCGCGATGACCCTCTGCGGTTGGCGCAAGAGGGCCTTGAGCGGGGGGGAGAGACTCTCCGCCCACACAGGGGCTCCATATAGTGCCATCGACCTGATCACCATGTGATACAGGCGACGGCACTTTCCCCCGGGCCCTCCCACGTTGGGGAGGACCCGTCCGAGGGCTGCGGCGGCGGCGCACAGCCTGGGAGCGAGGAGCTTGAAGTGCTCCTCGAACTTCCACCGGGGATCCAAGGTCAGGCCGAGATACTTAAGGTGTTTCTCGACCGGGACCTGGACCCCCTCTACTTGGACATGGAGCCCCTGAGGGAGCCTGCGGCGTGGGGCGCGGAAATACATGGCCTTGGTTTTCTCCAAGGCCACCCGCAACCCCAGCATGCGGATGCGCCGGACGACCATAGTCGTGGCGACCGACGCGAGCTGAGCCGCATCGTCCCAGCTCTTCGCTCTCACTGCTACTAGGGTGTCGTCCGCGAAGCAGACGACATCCATTCGCTCGGAGAGCGACCCGCGCAGGACCCAGTACGGAACCTTGGGGTACGCCCGCCGCCATCGGCCACGATTGGACGCGGCCCTCGGCGTCCTCGTACAGGACGACCCTGTTGAGCAGGTAGTCCCTGACGAGGGCGCGGAGATAGAGGGGCACTCGGTGGTATTTGAGTGCCTCCTCTATGCACTCGTAGGGGAGACTGTTAAAGGCGTTCGCGATGTCAAGCGACACCACGACAACAGCCTCCCCCCGCGCTGTGGCCGCCTCAGTCCACTCCTTGAGGCGGCTCACCGCGTCCATCGTGGACCGGCCGGCTCTGAAGCCATACTGGCAGTCGGAACCTAACCTAACCTAACCTACCCTAACCTAACCTAACCTAACCTAACCTAACCTAACCTAACCTAACTTTTTTTTTTTTTTTTTTTTTTTTTTTTTTTTTTTTTTTTTTTTTTTTTTTGCGACGGGAAACACATTTACGTGTACCGCTAGCCGCGGGGGCGACTAGACGGTTATGTGGGGCTCCCGCAGACAGAACTGCGTCCTACCCACTAAAACCCGTCGGGTCCCTCAGGGTCGCATTGGTAGCGCCGCCCGGTACCAGACACTAAGCCTATTGACCGGGCAGCGCCCCTGCGAATGGCCGCAACCGGCTACACCATAGAGGCCTCCTCGGGCCCACCCTCGAAAGGCGCGTGGGGACTCCGCGCGCACCTCTCGGACTCAATGGGAACCGGTCTCCCCCGAGACCGGTCCCCGAGTCTTTGCCCGTGATGAGCGAGCAGGGGCCGTCATTACAGGGGAGGGGGGGTTCGCGGTACCAAATTATGTTAACGAGAAGCGTTTTAATGTAGTAGTATGATGCGATTTCTACTGGGATTTGAAATCAGACAACTTGAGAATAAAAACAGAGAGAGGTTTAATTCGTGTTCTACAATGAAGCGTTAATTTTAGAGTGTCAAATAATTTTAAAAGCTAGAGATTCTTCTTCAACTGTCGACGCTGTCATTGGTCCTCTTCGGGTGACGTGATGAATGATGAATCTTAGTGGTTGAAGAATACCATGACGCGATCCAGGAGGCGGGGCTTGAAGAAGCGCCTGATAGAAATCTGAGGCAATGCTCCATTGCCTTTGTATTGCGCGTGATCTATATATAGGTTTTAACATGCCCCCGGCGTTGAAAGATTCTACTTTCAATTATGATGATCCTCTTCCCACAGTGGACATATTTTTGAAAATGTGCGTCTGATGATGCCAGAGCTGGTTCTGATGTCAGCTACCCTTGACACACCGTCGTTTCCTGGAACAGTGTTAACGATTCGGCCCAGACGCCACTTTAAAGGAGGTAAATGGTCGTCCTTGATGAGTACCAGAATGTTAGGCTTCAGGTCAGCTTGGCGAGTTTTCCATTTGTTTCTAGTCTGCATCTCGGATATATATTCCTTGGACCATCTCGTCCAGAAGTGTTGACGTATTTGCTCAACTCGCTGGTATCGTGTCAAACTTGAAGCGGTGGTATCCCGGAGGTCGCTGCACAGCGGCGCTGTCAGTGGACGGCCAACCAAGAAGTGAGCTGGGCTGAGGGGGTTGTAGTCGTTGGGATCTGTGGACATGGGACTTAGGGGACGGGAATTCAAGACAGCTTCAACCTGAGTTAATACCGTATTGAATTCCTCGTACGTTAAGTGTGAATTACCGATAACGCGTCTTAAATGATGTTTACATGATTTTACACCAGCTTCTACATATCCTGAAAAATGGGGGGAATAAGGGGGAATAAAGTGAAATTTAATATCTTGACTAGTAGCATAATCTATAATATCTTGTGAACAGCCAGAAAGAAATTTAGCAAACTCGTTCATAAGTCCGACAAAGTTTCTTCCGTTATCAGAAAACATATCTGACGGTTTACCGCGACGAGAAATGAACCTTTTGAACGCTAGTAAGTAAGCATCTGTTGACAAGTCACCTACTAACTCCAAAGTAACAGCGCGGCTTGCGAAACATATAAAAATTGATACGTATGCCTTGATAGTTTGCGCGCCTCGCCCTTTGCGATTTAAAATATAAACTGGACCCATGTAATCCACCCCTGTGTGCATGAATGTGAACCCTGGACTTAACCGTTGCACAGGAAGATTACCCATAATAGGTGTGAGTGTTTTAGCGCGGAGACGGGAGCACTGTACGCAATTGTAAATAGTGTGTTTAGCGACGTTTCTCCCACCAACCGGCCACCAAGTTTCTCTGATTGTATACAACAGGGCTTGTGGCGCTGCGTGCAGTAGCCGCTTGTGTTCGGCGCGGAATAGTATCACAGTGAACCAATGTTTTCCTGATATTAGTATGGGATGTTTTTTATCGTAAGGAAAATCAGTAGAATTTTTAAGGCGCCCACCGACTCTTATTAATTTGTTTTTATCTAAAAACGGATTTAGATTTGAAAGGTTGTGTGAATGATTTAATTGTCCGTGTTTATTTAATGTGTTGTGAATGTCTGAAAATGATTCCATCTGTGCTAAGTGTGTGAGTTTGTTGGTTGATTCTCTCAACTCGTCGACACTTAACGCACCTACCCGTTTATTGCTTTTATTTTTTGCGTTATGTATGAAGCGTAATATATAAGCGCAGGCACGTATCATGCGATTGAATTGTGAGAATCTGTGAAAGGGAAACCAATTACTTTGTTGATGTGTAGTGTGATGTATGTGTACTGTGTTAGATTTCATTTCTGGCAAGTCTGAACTAGAGCATTCTAAGTTTTCCGCGGTTTCACTGATTGAAAAATTATGGTCTTGGAGGAAGGGGGGCCCCTCCCACCAGATTTCATTTGTGTGAAGTGCGTCTAAATAAGCCCCGCGGGAAACTATGTCTGCTGGGTTTTGTTTGCCTGCTATGTGCCGCCATAAATGGTTGCGCGTCAGCTCATGGATTTCGGCTGCCCTATTTTGAACAAATGGTTTTAGTAAATTAGGGTTCATGCGTAACCAGCCGATAACAATCGTTGAGTCAGTCCAAAATACTACATTACTAAATTGGCAACGCAGTGACTGTTGTATTTTTTCATATAGTCTAGCACCTAACAGAGCACCGCACAGTTCTAGCCTTGGTATACTAGTAGGTTTTATTGGTGCGACCCTTCCCTTTGAGAATAACAATCTAATAGTAACTTCATCGTTATTGCATATAGTACGTATGTATGCACATGCCCCGTAAGCTGTTTGTGATGCGTCAGTAAATATATGCAGTTCGATACGCAATGGATTGTTACCTACTGCATTCCGTGGCACGCGTATATTAGTAAGTAATGGCATGTTATTGACAAAACGCTCCCACTGTTGCGTGACGTCATCGGGCAGCGGATCATCCC
The DNA here is from genome assembly GCA_949319885.1 of Mecyna flavalis. Lineage (NCBI taxonomy): Eukaryota > Metazoa > Arthropoda > Insecta > Lepidoptera > Crambidae > Mecyna > Mecyna flavalis. The sequence goes on along the minus strand of OX439418.1, from coordinate 11,716,763 downwards.
AGCCGACCTTTGTTAACCAGAGTTTTTGTAATAAAACTTTCGCGTTGATTATGAAGGGACTGAGTATGCCTAGTGGATCAAATATTTTTGAAATCTTCGACAGTATAACGCGCTTAGTTAATTTGTCATAATCAATATTAAATTCTGTGTGAAAATGAAGTGTATCAGATTGATTGTAACAACCAAGACTTAATGTTTTTTGATGAACGTTTTCACCGAGAGACAATTCCTTTGATGCGTGTAAGAAAGACTCGGATGATTCTCGATTAGAATTAAATAATGATTTTCTTAGCGGGAAGCAACTTGACTTTAACACTTTGGTAGTTTCGTCCAAAGTGTCTAATGTGCGTGTTGTAGTTTTTATAAAGTGTTCCTCACAAGCCTTTTCCTTTTCACTGCGTATATCAGTTATCTGTGCATTTAGTGTCTGTGTAAAATTGCAAAAAACATGAGAGCTATTGCGAGTACTAGTGTGAATAGGTCCCGAAATTATCCATCCCAACTTAGTGTTTTGTAAAACTGGGCCATTTTTTAAGCGAATCTTCCCTTCATCAAGGAGGTCCCAGAAATAGTCTGCACCTATGAGAATATCAATCGGGCGTGACTCAAAATAACTAGCATCAGCTAACTGAATGTGAGGTGGAAGGCGAATATTAGTTACGTCAATTGAAGTAGACGGCAAACAAGAAGTAATATGCTGAAGCACTAAACATTGTATATTGGCTGTGTAAGGGCTACATAATGACCTGATAGTGACGTTACAGGTTTTTGTGCTCTGCATTACTGAGCTCCCTACACCCTTGATGCTATGAGTGGACTGTATCATTTGCGTGTTTAATTTTTCGCATAATGACTGATTTATCATACAACGCTGACTTCCGTTATCTAAAATCGCGCGCGCTGTGTGGTAAATATTGTTATTATCGCGTATTTCTATAACTGCAGTGGACAATAGAACCGGTTCGCTAACTTGCGCGCTTAGTATATTAGTGGGCGAACACTGTTGCGTGTTTGTAACGTTCGATTCGTTATCTAATGTGAATAACGCTAAGGCATTATTTCGCGTGCCTCCATTAGATCCGTCCCGATGCAACAGTGTGTTATGTTTCTTCGAACATTGCCGACACGGGCCGAACCGGCAGTCGCTTGCTGCGTGTCCGCAGCGCAAACAGTTTTCGCATAACTTATGCTGTGTAACTAATTTATATTTGTCTGCGACTGACAAATTTAAAAACTGTTGGCATGAATATAAGGGATGCTTGGAGTTACACATAGGACAAGGTTTGTAGTGCGTTTGTTGCGGCTTATTCGTGGACGTAGAAGAAACGTTACAGTGTACCCTTTGTGATGCGTAATTAGTGGTTTGTTTTCTTGTTTCGTGGGTGGATTTGCTGTGTGTGACCATTAACGTTTCTAACATGTCTGCCCTACGCCCAATGAACTCAAGCAAATCTCCAATCCGTAACCTAGCCTGGGAGTCACCAGTGGTTCTTGAGAATAGTGAACTTTTGTGCTGTTCCCATTCTCGTTCTGTAGTGGAGTCTAGTTTAGAGACCGTTATATAAATAATAAGGGTGTCCCAATGTTCAGTAGGCTCGCCGAGAATTTTTAATGCGCGGATATTTTTTAATACGGTGTCGATGAGCTTTCTTAGTAACACGGGTGACTCCTTAGACAGGGACTGGATTGAAAATAGTGCCTTGACGTGGTTGTGAACTAGTAACCTGCTATTATCATATCTATTAATGAGTAACTCCCATGCAACGGTGTAGTTTGAGGCCGAAAATTCTAAAGAATCGATAACCAATTCAGCACTACCCTTCAATGATGATTTGAGATAGTGAAACTTTTGTATAGGGCTTATTTCTTTAGAATTATGTATAAGTGACAAAAAAGTGTCCCTAAACTCTAACCAGTTTTCATAATACCCGTCAAAGCTCGGCAAAGAAATAGTTGGCAATTTCACTAGGTTTAGGGAAGAATTAGGTACATGCTCAGTAATCTTGTCATCAGATAGCATACCCTCGGATCTAGCAATTAATTTGTAATAACATGATTCAAATTCTTCTCTATAGTCTAACTGTTCATCGATATTATCAGATAATTCCTCTATTTTAGACTGGATGTTATTAAATTCAGAGAAAAGGGATGAAGAACCTTGAATACGTAATTTAAATTCGGCTTTTTCAAATAATGACGGTTTTTCAACCATAGATTGGATATAGTTATGCAGCTTAGTTAATCTGCCCTTAATGTGACTTCTTTTGCGAATTAGAGCACTTAACTCACTGCTTGTTTTATTAGGGGAAGTCATAGGAGATTTGCCGGGAAGTAACAAACTAGGCTGATCCATCATAGTATTAGGCATGTTAGGGAATGTAGAAGCTGATGTACTCACGTTTTGCGAATCCTGAAGCGGTGAAAGTATGGACTGCGGTCTGCGTAATACCAGTAATGCCCACGTACAGTACTGGAATTGATAATAAAACGGTATTAACACAAGCGAAGGGGAAGGTTGTGGGATATCTTGGCTGGCACGTCTTACCGAACTGCGCTTTATGGATGTCGGTGACTGTCAGCTTGCGTCTTCTATCCAACGGTTTTCCTGGTCTCTCCTCTGGTATCTGGTCTGGTCTGGTTTCTGAAGATCCCGGAACCGGAGCCTTTGCTGTTTCTACCGAAGCCTTGCGGGTTCGGGAGCCGCTCCGGCTTCGTGTCGTCGCCGGGGGAGGAGGAGGAGACTTCTGGCTCCCTTCCTTCCTCCGTTCTCTCTCAACTTTGTGAGGCTTCAGAACTGCGAGGAGACTCTCGCGCGAACATTCTGCCGCCTCCTCAGGGCTGAGGCCCTCGAGCGCCATATGGTGGCAGGCCTTCGTTATGTAGGTCTTAGCCTCCTCCCGGAACTCCTCCGAGTCGCTTCCGTACTCGACGTACGTTTTGCGAACTCCTCTTTTCATGCGAGCGATCTCCTCGTCGCTCAGCCATTCACTCGCAGGTGCACCCGAAGGTGCCTTCGCGGAACTCCCGCGGACGTTAGAGGGATCTTGGCATCGCGCCTCACCCTCACTACCGACTGGCATCGAAGTCCAGGCCCCCACACTACGAGTGCCCGGATTACCTGGCTTAGCTTGCGCCTTGCCAGGGGGGATTCCCCGCCGTTGGGCGGGTACCCCGTGGGGACAGAACCCACCCTGGTTGTTGACCTAAGAGGAGGGCGCTCTCCAGCCTCCGGAGGCAGCGCACTTGAGTCCAATCTTGCGGCAATCATGTTGCCGCAAGATTCGAGCATCGACCGCCGAAAATCGTCGAGCATGACTCTGAATGAGCTCGCTTCAGAGACCGACTCCGCAGGAGGCTGGGGCGGAGGGGAGTCGTTCCGCTGGGAGAACTCCCTGCGGTACGACTGAAGCTCCTGCCTCAGGGCCTCAACCTCGTTTCGGAGGTTGCGGTTGGCAACCTCCAGGCGGCGGATCTTCTCCGGCTCCGTCCCAGTGAAGGCAGAGTCCTTTATGTAGGTTCCCTTAAGGTTGCCGGATGTAGTGGCGACCCTGAAGATCCGGGAGACCCTGTGTTGGGCAGCTATCTTGATTTCCTCCGAGGACAGCTCCTCGGGCCTCCGGGCGTCGAGCGGTGTGTCGTCCGCCGCCTTGGCCGCTGCGGCCTTTTTTGGCTTTCCCTTGGCCAGAGAGCGGTCCATTTCCGTCTCTTCATTGGCTGTCTCCATCTTTCGCAGCGTAGACGCCGCGCGAGTCCACCCCGGTTTGTGACCAGGGGCCAAAGTTTTGCCTCGCCTGGCCGTCGACACTTTGGCCGCTGACGCTTTGGCCTCGGCGTCCGACTCGTCCGCCGCATCCGATCTGGCGAAAAATTTGGAGGGCGGCCTCTTGCGAGTACCGCTCCCCAGAGTCGCGCAGCCTGTCGCGACTACGGGCGCCGGAGCAGGCACCGGAGCAACCTCCGGTGCATCCTCCCGCACCACCGCCGAAACGACCTGCCCAACCTTTCCAACAGCCGAGCGCGTGAGCACCACCGACGCCGGTCGGCAGACTGCTTCCAACTTGGAGCTGAGCTCCACCGCATCTGATGATGCTGCCCCACTGGGGCCCGAACACTTCGTCCCAAAGGACCCAACATCAACCTCTCCCATCTCCGTCAAAGTTTTATTTTTATTTGTAAATTCCATTGCGAATCCCACGAGTAGTGTGGAAATGAGGTCCACCCCGGCAGAGCCACGTGCCGGGGCAACCCTAATACGCCTGGGGGGCGGGAGGTACCCCAGGGTTGGTCGCTAGCTGGCCGACTCACTCAGCCGACCACCCGTTTCCGGGCGCCCCAATGTCACGCACCATAACATCGAGACTTTGAGGTTTTTTAGTGTGGTTTTCTCCACTCAGGCCAGCCAATTAAGACAAGCCCACTACCCCAGTGGCCGATGCACGAGACATGACCGCACACCGGACTGATCACCAGAGCAGTATCGGCGACAGAGACGACCGCGCGGAAAACGCGGCCCACTCTGTGCCCCTGAAGGTTTTTTATAGAGGTTTTCTCCTCGCAACTCTGGCTGAGCAGAGTCCCCGGTCCTCATAGTGAGGATTACGGTATGCCCCCCTGGCCACTCATCCGCGCCGTCACATGATACGACGGGGCAAGAGAGCAGCCCCCTATGGAGTGTCGGCCGTCGGGTAGCAATGCCCGAAGAGATTACTACCCGCCGTTGCCTAGGGTGGACCAGGACAGGACACTACCCTTCCGACCGAACGAATCCGATCGCAAGAATAAGGCCCCGCCGCACGAAGAGGCCACTCCATCCCCACCCCAACCTAACCTAACCTAACCTTTTTTTTTTTTTTTTTTTTGCGGAGGAGAACACTTTTACGTGCCTTAGCCGCAGGCTAGCGAAGCCTGCGGCCGTGTGTGGGGCTCGGGACTAAAGACGTTCGTCCCACTACCCACTAAACTCCTCCGGTTTCCCCTTTTCACCCGATGAGGACGAGCCGGTGCCAACCTTGTGGTTATTGACCAGCCCGTCCACGGGTACCCCGGCCTGATGCGTAGGCCGGGGTGGCGCCTAGGGAGGGCCACCCGAGAAACTAGGTGACCCCCAGACTTGGCTCGGGAGACCTGTGCAATGCGGGCGTTAGGGAGCTACCCTCGCCCGCAGGTCAACCCTCAGGCCGGAAGAGGGCGCACGTGAGCACGCCCTCTCCGGCCCGGCCGTCTACGCCGGAGGGGAGCGGAAAGAGGATCTTCCTCCCGCTCCCTCTCCTTTGCCTCCTTCTGCAAGATTACGGCCTCGCAGAAGGAGGCGGCCGCCTCCCACGCTCTCTTGCTGGTGACCATGGCTCGCACCATGGACGCCAGAGAGAGGTGACCACCGCCTAGCGCCGCGACGAGTTCGCGGCGCTCGTGTAGCCAGGCCGGGCACTCAACGAGTGTGTGCTCGGCCGTGTCGTCGGGAGCGTCGCAGTGATGACACTGCGGCGTCTCCTCCCGACAGGCGACACGGTGCAGATAGTGTCCGAAACACCCGTGGTCGGACAGAATCCGCGACAGGCGGTAGGTGAGGCAGCCGTGCCGGCGCTCCACCCACTCCCTCAACACCGGACTGATCGCTTCGATCGTCCGGTGGCCGGCACTCGGGGCCTCGAGAGCCTCCGCCCATTTGGCCAGGGCCTCCTCCCTGGCCTGGGCACGACCCAGCGCCACCTCCTCCATGCTAGGTCGCTCCCCCCGCAATCTCGCGTTGACCCGGACTCGATGCACCTGGGCCAGAACCAGGGCGTCGAGTTCCCACGGGATGGTGCCTGCAAGGACGCAGGCGGCCCCGTGGGAAACTGTGCGGTAAGCCCGCACAGCCCGGGTCGCGATGACCCTCTGCGGTTGGCGCAAGAGGGCCTTGAGCGGGGGGGAGAGACTCTCCGCCCACACAGGGGCTCCATATAGTGCCATCGACCTGATCACCATGTGATACAGGCGACGGCACTTTCCCCCGGGCCCTCCCACGTTGGGGAGGACCCGTCCGAGGGCTGCGGCGGCGGCGCACAGCCTGGGAGCGAGGAGCTTGAAGTGCTCCTCGAACTTCCACCGGGGATCCAAGGTCAGGCCGAGATACTTCAGATGCTTCTCGACCGGGACCTGGACCCCTTCGACTCGGACATGGAGCCCCTGAGGGATCCTGCGGCGTGGGGCGCGGAAATACATGGCCTTGGTTTTCTCCAAGGCCACTCGCAACCCCAGCATGCGGATGCGCCGGACGACCATGGTCGTGGCGACCGACGCGAGCTGGGCCGCATCGTCCCAGCTCTTCGCTCTCACCGCTACTAGGGTGTCGTCCGCGAAGCAGACGACATCCATTCGCTCCGAGAGCGACCCGCGCAGGACCCAGTCGTACCCCAGGTTCCACAGGAGAGGACCCAATACGGAACCCTGGGGTACGCCCGCCGCCATCGGCCACGATTGGACGCGGCCCTCCGCGTCCTCATACAGGACCACCCTGTTGAGCAGGTAGTCCTTGACGAGGGCGCGGAGATAGAGGGGCACTCGGTGGTATTTGAGTGCCTCCTCTATGCACTCGTAGGGGAGGCAGTTGAAGGCGTTCGCGATGTCAAGCGACACCACGACAACAACCTCCCCCCGTGCTGTGGCCGCCTCAGTCCACTCCTTGAGGCGGCTCACCGCGTCCATCGTTGACCGGCCGGCTCTGAAGCCGTACTGGCAGTCGGCCAGATTTGGCCCCTCGCTGCCGAGATGCTCCTGGATGCGAGAGGCGAGGATCTTTTCAAAGAACTTCCCCGCCTCGTCCAGGAGCACGACCGGCCGGTAGCCAGCCGGGGAATCGGGTGGGCGGCCGTGCTTGCGCAGGAGGCAGAGCCGCCCCACCTTCCATCTCCTGGGGAAGCGGCACGCTGCGATGCTGGTGTTCAGCACCGCGCGAAACCGCTCCTCCAGGGGGCCTGTGGCGATGGCGAGCACCTTGGAGTGCACGCCATCCGGCCCCGGTGCCTTCTTTTTGGCCCGGAGCCGCGCCATGCCGGCCTCGAACTCCGTGTCCGAGACCGGCGGCCCATCCGACCACTCCTCCGTGGCCGGATCCCCGACTGCCATCCTGGGAGGTGTGAAGGGTCCGGGACTCGGGAACAGAGTCTCCAGGACCCCCCGCAAAAGGCCAGGCTCCATCGAGGACGTGGGGGGAGCTCCGTCTATGAACTTCCCCCTCACCGCCCTGTATGGCCTCCCCCAGGGGTCGCGATCGAGGAGGGCAAGGTACTCCTCCTCGGCGACGCCCTTGGCCCTGCTAATTTCCGTTCGCAGGGCCCTCTGGGCCTCCCTGAACGCCCGGCGGAGCCTATCTTCCTCCCCGGGCGCTCGAACAGCGCGCCGTCGACAGCGCTGGTAGGCCTGTCTGGCGGTGAGTGTGGCGGCACGCAGGCAAGAAACCTCCTGCGTCCACCAATACACCGCCTTTCGCCGGGTGACGCCCCGGGACTTTGGCATGGCGGCGTTGCAGACGACTTTCAGGTCGTCCGCGAAGAAGTCCGCCATGCCATCCGCATCCCCGACGATTTCGGCCGGTGGCTCCGCCCATGACCTGTATATGGCCGCCTCCTTGGCGACCTCAGGGCGGAGCTGTCCCAGGGACCAGCGCTGGAACGCCGACGGGGTCCCTGATTCGGAACCCAAACGCACCGGGGCCGCGGGGCCGCCTACGGAGATACCAAATCGGACATATTTATGATCCGATAAGGTCTCCGCGTCGGCCACCCGCCACTGGGTGACGCGGCCCGCCAAATGTGAGGTGGCCAGGGTGATGTCAACGATTGATTCACCCTGCCACCTCACACAGGTCGGCGTGCTCCCCCTGTTGAGGACCACTAGTCCCAGGCTGAGTGCCCAGGACATTAGGTCCTCGCCGAACGGATTGTTCAAGGGGGAGCCCCACGAGGTGTGCTTGGCGTTTAAGTCACCGCCAAGCAGAACCTGTTTGGGTGCCGACCTGTGCACCGCACCCTCAACCGCAGTCAGGAAAGATTCGAATTCCGCCCTGCTGCGGTTGGGCGAGAAGTAGGCGGCGATCAATGTGATGCCGCCCCAGCCCACGGCCACGTAGCCCTGCCCCCTCTCCTGGAAGACTAGAGGGGGCCCAGAACTAGAGGTCCTCCTCACGACCGCCGCCAGCCCGTCCGCCGAACCGACCCACTGAGCCGAATCCGGCACGTGGTGAGGCTCCGCCACAAGCGCCACGTCAATTTGCCACTCCGCCATCGCTTGACTTAGTAAGTCCTGCGACCTGGCGGAGCGGTTCAGGTTGGCCTGAAGCATTTCCCCGATGGACCTTCTATTCATTTGAGGTTTCCATCGGGGTTCCTACTTGTGTGGCGGCGGCGGCGGTATCGGAGACCGTCGACGCTGCTGCCGGATGTTTGGCGGGGACTGCGCGGCCCTTCACGGGCGGCGACTGGCACTTCGGCCCCGCCATTCGGTGATCCGACGGACTGCCCCTGTCGGCACACACGGCACACTTGAAAGGTGCCGTGCATGTTCTGGCAGTATGTCCCTCCTTGCCGCAGCGGTAGCATAAACCGCTGCGGTCCTTTTTGGAGGGACAGAGGATCGCCGTGTGTCCCTTCTCCAGGCACCTGTGGCAGCGCATTGGGCGCTGCTCAAGTGCCCGGACGGACGCGGAGCACCACCCGACCACTAGTCGGCCCTCCGCGATCTTGGCGACCGACTCCACAGGGCAAGAGACGACAACGGAGCCCATTCTGATTGGCCCCGTTGCAATGGCCCCTACCCGGAACTGTTCCGGGCTACACCCGGCCTTGGTCGCCAGGGCCTCCTTGAGCTCGGCGGCTGAGACGGAGTCGTCGAGTCCTGAGACCCGCACATCCGCCGTTTTGGTCGGACGCGTGACGACCGCCTCCTCGCCGAGCACCTCGCCCACCTTGGCCGCCAGCTGGTCGGCCTGTGCAGCGGTGGCCTCCTTGGGAAGCTCCATGATGCAGGCCCCTGTCATGGACCTGCGGAACTTCCCGGCGCCGACGCCAATCTCTGCCAGATTGACGCCGGCCTTGGCCTTAAGAAGGGCCTGGCCATAGGTGGCCCCCTTCTCCACCGCTTCCGGCTTCAGGGTGACCACCACCGCCAGTGTTTTTGGCGGTTTCGGCAGCCTTGGCACCGGCTCCTTCTTTTTAGGGGAAGATTTGTTCCTCTTTTTCTTGCCTTTTTTTGTGACGACGGTCCAGGCCTTGCCTTTAGTTGCCTCATCGTCAACTACGAGCGGCTGGACCTCCCGAGATGGTCCAGCCGTTTGTTCGGCCGCTCGGGTTTGCCGGGGTGCCGCAGGTACCTTTTTGGCGCCCTTCTTGGTCTTGGCCTTCTTCGGCAAATTCGCTGCCGGGGCCAGGGTGGTCGGGGCCGACGCCGTCGGGGCCGTCGCCCTCGGGGCCGTCGCCATCGGGGCCATCTCCATCGGGGCCGTCGTCAGAGCCGTCGTCGGCTTCCTCCTAGTGACTGCCGCCCACGAGGAAGAGGGGGCGGCTTGGGAGGGCACCTTGGATGACGCTCCAGTTGCCGTGGAAGACTTCGGCTTAGGCGGGGCAGAACCCGCCTTGTTGGTCGCCCTTAGAGGAGGGCGCGCTCCGGCCTCCGGCGGCAGCGTGCTCGCTTCTAGTCTTGCGGCAATCATGTTGCCGCAAGTCTCCATCATCGACCGCCGTAAATCTTCCAGCATGTCCCCGAACGAACACGCTTCAGGGACTTCAGCGACTGCAGATTGGAGCGGAGGGGAGTCGTTACGCTGGGAGAACTCCCTGCGGTACGACTGTACCTCCTGCTTCAATGCGTCGAGCTCCTTGCGGAGGTTGCGGTTGGCAACCTCCAGGCGGCGGATCTTCTCCGCCTCCGTCCCCGAAAGCACCGTTAGAACGGCATCTCGCAGCCAGCCCGCGCATTCCTTAAGGTCCCTGACATAGGTGCCCTTAAGGTTGCCGGAAGTAGCGGCGACCCTTAAAATCCGGTCTACCCTCTGCTTGGCTGCTTCCAGCACCTCCTCCGAGGACAGCTCCTCGGGTCTCCGGGCATCGAGCGGTGAGTCGTCCGCCGCCTTGGCCGCTGCGGCCTTTTTTGCCGCTTTTTTGGTCGGAGGGCGCTCCACTTCCGCCTTTCCATTGTCGGTCTCCAACGTCCGCAGCGAAGACGCCGCGCGAGTCAACCCCGCCATGTGGCCAGGAGCCAAGGTCTTCCCTCGCCTAGCCGTCGACACTTTGGCCGTTGACGCTCTGGCCTCGGCGTCCGACTCGTCCGCCGAGTCCGATACGACGTAAAATTTGGTGGGCGGCCTCTTGCGAGTACCGCTCCTCAGAGTCGCACAGTCTTTTGCGACTACGGGCGCCGGAGCAGGCACCGGAGCAACCTCCGGTACATCCTCCCGCACCCCCGCCGAAACGACCTGCCCAACTTTTACTACAGCCGAGCGCGTGAGCACCACCGACGCCGGTCGGCAGGCTGCTTCCAAATTGGAGCTGAGCTCCACTGCATCTAAAGATGCTGCCCCACTGGGGCCCGAACACTCCGTCCCGAAGGACCCAACGTCAATTTCTCCCATCTCCGTCTGATTTTTAGTTTTTTGAGACTCCATTGCTAATCCCACGAGTAGTGTGGAAAGAAGGTCCACCCCGACAGAGCCACGTGCCGGGGTAACCCTAATACGCCTGGGGGGCGGGAGGTACCCCAGGGTTGGTCGCTAGCTGGCCGACTCACTCAGCCGACCACCCGTTTCCGGGCGCCCCGATGTCACGCACCATAACATCGAGACTTTGAGGTTTTTTAGTGTGGTTGTCTCCACTCAGGCCAGCCAATTAAGGCAAGCCCACTACCCCAGTGGCCGATTCACGAGACATGACCGCACACCGGACTGATCACCAGAGCAGTATCGGCAACAGAGACGACCGCGCGGAAAACGCGGCCCACTCTGTGCCCCTGAAGGTTTTTTATAGAGGTTTTCTCCTCGCAACTCTGACTGAGCAGAGTCCCCGGTCCTCAAAGTGAGGATTACGGTATGCCCCCCTGGCCACTCATCCGCGCCGTCGCATGATACGACGGGGCAAGAGAGCAGCCCCCTATGGAGTGTCGGCCGTCGGGTAGCAATGCCCGAAGAGATTACTACCCGCCGTTGCCTAGGGTGGACCAGGACAGGACACTACCCTTCCGACCGAACGAATCCGATCGCAAGAATAAGGCCCCGTCGCACGAAGAGGCCACTCCATCCCCACCCCAACCTAACCTAACCTAACCTAACCCTCCAGTCCCGCGCCCGCCGGACCCGCGGACGGCTAGGAAACGCCGAGCTCCGCGCGAAAAAATTCGCCGAAGTGGCATTTTTCGTCCTACAGTGAAGTGTTGCACATATTTGTGATCAGGGGAACGGACCCTATGTGGGAGTGCAAAAATTTTGAAGATCGGTGAAAGTTTGGTGAAAATTGTGGCGAAATAACCTCAATTTTGGGGTTATTTTGAACTTCAAAGCCACGTATCTCGGTAAAACGATCTACAACCCCCAGTTTTGGAACTGTGAAAAAGTGCGCACGGACGAGCCCTTTCTTTGGACACTTCTCCCGGAATTTTCCGGATCCAGTTTTCCGAGATATCCCTGATTTTCCCGAAAACCACGTGTAACGTGTTTTCGGATGTATCGGGATATCCGGACACCTGACAACGGAGCAGCCGGGAGCCCGCAAGGAGCAGCCGGAAGAAATTGAAAAACTTCAAAAAAGTTAAGTGGTGTAGAAGTTATAGACAGATAAAGACTGCATAAATTTGTGAGTGACATAAGTCAAGATAGCAATCTACGACCCCCCATTTTTTGGACATTTAAAATTAGTTTAGTGTGTACACTACCCCCCCTCAACATTTCAGATTTTTCTGATTTATACTTTTGGAAATATTAAATTTCTAAAATTTTACAAAAATTGTAAAGGGGTGGAAAACGCCCGGAAAAATCTGGAAAAATTAGAGTGGGTAGAAATAATAGTTAATAAGTATTTAGAATTATAAGATTATTTTATTTGGTATTTTATAAATTTTTTTAGAGTGTATTAAAAATTGTGACACCCCTATTTTTGCTTTTTAAAGCAACTTTTTGTCTAGAAGGGGGTACGTTAAAATTATTTAGACACCACTACTAGAAGGGGAATTTAGTGCAGAAGCTATATCAGCAATCAGATCCCACGCGCATTAAAACCCCTAAAAGTTATTCAAGTGGAAATAGCGAAAAGCGGAAAATTCGACAAAACTTTTTGTAAGAATAATTCGCTATAAAATCTTAATAAAAAGCCCAAAAAATCGGGACAAGCCGCAAATAGTTTGGACAAACAGCCAGTATATTTTTACAAAACTTATTTGTAAAAAATATTAAAATAGAAAAAATTTTTTAGCCAAAAACCTGTCTTTTTTAGAAAAATCATTTTAAAAAGGGATTTTTCGCGAAAAATTTATTTAAAAAGTCAGATTTAGATACTTCTTATCAGTACAAATAAAATAATTAGGTTTTTAGATTTTTTACATTTATAGTTCTTCGAACCCACGACCTCTGGGTTTTAGAGCCAAACAATGTGTTTGAGTTAATCACATAAGACCATTTTGGTATTTGTAATAACGTTCTTTCAAACACTTGAAAATTTTCATACAAACTCACTGCCTTAATATAAAGCTCCAAGTCCAGTACAAAATGTATGGGGAAATCCCTTTGGTAGAACAAAAACTATTTTTAATTATTTTCCAATCCGTACGGATTTTTACTAAAATTTGGGCTGAAATGAAAACAAAAGACGACATTTGACAGGTCCTCATACTTGTTTTTGTCCCAAAATTGATATTTCGATTTTTTACATTTTCCCCTAAAACTCTGAAATTACCCTAAAAATGGGGTAAATTTATACATCATCTGTTAGAAAATATCCGCCGCAACAACAAAGGTCATGCAACATTTTCTTCTAAAATGCCTCCTTTCATCTTAAATATCGATTTAAAAATTCTCGCAAACAAAAGATTTTCCAAAATGGCCGCTTGCTCGTCCGCCATATTGTTTGGAATTTTTTTCACATTTTTTCCTTAATGCTATTTAATTTTCACATATAAAAGATTTTACAGAACTACTCTGCGACCCATATTGGCCTCTCCAGAGACTCTCAAAGGGACCCCTTCCGAAAAAGTTTGAACCTCCACAACTCCCTGTGTTGCCAGTTGCCGTTGATCAAAATAGTCAAATGTCATTTTGGGGTACACAATCTACTACGCCTGGGGAATATTTTTCGCGAAAAGTCTTTATTTCTATTTTCGACCTTTTTGGGGCATAAGTCAAAAACTACCAAAAACTTCCAAAATATTTTTTCATCTGGCAATACCTCACGCCAAAACTCATAACCGCCTGGTACATTTGAACTGTTCTTTTGGTTCACCAACTGCCCGAAAAAACAATGTGTAAGTTTTGAAAACCAGAAAATTTTAAATTTTTTGTGACAGCTCGTCCGCCATCTTGAATTTCTCTGATTTCGTATTTTTCCCATATACTACACTATATACCGCATCGAACTGCATTTTTACTTTTTTTCTCTGTCCCACCCAGTCGGCTAAACAACTCGAGATAGAAGGCCATGTCGAAAATTTTCATTTCGCCCTCACGCCCAGTGTTGCCAGGTGATTGTCAAATCTCTACCATGATGTCATTAGAGACCTTGGAAGACATGATTTTTCATACTCAGATTTTCTCCAAATACCGTATTTCGAGTCGACCCCTTTTTGGGCCCTGTGGCAAAAACTACTAGAATCTCCCAAATTTTTTTTCCACGTAGCAACACTCGACACAGAGCCCCACCTTGCCGCTATACAAAGCAACTCTGTAAAGTGTTGCCCAATCAGTCAAAACGGGCTTTGAAATTTACGAAAAAAAGTACTTTTTGCAATTTGCTCTCCTGCGCGGCGGCCATCTTGAATTTTTGACAGCGCATATTTTTCCCATAAACTACACCATAGACAGCGTTGAACCTCATTTTTACTTTTTTTCTTCCATGCATAATATGTCCCCGACAGCTCGCGAAAGGTGACGACACCCCAAAAATTTGTAAAATTCGCCACTCCCAGTGTTGCCAGCTCTCGTCGACCAAACTACCAGAAAGTCATTAGGGCCCCGCCGAACTATAGATTCGTGGCCCCGATTTTCCCCTAAATGCCCGATTTCGAATCGACCCTTTTTGGGCACCTGGAGCGGAAACTACCAAAAACTACCAAAATATTTTTACGCCTGACAACACTCGACGCCAAGATACACACCCGCGCCTTACAACGTTTTCGCATAGAGGGTTGCCAAGTGGACGAAAAATCGGTTTTAATTTTTTGCAAAAAAAAACTTTTAACTAATTTGGTCGCCAGCGCGTCCGCCATCTTGTTTTTTTTTTTGCCAATTTTTTTACTTAAACTACATCATATACCGCATCGACGGCCATTAAATTTTTTAATCTGCGACGCATAGTGTTGCCAGAGGATTTTTTCAAAGCCGGCGAGGGCGAAAAATCGATTTTCTTCCGCCGTTGCCAGTGTTGCCAGGCGATTTCCAAAAAAATACCAGATAGTCACTCGGCACCGGGGTTGCCACCAAACTGCATACTCGGATTTTCGCCAGCTGTCAAAAAGTCATTTTCTACTAAATGTACCAAAAGTCCGAAAACTACTATGAACGTGGTAGATTTTTTTCCCCCGTGGCAACACTCTGATAAATTACCCTCCAAAAGCACGGGCACTCGTTCCCCTCCAGTGTTGCCATCAGTCAGAAATTTCGATTTGAAAAATTGCAAAAAAAATCTCAGCCAGTTTTTTTCCGCCAGCGCCGCCGCCATCTTGGATTTTTTTTAATCTGTGGCCGAATCCTAAAAATTAACTACATTTCCAACACATCTCAAAAAAAATTACGAAATTATCTTTACCCAGACCAGAGATACGACCCCACCAAAAAGGGTCGATTTTTCAATTTTCGAGGCAAGATGGCGGCGCCGCCATTTTGTTTTTTTGACATTTTACTTTTTAAAATCGAATCGTTGGCCGCAGCCTAAAACTCCAAAAAGTTTGAAAGCTCTAGGACCAATAGTGACAGAGATGCAAACATCAACATGGCCGCCATCTTGGATTTTCGAAAAAAAAAAAAAAATTCCAGATTGATTGGCGAAATGTACATGACCGTAGAACATCACTTGTCGAAAAAATGCTGGCAACACCGCGAAAAAAGGCCTTGATGAATCAGTCAGTGAGTGGTAATTTAGCTTTATATAATATAGATAGACTAGCTCGGGGCGCCCGCTTCGCGGTCGCGCCCAGAGCTAGGTCGCTCCGCGACGCCGGCCGCTGTCGGGCTTCGCCCTCCGCGGCGCTCGGCCTTCGGCCTCGCTGACGCAGCTCGGCCTGCGGCCTCGCAAAATTTACATAGCTGGGTAGGACTGTCCGTGAGCGTGTCCTTGTCCTTTTTTAACGCCTGTGCAGGGCATCAGCGGAGTCCTAGTGATTTGTACAAGGCCTACGGCCTCGCTGACGTAGCTCGGCCTGCGGCCTCGCAAAATTTACATGGCTGGGTTGGACTGTCCGTGAGAGTGTCCTTGTTCTTTTTTACCGTCAGTGCGGGGCATTAGCGGAGTCCTAGTGCTTCGTTCAAGGCCGCTGTCGGGCTTCGCCCTCCGCGGCGCTCGGCCTTCGGCCTCGCTAACGCAGCTCGGCCTGCGGCCTCGCAAAGTTACATAATTGACGTTTATTTACCGTAGCAGTGTCCTTATTCCTTTTTAAACGCCCAAAGAGACAAACTACGTCCTAGAGCTTCGTTCAAGGCCGCTCCGGATTTAGCCCTACGCGGCGATTGATGATTGATAGTAATTATACAATATACTTTCTCTCTGTCTTGACCAAGTAAAATGGGTAGAATTCGGTTCTGGCACTCGCCGGCCGCTGCCGCGGCACGCTCGCTTCGCTCGCTCGGCTCGTGCGTTTGTGGTCGCAGTTCTAACATAACCTAAACTCACACAGAGTGATGCTCCCCGTGGGATTCGAACCCACGACCTCTGGGTTTTAGAGCCAAACAATGTGTTTGAGTTAATCACATAGACCATTTTGGTATTTGTAATAACGTTCTTTCAAACACTTGAAAATTTTCATACAAACTCACTGCCCTAATATAAAGCTCCAAGTCCAGTACAAAATGTATGGGGAAATCCCTTTGGTAGAACAAAAATTTTTTTTTATTATTTTCCAATCCGCACTGATTTTTACTAAAGTTTGGGCTGAAATGAAAACAAAAGACGATATTTGACAGGTCCTCATACTTGTTTTTGTCCCAAAATTGATATTTCGATTTTTCACATTTTCCCCTAAATCTCCAAAATTACCCTGAAAATGGGGTAAATTTATACACCATCTGTTAGGAAATGTCCGTCGCAACAACAAAGGTCATGCAACATTTTCTTCTAAAATACCTCCTTTCATCTTAAAAATCGATTTAAAAATTCTTGCAAACAAAAGATTTTCCAAAATGGCCGCTTGCTCGTCCGCCATATGGTTTGGAATTTTTCTCACATTTTTTCCTTAATGCTATTTAATTTTCACAAATAATATATTTTACAGAGCTACTCTACGACGCATATTGGCCTCTCCAGAGACTCTCAAAGGGACCCCTTCCGAAAAAGTTTGAGCCTCCACAACTCCCTGTGTTGCCAGTTGCCGTTGATTAAAATAGTCAAATGTCATTTTGGGGTGCACAATCTATCACGCCTGGGGAATATTTTTCGCGAAAAGTCTTTATTTCTATTTTCGACCTTTTTGGGGCATAAGTCAAAAACTACCAAAAACTTCCAAAATATTTTTTCATCTGGCAATACCTCACGCCAAAACTCATAACCGCCTAGTACATTTGAACTTTTCTTTTGGTTCACCAACTGCCCGAAAAATCAATGTGTAAGTTTTGAAAACCAGAAAATTTTAAAATTTTTGTGACAGCTCGTCCGCCATCTTGAATTTCTCTGATCCCGTATTTTTCCCATATACTACACTATATACCGCATCGAACTGCATTTTTACTTTTTTTCTCTGTTCCACCCAGTCGGCTAAACAACTCGAGATAGAAGGCCATGTCGAAAATTTTCATTTCGCCCTCACGCCCAGTGTTGCCAGGTGATTGTCAAATTTTTACCATGATGTCATTAGAGACCCCGGAAGACATGATTTCTCGTACTCAGATTTTCTCCAAATGCCGTATTTCGAGTCGACCCGTTTTTGGGCCCTGTGGCAAAAACTACCAAAATCTCCCAAATCTTTTTTCCACGTAGCAACACTCGACACAGAGCCCCACCTTGCCGCTATACAAAGCAACTCTGTAAAGTGTTGCCAAATCAGTCAAAACGGGCTTTGAAATTTTCAAAAAAAAGTACTTTTTGCAATTTTCTCTCCTGCGCGGCGGCCATCTTGAATTTTTGACAGCGCGTATTTTTCCCATAAACTACACCATAGACAGCGTCGAACCTCATTTTAACTTTTTTTCTACCATGAATAATATTGCTCCGACAACTCGTGAAAGTTGACGACACCCCAAAAATTTGTAAAATTCGCCACTCCCAGTGTTGCCAGCTCTCGTCGACGAAACTACCAGAAAGTCATAAAAGGCCCACAGAACTATAGATTCGTGGCCCCGATTTTCCCCTAACTGCCCGATTTCGAATCGACCCTTTTTGGGCCCCTGGAGCGGAAACTACCAAAAACTACCAAAATATTTTTACGCCTGGCAACATTCGACGCTAAGACACACACCCGCACCATACAACGTTTTCGCATAGAGTGTTGCCAAGTGGACGAAAAATCGATTTTAATTTTTTGCAAAAAAAACTTTTTACAAATTTGGTCGCTAGATCGTCCGCCATCTTGTTTTTTTTTTGCCAATTTTTTTACTTAAACTACATTATATACCGCATCGACGGCCATTAAAATTTTTAATCTGCGACGCATAGTGTTGCCAGAGGATTTTTTCAAAGCCGGCGAGGGCGAAAAATCGATTTTCTTCCGCCGTTGCCAGTGTTGCCAGGCGATTTCCAAAAAAATACCAGATGGTCACTCGGCACCGGGGTTGCCATCAAACTGCATACTCGGATTTTCGCCAGCTGTCAAAAAGTCATTTTCTACTAAATGTACCAAAAGTCCGAAAACTACTATGAACGTGGTAGATTTTTTTCCCCGTGGCAACACTCTGATAAATTACCCTCCAAAGGCACGGGGACTCGTTCCCCTCCAGTGTTGCCATCAGTCAGAAATTTCGTTTTGAAAAGTTGCAAAAATTTTGTCAGTCAGTTTTTTGCCGCCAGCGCCGCCGCCATCTTGGATTTTTTTAATCTGTGGCCGAATCCTATAAATTGACTATATTTCCAACACATCGCAAAAAAAATTACGAAATTATCTTTACCCAGGCCAGAGATACGACCCCCCCAAAAGGGGTCGATTTTTCAATTTTCAACCCAAGATGGCGGCGCCGCCATTTTGTTTTTCTGACATTTTACTTTTTAAAGTCGAATCGTTCGCCACAGACTACACCCCTACCGAATCTCGTGCTCGTCCGATTGATAGTGACAGAGATAGAATGACCACCATGGCCGCCATCTTGGATTTTTTTTTCGCACCTACCATAGACAAATTTCGATTGACGAGTTGTCCAAGTCCGCCATAGATCACGAGACGAAAAAGGGTCAGCAACACGCCGAAAAATGGCCCTGATCAGTCAGTGAGTGAGTGGTAATTTAGCTTTATATAATATAGATAGATAGATAGATAGAAGATAGATAGATAGATACATAGGCATTTTAAAGTTAATAAATTCGGTATTTTTAAGGGGGTGTAAAATCGCAACCAAGGGTCGCATTCAATAGCTCTCGCCGTGGAAACTATTTTTTCGACAAGATCTCTTAGTGTAGAAAATTTCAAAAATTTAGCTCAAAATTTCAGGGGGGTCGATTTTGGTTTCAAATTACGTAAAGTTAAAATTCAAAATTTTTTATAAATTCTGTAACTCCGAAACTATCAAACAGATTTTAACGGGGTTTTCGGCTTTATACATAGCTTTCGGAGAGCTACATCTTTTGTTCTAACTTCTTTGCTCTACATAGAGCGGGAGAGGAAATAGAGTTCCGCGGCCGAGATCTTTGAAGTGGGAAGACGGGCAACCGGGGCGTTACAGGACCAGGATCTAAGCGAGTAGTGGACTCTATAAGTAGAGTCACAACCGGATCCGAGCTCTACCACTTTTGGCGGAGAGCACAGGCAGATAGAGCTCAGCAAGCCCTCTTCAGCGAGCCCTCGCACGTCCCTGTAGGACTAATAGACTCGGAGTTACCGGCCCTCAAAGTTGTGCCCCCCACCCTTTTCCGCCATTTTGTATTCGGAAAAAAGGCTGTAACTTCTGACAGAAGTGACGCAGGAAGCCCGCGTTTTCAGAGGAGCTGTTCCCCCATCTCCCTCTATCCAACCGACAGGTCCAAATACAGTTTGGAGAGTTGCTCTATAATTGTAGAGTCGCTTCGGTGGAGGAGTAGATCAGTCGAGGGGAATCAACCCTGAAAAAACCGCGTCCAAAAAGGACACATATTGACGGCGCCAGGAAATTTCCAATTTTCGGTCGGCCATTTTGGCCGCCATCTTGGAAATATTGGAACAGCAATTGCTCGCCTTCTATAAGGGCTAGAGAAACGTGACTGGTGTCAGAGAAAAGGACTCGGACAACCCCACAAGGCCAACGTATTAACAAGGCTCTACGTAGAGACCTCCAAAAGATAGAAACTCTACATAGAGTTTTCAAAAAATTTTTTCACGGAACTCTGTTCAGGATCGTAAAAGGGAACTTACCAAGGTAACTATAACACTCCTACTCTACATAGAGAAAGAGAAAAATACTTACCAAAAGAACTGGAACAGGCAGCTTACCGCAGAGACGCGTAGACCCGAAAACCCGGCGAACCTGAAACAGAAAGCACATTAGATTAGTATACAGTAGCATAATTGACATATATAACTTATACAAACCTCTTAAATTTACTATAGATACTAAGTTGACCTACTATATAAATATATCGCTGTATTCAGCGATTCTACGTGGTTTTATTGAACCCAAAACAACAGGGACAAATTGAAGATACAAACATGTTTGTGTCAAGGACGCCCGCACGCAAAATGACATTTGTGAGTCCTCAAACCTCACCTGAGAGCACGGAGAGGGCAGGACCCTCTCCGCAACGAACCATAACGAAGAGCAGGAATGCTGCCCGTGGTACGGGGGAGACTGACAGAGGAATGGACCACGTTCCATGCACCTCCAGGACGCACCCACACTCACCTCCACTAACAACCATGACACCGACGCCGGCGGCACCCCAAAAGAGCCGACTGAGAGCGACAGCAACTCCTTTTGATAAAGGAGCAGCACGCCGAGCCTCGATAGCGTCATCGGGGATATCGCCGGAATTGTCGCAGGACACAGGAAAAACCGTAGACCGAGTGACCCAGGCCCGGACATGGCTGTTGAGGGCAAAGCACTGTATAGGTGAGTCGCGGAACCTGAAATCCGACCTGAAAGTCGGAATCACGGAAGCCGTGGATCACCTATACAGACTGGTGAAGGAAGCAGCAGCAGCAGCGGCAGCAGCAGCTCCGACGACGGCAGCACCTGAAATAGAAAGCAGAAACAGGAGTGAGTGTAATAGAGATGAAGAGGGACAGAAAAGAATGGACATGGAGAGGGAACTCCTAGAAAAGATCACAGAACATAGTGCACAGATAGAAAGAAACAGAATAGAAATGGAAAAGCTCAGGGAGGAAATGGAAAGGAAACGCACAGAGGCAGAGACCCAGGCGACCTACGCGAGTGTGACGGCTGCACCGCCAAAGAGGCAACAACCACAACATGCGGCTGTACACTCGGTAGTAATCACCTCAGTCAACGAAAAGGACACGGGGGACCAAGTGATGGAGAAGGTAAGAAATGCAGTAAAGGCCAAAGAGGAAGGGTTCCAAATAGAAAGAATCAGGAAGGCGAGAGACAGAAAAGTAATACTGGGCTGTAGAACAAAAGAAGAAGTAGATAAAATAAAGGAAAAAATTGGGAGAGGACGTCCTGACCTCACAGTAGAGGAAATAAAAAACAAGGACCCCCTGGTAATAATCAGGAATGTCAATAAATACAACACAGAGGATGACATACTGGGGGCGCTCCGAACCCAAAACAGGAACCTCTGGAAAGAGCTAAAAGAAGAAGAATATAGAGCGGCGATAAGGTACAAGAAAAAGGCAAGAAACCCGCACCAGATGCACGTTGTGCTCAGTGTTTCACCGCAAATGTGGAGCCGGCTCATAGAGGCAAAGTGTGTCCATATTGACATCCAGAGGCTTAAGGCGGAAGACCAGTCACCGCTGGTCCAGTGCTCGCGCTGCCTCGGATATGGACACACAAAGAAAACCTGCAGAGAAACAGAAGATGCCTGTGCACACTGCGGAGGACCTCACCTCCGAACGCAGTGCGCAGATTGGATCGCGGCAGAGGCACCAAACTGTAGGAACTGCCAGAGAGCGAAGCTAGGAAGCACTGAGCACAGCGCTTTCAGCATGGAGTGTCCGGTCAGGCGAAAGTGGGAGGGACTGGCCAGATCCGCCATAGCATATTGCTAAGGTGGTCACAGGCAGAAATACCGGCAGCAGAACAAATAATCCCAGTCAAGCCGAATATCAGTACAGGGCGCTCCAGGCTAACCTACAAAGGTGCAGCCAAGCTACTGAGGAAATGGTGGTGGAGGCGGCTAAGATGAAGATCAAATTCGCCTTGATCCAGGAGCCGTACACCGGAACCACAAAGACCATGAGAACATACCAGGGTACACGAACAGTGCAATGCGAACAGAACACGGACAAGGCCACAAAGTCCGCCATTGTACTGTTCGATGACGACATAAATATTACCCAATACCCGACTCTGACCACAAAGAACATGGCTGTGGCACTTTTGAGGACAGAGGCGTGGGAGCTCTTTGTGGTTTCGGTGTACTTGGAGGGAGACGCGGATATCGAAGCCGACATCCGCCATATCCAGAAGATCGTGGAGAAGGCAGGAAACCGGCGAATAATACTGGGAGGGGACGTGAATGCCTGGAACATATGGTGGGGAAGCAGGGAGACGAACAGAAGGGGAGAAGCACTAGCGGGAGCGTTGGAAGAACTAGACTTGCAAATCCTGAACCACGGAACGGAGCCCACGTTCGATTACTTCAGGGGCGGAAGGAGATTCACAAGCTGCGTAGACATCACGACATGCTCTGCGGATCTGGTCGGTAGCATTGAAAATTGGAGGCTAGACGGAGACCTTACTACATCGGACCATAAGGCAGTCCTGTTCGACATAAAACTGGAAAAATCAAAGGGGATCGATATAGAAAGAACAACAAGAATATATAATACTAAGAAAGCTAATTGGGCAGAGTTTAAAGAAGAATTACAACAAAAATGGGGGGACAAAAACTTGAATGTAGAAGAAATAAATAAAATAGAGAGTAAGGAAGAATTAGAAAGCAAAATTAGGGAATATACAGAAGTAATTCAGGAAACAAGTGAGAGACATATACCAAAAATAGTAAAAAGAAAGAGGACAGGACTGCACTGGTGGACAGAGGAGCTGACTAGAAAGAAGAAAGAGGTGAAGAGGATGAAGAATAGAATTAAGAATGCGGCGCAGATCCGCAGGGACCAGGTCGTCCAGGACTACCTCTTGGTTAAGGAGGAGTACCGGCAGCTTGTGAGTAACACCAAAACTTCGAGCTGGAAGGATTTTTGCAAGAAACAAGAAAGAGAAACGATGTGGGAGGGCATATACCAAGTGATAGGCAGGACCACCAGAAGGCAAGAGGACGTACCTATGGTCGTAAACGGCAGGGTCCTGGAAGGCGAGGAGTCGGCCAGGGTCTTGTCGGAAACCTTCTTCCCAACGGATGAAGCTCATAACGACAATGCAGCCCACAAAGAGATAAGAGAGAGAGCAGAAAGGGTGAATGAGGGAGAGGGCGATGACTCACCGGATCCCCCATTTACGGTCGACGAACTCTTGTGGGCGGCAAGTAGCTTCAACCCGAAGAAGGCACCCGGAAGCGACGGCCTCACGTCGGACATTTGTAGAGTTGCCATCACTCGGAGCCCGGAGCTGTTTCTCGCACTTCTTAACAAGTGCTTCCAGCTCTCCTGTTTCCCCACTATATGGAAGGAAGCGGTGGTGGTGATCCTCAGAAAACCCGGCAAAGAGGACTACACAACTCCCAAATCATACCGGCCGATTGGGCTTTTGCCGGTGCTCGGAAAGATCTGGGAGAAGATGCTGATACGGAGGATTAGGTGGTACACAATACGGGGAATGAGCCCAAAGCAGTTCGGGTTCACACCGCAGCGCAGTACCGAGGACTCCCTCTATGACATGATGAGACACATCAAAACACAACTGGACAACAAGAAGTTGATAGTGGTGGTCTCACTCGACATAGAGGGAGCCTTCGACAACGCATGGTGGCCCGCAATGAGATGCAGACTGGCTGAAACCCTGTGCCCTAAAAACCTGAGGAAGATCGTAGATAGCTACTTCGAAGATCGGAAAGTTCGGGTAAGATACGCCGGGACAGAACACCAGAGGACCGCGACGAAAGGATGCGTACAGGGTTCCATAGGTGGACCCACCTTCTGGAATTTACTGCTGGATCCGTTGCTAAAAAGCCTCGAGGCAAGAGGGGATTACTGCCAGGCGTTTGCGGATGATGTGGTCCTGATTTTCTCCGGGGAGACTGCTCTGGAGGTACAGACCCAGGCTAATGGGGCCCTCAAACATGTTTGGGAGTGGGGTGTCGGGAATAAGCTTAAATTCGCACCGGCCAAGACGAAAGCCATGGTCGTTACGAGGAAGCTGAAACACGACACACCGCACCTAAGCATGGGGGAGGAACCCATAGCCATGTCCAGGGAGATCAAGATTTTGGGGCTGACGATAGACGACAAGCTGACCTTCAACCAACATGTGTCAAGCGTCTGTCGGAAAGCCCTAAATATCTATAAGCAACTCGAAAGAGCGGCCAGGGTAGAGTGGGGAATCTCTCCGGACATAATCAGGACCATATACGTGGCAGTAATCGAGCCCATCATAATGTACGCGGCGAGCGCATGGGCACCGGCAGCGGACAAAATTGGTACCAGGAAGCATCTCGACGCAGTGCAACGCGGCTTCGCACAAAAGGTCGTGAAAGCGTACAGGACGGCGTCCCTAAACTCGACGCTAGTACTCTCCGGGCTGCTTCCATTGGACCTTAGGATCAAGGAAGCGGCCTCTCTTTACGAAGTAAAGAAGGGGTTCTCCCGGAGGGGAGTAGGAGATCGAGCGGTGGAAACTCCGACCCGGTACACCGACACACCACACCCAGCAACACACACAGGCCTCACATTCACCGACATCACCAGCAGTGCAGAGTTGTTCCAAGGCGAGGAGACCGGCCCAAAAATTTTCACGGACGGGAGTAAAATTGAGGGCAAAGTCGGCGCTGCAGTATCCCTGTGGGATAATGGAGCGGAGACAAAAACGAAAAAACTCAAGTTGGAGCGATTCTGCACTGTGTTCCAGGCTGAACTGCTGGCGTTAGGCAAGGCGGTTGAGCTAGCGGGAGCACGTAGTCCCGGGGAGGTCTGCAGTATATACTGTGACTCCAGATCCGCATTAGAGGTGGTAACCCGCGGAGTTTTCTTCCATCCCCTCGCGATTAAAATAAGGCAGCAAATCCAGCAGCTGGAACAAAAAGACCTTAAAATAAAACTTTACTGGATTAAGGCTCACGTGGGGATGGAAGGAAATAAAAGAGCGGACGAGTTGGCGAAGGAGGCAGCATTGAGGCTGAGGACCAAACCGGACTACGACAGTTGCCCTATATCGCACGTAAAGCGGGAGATCAGACAGGACACGCTTCGTATTTGGGACGAGCGGTATAGGGACGAACAAACTGCGAGCACTACAAAGATGTTTTTCCCGAACGCCTCAGAGGCGTATAGCATCATCAGAAAAATAGAGCTGGACCCGCTGCTGGTGCAGGTTTTCACAGGGCACGGCGGATTCTCCGAGTACTTGAACCGGTTCAAGTGCAAGGAGAGTCCGGCGTGCGCCTGTGACCCGGATAAGTCGGAAAGCATAAAGCATGTACTGTTAGAGTGCCCAATTTTCGGAAAAGACAGGTTTGAGGTAGAAATGGAAATGGATGTAGAGCTAAAAGAGGACAAAATAGCAGAAATAATAAGTAGTAAGGAAAGTAGGGACAAATTTGTAAGATTCTGTAAGCGTGTAGCTAAAAAAGTAGTAGATAAGAATAAATAGTAAAGAAGGCATAAACTAAATTATATAATGTATGATATAAGCATAGTTTATATATAAAAATAAAGCTGTAAAATAGAATAAGTTAGATAATAAATTAGCACACAATTATATAAGAATAAACATATGTAGACTAAGTAGATAATAAGATAGAGCAACAAGTTTGCAAAGAAAATGGAACAGTGGAATAGATATAAGAAAGATGTAGAGCAACAAGATTGCAGAGAAAATGGTAAAAGAATAGCAGATAAGAAATAGAGAAAATAGTATGTAGAGATAGTCTTTAAGAAATAGGGCACAAGATAGAGTGCAATAAAAATGGACGATAGAGAAGGGTAGAAATTAGTAATAGAATTGTGAGTAAAGATAATTTTAAGGGTAGGGCACAACAATGTGCGAAAATGTAGAGTCAGAGCAGAGAGAGTACGTAGAGCGACATATAGTCGTAGGCCCAGAATGGGAAAGTTTTGTACGCCGGAAACGGCCAAAATATTTTTTAAGCACAGAAAGTGCATCGGTCTTTCCACGCCGGTGGTCGAACTAGATTTAAAAAAAAAAAAAAAAAAAAAAAAAAAAAAAAAAAAAACCTAACCTAACCTAACCTAACCTTTTTTTTTTTTTTTTTTTTTTTTGCGGAGGAGAACACTTTTACGTGCCTTAGCCGCAGGCTAGCGAAGCTTGCGGCCGTGTGTGGGGCTCGGGACTAAAGACGTTAGTCCCACTACCCACTAAACTCCTCCGGTTTCCCCTTTTCACCCGATGAGGACGAGCCGGTGCCAACCTTGTGGTTATTGACCAGCCCGTCCACGGGTACCCCGGCCTGATGCGTAGGCCGGGGTGGCGCCTAGGGAGGGCCACCCGAGAAACTAGGTGACCCCCAGACTTGGCTCGGGAGACCTGTGCAATGCGGGCGTTAGGGAGCTACCCTCGCCCGCAGGTCAACCCTCAGGCCGGAAGAGGGCGCACGTGAGCGCGCCCTCTCCGGCCCGGCCGTCTACGCCGGAGGGGAGCGGAAAGAGGATCATCCTCCCGCTCCCTCTCCTTTGCCTCCTTCTGCGAGATTACGGCCTCGCAGAAGGAGGCGGCCGCCTCCCACGCTCTCTTGCTGGTGACCATGGCTCGCACCATGGACGCCAGAGAGAGGTGTCCTCCGCCTAGCGCCGCGACGAGTTCGCGGCGCTCGTGTCGCCAGGCCGGGCACTCAACGAGTGTGTGCTCGGCCGTGTCGTCGGGAGCGTCGCAGTGATGACACTGCGGCGTCTCCTCCCGACAGGCGACACGGTGCAGATAGTGTCCGAAACACCCGTGGTCGGACAGAATCTGCGACAGGCGGTAGGTGAGGCAGCCGTGCCGGCGCTCAACCCACTCCCTCAACACCGGACTGATCGCTTCGATCGTCCGGTGGCCGGCACTCGGGGCCTCGAGAGCCTCCGCCCATTTGGCCAGGGCCTCCTCCCTGGCCTGGGCACGACCCAGCGCCACCTCCTCCATGCTAGGTCGCTCCCCCCGCAATCTCGCGTTGACCCGGACTCGATGCACCTGTGCCAGAACCAGGGCATCGAGTTCCCACGGGATGGTGCCTGCAAGAACGCAGGCGGCCCCGTGGGAAACTGTGCGGTAAGCCCGCTCAGCCCGGGTCGCGATGACCCTCTGCGGTTGGCGCAAGAGGGCCTTGAGCGGGGAGGAGAGACTCTCCGCCCACACAGGGGCTCCATATAGTGCCATCGACCTGATCACCATGTGATACAGGCGACGGCACTTTCCCCCGGGCCCTTCCACGTTGGGGAGGACCCGTCCGAGGGCTGCGGCGGCGGCGCACAACCTGGGAGCGAGGAGCTTGAAGTGCTCCTCGAACTTCCACCGGGGATCCAAGGTCAGGCCGAGATACTTAAGGTGTTTCTCGACCGGGACCTGGACCCCTTCTACTCGGACATGGAGCCCCTGAGGGAGCCTGCGGCGTGGGGCGCGGAAATACATGGCCTTGGTTTTCTCCAAGGCCACCCGCAACCCCAGCATGCGGATGCGCCGGACGACCATAGTCGTGGCAACCGACGCGAGCTGAGCCGCATCGTCCCAGCTCTTCGCTCTCACTGCTACTAGGGTGTCGTCCGCGAAGCAGACGACATCCATTCGCTCGGAGAGCGACCCGCGCAGGACCCAGTCGTACCCCAGGTTCCACAGGAGAGGACCCAGTACGGAACCTTGGGGTACGCCCGCCGCCATCGGCCACGATTGGACGCGGCCCTCAGCGTCCTCGTACAGGACGACCCTGTTGAGCAGGTAGTCCTTGACGAGGGCGCGGAGATAGAGGGGCACTCGGTGGTATTTGAGTGCCTCCTCTATGCACTCGTAGGGGAGACTGTTAAAGGCGTTCGCGATGTCAAGCGACACCACGACAACAGCCTCCCCCCGCGCTGTGGCCGCCTCAGTCCACTCCTTGAGGCGGCTCACCGCGTCCATCGTGGACCGGCCGGCTCTGAAGCCATACTGGCAGTCGGCCAGATTGGGCCCCTCGCTGCCGAGGTGCTCCTGGATGCGAGAGGCGAGGATCTTTTCAAAGAACTTCCCCGCCTCGTCCAGGAGCACGACCGGCCGGTAGCCAGCCGGGGAATCGGGTGGGCGGCCGTGCTTGCGCAGGAGGCAGAGCCGCCCCACCTTCCATCTCCTGGGGAAGCGGCACGCTGCGATGCTGGTGTTCAGCACCGCACGAAACCGCTCCTCCAGGGGGCCTGTGGCGATGGCGAGCACTTTGGAGTGCACGCCATCCGGCCCCGGTGCCTTCTTTTTGGCCCGGAGCCGCGCCATGCCGGCCTCGAACTCCGTGTCCGAGACCGGCGGCCCATCCGACCACTCCTCCGTGGCCAGATCCCCGACTGCCATCCTGGGAGGTGTGAAGGGTCCGGGACTCGGGAACAGAGTCTCCAGGACCCCCCGCAAAAGGCCAGGCTCCATCGAGGACGTGGGGGGAGCTCCGTCTTTAAACTTCCCCCTCACCGCCTTGTATGGCCTCCCCCAGGGGTCGCGATCGAGGAGGGCGAGATACTCTTCCTCGGCGACCCCCTTGGCCCTGCTTATTTCTGTACGCAGGGCCCTCTGGGCCTCCCTGAACGCCCGACGGAGCCTATCTTCCTCCCCGGGCGCTCGAACAGCGCGTCGACGACAGCGTTGGTAGGCCTGTCTGGCGGTGTGTGTGGCGGCACGCAGGCAAGAAACCTCCTGCGTCCACCAATACACCGCCTTTCGCTGGGTGATGCCCCGGGACTTTGGCATGGCGGCGTTGCAGACGACTTTCATGTCGTCCGCGAAGAAGTCCGCCATGCCATCCGCATCCCCGACAATTTCGACCGGTGGCTCCGCCCACGACCTGTAGATGGCCGCCTCTTTGGCGACCTCAGGGCGGAGCTGTCCCAGGGACCAGCGCTGGAACGCCGACGGAGTCCCTGACTCGGGACCCAGACGCACCGGGGCCGCGGGGCCGCCCACGGAGACACCATATCGGACATATTTGTGATCCGACAGGGTCTCCGCGTCGGCCACCCGCCACTGGATGACGCGGCCCGCCAAAAGTGAGGTGGCCAGGGTGATGTCGACGATAGATTCACCCTGCCACCTCACACAGGTCGGCGTGCTCCCCCTGTTGAGGACCACTAGTCCCAGGCTGAGTGCCCAGGACATTAGGTCCTCGCCGAACGGATTGTTCGAGGGGGAGCCCCATGAGGTATGCTTGGCGTTCAAGTCACCGCCAAGCAGAACCTGTTTGGGTGCCGACCTGTGCACCGCACCCTCAACCGCAGTCAGGAAGGATTCGAATTCCGCCCTGCTGCGGCTGGGCGAGAAGTAGGTGGCAATCAGGACGATGCCGCCCCAGCCCACGGCCACGTAGCCCTGCCCCCTCTCCTGAAAGACTAGAGGGGGCCCCGAACTAGAGGTCCTCCTTACAACCGCCGCCAGCCCGTCCGCCGAACCGAACCACTGATCCGAAACTGGCACGTGGTGAGGCTCCGCCACGAGCGCCACATCGATTTGCCACTCCGCCATCGCTTGACTGAGTAAGTCCTGCGACCTGGCGGAGCGGTTCAGGTTGGCCTGAAGCATTTCCCCGATGGACCTTCTATTCATTTGAGGTTTCCATCGGGGTTCCTTCTTGTGTGGCGGCGGCGGCGGTATCGGAGACCGTCGACGCTGCTGCCGGATGTTTAGCGGGGACTGCGCGGCCCTTCACGGGCGGCGACTGGCACTTCGGCCCCGCCATTCGGTGGTCCGACGGGCTGCCCCTGTCGGCACACACGGCACACTTGAAGGGTGCCGTGCATGTTTTTGCAGTATGCCCCTCCTTGCCGCAGCGGTAGCAGAGACCGCTGCGGTCCTTTTTGGAGGGACAGAGAACCGCCGTGTGCCCCTTCTCCAGGCACCTGTGGCAGCGCATTGGGCGCTGCTCGAGTGCCCGAACGGACGCGGAGCACCACCCGACCACTAGTCGGCCCTCCGCGATCTTTGCGACCGACTCCAAGGGGCAGGAGACGACCACGGAGCCCATTCTGATAGGCCCCGTGGCAATGGCCCCCACTCGGAACTTATCTGGGCTACACCCGGCCTTGGTCGCCAGAGCCTCCTTGAGCTCGTCGGCTGAGACGGAGTCATCAAGTCCCGAGACCCGCACGTCCGCCGTTTTGGTCGGACGCGTGACCACCGCCTCCTCGCCGAGCACCTCACCCACCTTGGCCGCCAGCTGGTCGGCTTGTGCGGCGGTGGCCTCTTTGGGAAGCTCCATGACGCAGGCCCCCGTCATGGACCTGCGGAACTTCCCGGCGCCAATGCCAATCTCTGACAGATTGACGCCGGCCTTGGCCTTGAGGAGGGCCTGGCCATAAGTGGCCCCCTTCTCCACCGCCTCTGGCTTTAATGTCACCACCACCGCCAGTGTTTTAGGCGGTTTCGGCAGCCTTGGCACCGGCTCCTTCTTTTTAGTGGAAGGTTTCTTCCCCTTTTTTTTGGCCTTCTTGGACACGACAGTCCAGGCCTGTTCGCCTTGCCTCGCCTCGTTATCGAGCACGATTGGCTGAACCTCCCGAGATGGTCCAGCCGTTTGTTCGGCCGCTCGGGTTTGCCGGAGCACCACAGGCGCCTTTTTGGCGACCTTTTTGGCGACCTTTTTCGCCTTGGCCTTTTCCGGCAAATTTGCTGCCGGGGCCAGGGTGGTCGGAGCCGTCGTCGTCATTGGAGCCGTCGTCACCTTCTTCTTCACCATCGCCGCCCACGTGGAAGATGGGGCCGCGGCTTGGGAGGGCGCCTTGGACGATGCCGGTGAAGGCTTCGGCTTGTTGGGCGGGGCAGAACCCGCTTTGTTTGTCGCCCTTAAAGGAGGGCGCGCTCCGGCTTCCGGTGGCAGCGTGCTAGCTTCTAGTCTTGCGGCAATCATGTTGCCGCAAGTCTCTAACACCGATCGCTGGATTTCATCCATAATTTCCCTAAGCGAACACGCTTCAGGGACCTCAGGGACCGCAGGTTGGGGCGGAGGGGAGTCGTTACGCTGGGAGAACTCTCTGCGGTACGACTGTACCTCCTGCCGTAGGGCGTCGATCTCCTTACGGAGGTTGCGGTTGGCAACCTCCAGGCGGCGGATCTTCTCCGGCTGTGTCCCCGAGAGTGCCGTTTCCAGGGCCTCCTCCAGCCAGCCTGCACACTCCTTAAGTTCCTTAACATAGGTTCCCTTAAGGTTGCCGGACGTAGCGGCGACCCTGAAGATCCGGGCCACCCTCTGTTTGCCAGCTGCCACCACCTCCTCCGAAGACAGCTCCTCGGGTCTCCGTTTGTCGAGCGGTGAGAGGTCCGCCGCCTTGGCTGCCGCTGCGGCCTTTTTCGCCGCTCTTTTGCCCAGGGAGCGCTCTACTTCCGCCTCCTCATAGGCCGTCTCCATCGAGCGCAGCGTAGACGCCGCGCGAGTCAAACCCGCTGTGTGGCCAGGGGCCAAAGTCTTCCCTCGTCTGGCCGTCGACACTTTGGCCGCTGACGGATTGACCTCGGCTTCCGACTCGTCCGCCGAGTCCACGCCACCGAAAAATTTGGAGGGCGGCCTCTTGCGAGTACCGCTCTCCGAAGTCGCGCAGTCCATTGCGACTACTGGCGCCGGAGCAGGCACCGGAGGAACCTCCGGTACACCCTCCCGCACCGCCGCCGAAACGACCTGCCCAACTTTTACAGCCGAGCGCGTGAGCACCACCGACGCCGGCCGGCAGACTGCTTCCAAATTAGAGCTGAGCTCCACCGCATCTGAAGATGCTGCCCCACTGGGGCCCAAACTCTCCGTCCCGAAGGACCCATCGTCAATTTCTCCCATCTCCGTCTGATTTTTAGTTTTTTGTAAAGACTCCATTGCTAATCCCACGAGTAGTGTGGAAAGAAGGTCCACCCCGACAGAGCCACGTGCCGGGGTAACCCTAATACGCCTGGGGGGCGGGAGGTACCCCAGGGTTGGTCGCTAGCTGGCCGACTCACTCAGCCGACCACCCGTTTCCGGGCGCCCCGATGTCACGCACCATAACATCGAGACTTTGAGGTTTTTTAGTGTGGTTGTCTCCACTCAGGCCAGCCAATTAAGGCAAGCCCACTACCCCAGTGGTCGATGCACGAGACATGACCGCACACCGGACTGATCACCAGAGCAGTATCGGCGACAGAGACGACCGCGCGGAAAACGCGGCCCACTCTGTGCCCCTGAAGGTTTTTTATAGAGGTTTTCTCCTCGCAACTCTGACTGAGCAGAGTCCCCGGTCCTCATAGTGAGGATTACGGTATGCCCCCCTGGCCACTCATCCGCGCCGTCGTATGATACGACGGGGCAAGAGAGCAGCCCCCTATGGAGTGTCGGCCGTCGGGTAGCAATGCCCGAAGAGATTACTACCCGCCGTTGCCTAGGGTGGACCAGGACAGGACACTACCCTTCCGACCGAACGAATCCGAACGCAAGAATAATGCCCCGCCGCACGAAGAGGCCACTCCATCCCCACCCCAACCTAACCTAACCTAGCCTTTTTTTTTTTTTTTTTTTTTTTTTTTTTTTTTTTTTTTTTTTTTTTTTTTTTTTTTTTTTTTTGCGGAGGAGAACACTTTTACGTGCCTTAGCCGCAGGCTAGCGAAGCCTGCGACCGTGTGTGGGGCTCAGGACTAAAGACGTTCGTCCCACTACCCACTAAACTCCTCCGGTTTCCCCTTTTCACCCGATGAGGACGAGCCGGTGCCAACCTTGTGGTTATTGACCAGCCCGTCCACGGGTACCCCGGCCTGGTGCGTAGGCCGGGGTGGCGCCTAGGGAGGGCCACCCGAGAAACTAGGTGACCCCCAGACTTGGCTCGGGAGACCTGTGCAATGCGGGCGTTAGGGAGCTACCCTCGCCCGCAGGTCAACCCTCAGGCCGGAAGAGGGCGCACGTGAGCGCGCCCTCTCCGGCCCGGCCGTCTACGCCGGAGGGGAGCGGAAAGAGGATCTTCCTCCCGCTCCCTCTCCTTTGCCTCCTTCTGCGAGATTACGGCCTCGCAGAAGGAGGCGGCCGCCTCCCACGCTCTCTTGCTGGTGACCATGGCTCGCACCATGGACGCCAGAGAGAGGTGACCACCGCCTAGCGCCGCGACGAGTTCGCGGCGCTCGTGTCGCCAGGCCGGGCACTCAACGAGTGTGTGCTCGGCCGTGTCGTCGGGAGCGTCGCAGTGATGACACTGCGGCGTCTCCTCCCGACAGGCGACACGGTGCAGATAGTGTCCGAAACACCCGTGGTCGGACAGAATCTGCGACAGACGGTAGGTGAGGCAGCCGTGCCGGCGCTCCACCCACTCCCTCAACACCGGACTGATCGCTTCGATCGTCCGGTGGCCGGCACTCGGGGCCTCGAGAGCCTCCGCCCATTTGGCCAGGGCCTCCTCCCTGGCCTGGGCACGACCCAGCGCCACCTCCTCCATGCTAGGTCGCTCCCCCCGCAATCTCGCGTTGACCCGGACTCGATGCACCTGGGCCAGAACCAGGGCGTCGAGTTCCCACGGGATGGTGCCTGCAAGGACGCAGGCGGCCCCGTGGGAAACTGTGCGGTAAGCCCGCACAGCCCGGGTCGCGATGACCCTCTGCGGTTGGCGCAAGAGGGCCTTGAGCGGGGGGGAGAGACTCTCCGCCCACACAGGGGCTCCATATAGTGCCATCGACCTGATCACCATGTGATACAGGCGACGGCACTTTCCCCCAGGCCCTCCCACGTTGGGGAGGACCCGTCCGAGGGCTGCGGCGGCGGCGCACAGCCTGGGAGCGAGGAGCTTGAAGTGCTCCTCGAACTTCCACCGGGGATCCAAGGTCAGGCCGAGATACTTCAGATGCTTCTCGACCGGGACCTGGACCCCTTCGACTCGGACATGGAGCCCCTGAGGGATCCTGCGGCGTGGGGCGCGGAAATACATGGCCTTGGTTTTCTCCAAGGCCACTCGCAACCCCAGCATGCGGATGCGCCGGACGACCATGGTCGTGGCGACCGACGCGAGCCGGGCCGCATCGTCCCAGCTCTTCGCTCTCACCGCTACTAGGGTGTCGTCCGCGAAGCAGACGACATCCATTCGCTCCGAGAGCGACCCGCGCAGGACCCAGTCGTACCCCAGGTTCCACAGGAGAGGACCCAATACGGAACCCTGGGGTACGCCCGCCGCCATCGGCCACGATTGGACGCGGCCCTCCGCGTCCTCATACAGGACCACCCTGTTGAGCAGGTAGTCCTTGACGAGGGCGCGGAGATAGAGGGGCACTCGGTGGTATTTGAGTGCCTCCTCTATGCACTCGTAGGGGAGGCAGTTGAAGGCGTTCGCGATGTCAAGCGACACCACGACAACAACCTCCCCCCGTGCTGTGGCCGCCTCAGTCCACTCCTTGAGGCGGCTCACCGCGTCCATCGTGGACCGGCCGGCTCTGAAGCCGTACTGGCAGTCGGCCAGATTTGGCCCCTCGCTGCCGAGATGCTCCTGGATGCGAGAGGCGAGGATCTTTTCAAAGAACTTCCCCGCCTCGTCCAGGAGCACGACTGGCCGGTAGCCAGCCGGGGAATCGGGTGGGCGGCCGTGCTTGCGCAGGAGGCAGAGCCGCCCCACCTTCCATCTCCTGGGGAAGCGGCACGCTGCGATGCTGGTGTTCAGCACCGCGCGAAACCGCTCCTCCAGGGGGCCTGTGGCGATGGCGAGCACCTTGGAGTGCACGCCATCCGGCCCCGGTGCCTTCTTTTTGGCCCGGAGCCGCGCCATGCCGGCCTCGAACTCCGTGTCCGAGACCGGCGGCCCATCCGACCACTCCTCGGTGGCCGGATCCTCGGCTGTCATCCTGGGAGGTTCGAAGGGTCCGGGACTCGGGAACAGAGTCTCCAGGACCCCCCGCAAGAGGCCAGGCTCCATCAAGGACGTGGGGGGAGCTCCATCTTTAAACTTCCCCCTCACCGCCTTGTATGGCCTCCCCCAGGGGTCGCGATCGAGGAGGGCGAGATACTCTTCCTCGGCGACCCCCTTGGCCCTGCTTATTTCTGTACGCAGGGCCCTCTGGGCCTCCCTGAACGCCCGGCGGAGCCTATCTTCCTCCCCGGGCGCTTGAACAGTGCGTCGACGACAGCGTTGGTAGGCCTGTCTGGCGGTGTGTGTGGCGGCACGCAGGCAAGAAACCTCCTGCGTCCACCAATACACCGCCTTTCGCTGGGTGATGCCCCGGGACTTTGGCATGGCAGCGTTGCAGACGACTTTCATGTCATCCGCGAAGAAGTCCGCCATGCCATCCGCATCCCCGACGATTTCGACCGGTGGCTCCGCCCACGACCTGTAGATGGCCGCCTCTTTGGCGACCTCAGGGCGGAGCTGTCCCAGGGACCAGCGCTGGAACGCCGACGGGGTCCCTGACTCGGGACCCAGACGCACCGGTGCCGCGGGGCCGCCCACGGAGACACCATATCGGACATATTTGTGATCCGACAGGGTCTCCGCGTCGGCCACCCGCCACCGGGTGACGCGGCCCGCCAAAAGTGAGGTGGCCAGGGTGATGTCGACGATAGATTCACCCTGCCACCTCACACAGGTCGGCGTGCTCCCCCTGTTGAGGACCACTAGTCCCAGGCTTAGTGCCCAGGACATTAGGTCCTCGCCGAACGGATTGTTCGAGGGGGAGCCCCATGAGGTATGCTTGGCGTTCAAGTCACCACCAAGCAGAACCTGTTTGGGTGCCGACCTGTGCACCGCACCCTCAACCGCAGTCAGGAAGGATTCGAAATCCGCCCTGCTGCGGTTGGGCGAGAAGTAGGCGGCAATCAGGACGATGCCGCCCCAGCCCACGGCCACGTAGCCCTGCCCCCTCTCCTGAAAGACTAGAGGGGGCCCCGAACTAGAGGTCCTCCTTACAACCGCCGCCAGCCCGTCCGCCGAACCGAACCACTGATCCGAAACTGGCACGTGGTGAGGCTCCGCCACGAGCGCCACATCGATTTGCCACTCCGCCATCGCTTGACTGAGTAAGTCCTGCGACCTGGCGGAGCGGTTCAGATTGGCCTGAAGCATTTCCCCGATGGACCTTCTATTCATTTGAGGTTTCCATCGGGGTTCCTTCTTGTGTGGCGGCGGCGGCGGTATCGGAGACCGTCGACGCTGCTGCCGGATGTTTAGCGGGGACTGCGCGGCCCTTCACGGGCGGCGACTGGCACTTCGGCCCCGCCATTCGGTGATCCGAAGGGCTGCCCCTGTCGGCACACACGGCACACTTGAAGGGTGCCGTGCATGTTTTTGCAGTATGCCCCTCCTTGCCGCAGCGGTAGCAAAGACCGCTGCGGTCCTTTTTGGAGGGACAGAGAACCGCCGTGTGCCCCTTCTCCAGGCACCTGTGGCAGCGCATTGGGCGCTGCTCGAGTGCCCGAACGGACGCGGAGCACCACCCGACCACTAGTCGGCCCTCCGCGATCTTTGCGACCGACTCCACGGGGCAGGAGACGACCACGGAGCCCATTCTGATAGGCCCCGTGGCAATGGCCCCCACTCGGAACTTATCCGGGCTACACCCGGCCTTGGTCGCCAGAGCCTCCTTGAGCTCGGCGGCTGAGACGGAGTCATCAAGTCCCGATACCCGCACGTCCGCCGTTTTGGTCGGACGCGTGACCACCGCCTCCTCGCCGAGCACCTCACCCACCTTGGCCGCCAGCTGGTCGGCTTGTGCGGCGGTGGCCTCTTTGGGAAGCTCCATGACGCAGGCCCCCGTCATGGACCTGCGGAACTTCCCGGCGCCGATGCCAATCTCTGACAGATTGACGCCGGCCTTGGCCTTAAGGAGGGCCTGCCCATAAGTGGCCCCCTTCTCCACCGCCTCTGGCTTTAAGGTCACCACCACCGCCAGTGTTTTAGGCGGTTTCGGCAGCCTTGGCACCGGCTCCTTCTTTTTAGGGGAAGGTTTCTTCCCCTTTTTTTTGGCCTTCTTGGACACGACAGTCCAGGCCTGCTCGCCTTGCCTCGCCTCGTTATCGAGCACGAGTGGCTGAACCTCCCGAGATGGTCCAGCCGTTTGTTCGGCCGCTCGGGTTTGCCGGAGCGCCGCAGGCGCATTTTTGGCGACCTTTTTGGCGACTTTTTTCGCCTTGGCCTTTTCCGGCAAATTTGCTGCCGGGGCCAGGGTGGTCGGAGCCGTCGTCGTCGTTGGAGCCGTCGTCACCTTCTTCTTCACCATCGCCGCCCACGTGGAAGATGGGGCCGCGGCTTGGGAGGGCGCCTTGGACGATGCCGGTGAAGGCTTCGGCTTGTTGGGCGGGGCAGAACCCGCTTTGTTTGTCGCCCTTAAAGGAGGGCGCGCTCCGGCTTCCGGTGGCAGCGTGCTAGCTTCTAGTCTTGCGGCAATCATGTTGCCGCAAGTCTCTAAGACCGATCGCTGGATTTCATCCATAATTTCCCTAAGCGAACACGCTTCAGGGACTTCAGGAACCGCAGGTTGGGGCGGAGGGGAGTCGTTACGCTGGGAGAACTCCCTGCGGTACGACTGTACCTCCTGCCGTAGGGCGTCGATCTCCTTACGGAGGTTGCGGTTGGCAACCTCCAGGCGGCGGATCTTCTCCGGCTGTGTCCCCGAGAGCGCCGTTTCCAGGGCCTCCTCCAGCCAGCCTGCACACTCCTTAAGGTCCTTAACATAGGTTCCCTTAAGGTTGCCGGACGTAGCGGCGACCCTGAAGATCCGGGCCACCCTCTGTTTGCCAGCTGCCACCACCTCCTCCGAAGACAGCTCCTCGGGTCTCCGTTCGTCGAGCGGTGAGAGGTCCGCCGCCTTGGCTGCCGCTGCGGCCTTTTTCGCCGCTCTTTTGCCAAGGGAGCGCTCTAATTCCGCCTCCTCATAGGCCGTCTCCATCGAGCGCAGCGTAGACGCCGCGCGAGTCAAACCCGCTGTGTGGCCAGGGGCCAAAGTCTTCCCTCGCCTGGCCGTCGACACTTTGGCCGCTGACGGATTGACCTCGGCTTCCGACTCGTCCGCCGAGTCCACGCCACCGAAAAATTTGGAGGGCGGCCTCTTGCGAGTACCGCTCTCCGAAGTCGCGCAGTCCATTGCGACTACTGGCGCCGGAGCAGGCACCGGAGGAACCTCCGGTACACCCTCCCGCACCGCAACCGAAACGATCTGCCCAACTTTTACAGCCGAGCGCGTGAGCACCACCGACGCCGGCCGGCAGACTGCTTCCAAATTGGAGCTGAGCTCCACCGCATCTGAAGATGCTGCCCCACTGGGGCCCAAACTCTCCGTCCCGAAGGACCCATCGTCGATTCCTCCCGTCTCCGTCAAAGTTTTTGGTTTTTGTGTAAAAGATTCCATACTTAATCCCACGAGTAGTGTGGAAGGGAGGTCCACCCCGGCAGAGCCACGTGCCGGGGTAACCCTAATACACCTGGGGGGGCGGGAGGTACCCCAGGGTTGGTCGCTAGCTGGCCGACTCACTCAGCCGACCACCCGTTTCCGGGCGCCCCGATGTCACGCACCATAACATCGAGACTTTGAGGTTTTTTAGTGTGGTTTTCTCCACTCAGGCCAGCCAATTAAGGCAAGCCCACTACCCCAGTGGCCGATGCACGAGACATGACCGCACACCGGACTGATCACCAGAGCAGTATCGGCGACAGAGACGACCGCGCGGAAAACGCGGCCCACTCTGTGCCCCTGAAGGTTTTTTATAGAGGTTTTCTCCTCGCAACTCTGACTGAGCAGAGTCCCCGGTCCTCATAGTGAGGATTACGGTATGCCCCCCTGGCCACTCATCCGCGCCGTCGTATGATACGACGGGGCAAGAGAGCAGCCCCCTATGGAGTGTCGGCCGTCGGGTAGCAATGCCCGAAGAGATTACTACCCGCCGTTGCCTAGGGTGGACCAGGACAGGACACTACCCTTCCGACCGAACGAATCCGATCGCAAGAATAAGGCCCCGCCGCACGAAGAGGCCACTCCATCCCCACCCCAACCTAACCTAGCCTAACCTAACCTTTTTTTTTTTTTTTTTTTTTTTGCGGAGGAGAACACTTTTACGTGCCTTAGCCGCAGGCTAGCGAAGCCTGCGGCCGTGTGTGGGGCTCGGGACTAAAGACGTTCGTCCCACTACCCACTAAACTCCTCCGGTTTCCCCTTTTCACCCGATGAGGACGAGCCGGTGCCAACCTTGTGGTTATTGAACAGCCCGTCCACGGGTACCCCGGCCTGATGCGTAGGCCGGGGTGGCGCCTAGGGAGGGCCACCCGAGAAACTAGGTGACCCCCAGACTTGGCTCGGGAGACCTGTGCAATGCGGGCGTTAGGGAGCTACCCTCGCCCGCAGGTCAACCCTCAGGCCGGAAGAGGGCGCACGTGAGCACGCCCTCTCCGGCCCGGCCGTCTACGCCGGAGGGGAGCGGAAAGAGGATCTTCCTCCCGCTCCCTCTCCTTTGCCTCCTTCTGCGAGATTACGGCCTCGCAGAAGGAGGCGGCCGCCTCCCACGCTCTCTTGCTGGTGACCATGGCTCGCACCATGGACGCCAGAGAGAGGTGACCACCGCCTAGCGCCGCGACGAGTTCGCGGCGCTCGTGTCGCCAGGCCGGGCACTCAACGAGTGTGTGCTCGGCCGTGTCGTCGGGAGCGTCGCAGTGATGACACTGCGGCGTCTCCTCCCGACAGGCGACACGGTGCAGATAGTGTCCGAAACACCCGTGGTCGGACAGAATCTGCGACAGGCGGTAGGTGAGGCAGCCGTGCCGGCGCTCCACCCACTCCCTCAACACCGGACTGATCGCTTCGATCGTCCGGTGGCCGGCACTCGGGGCCTCGAGAGCCTCCGCCCATTTGGCCAGGGCCTCCTCCCTGGCCTGGGCACGACCCAGCGCCACCTCCTCCATGCTAGGTCGCTCCCCCCGCAATCTCGCGTTGACCCGGACTCGATGCACCTGGGCCAGAACCAGGGCGTCGAGTTCCCACGGGATGGTGCCTGCAAGGACGCAGGCGGCCCCGTGGGAAACTGTGCGGTAAGCCCGCACAGCCCGGGTCGCGATGACCCTCTGCGGTTGGCGCAAGAGGGCCTTGAGCGGGGGGGAGAGACTCTCCGCCCACACAGGGGCTCCATATAGTGCCATCGACCTGATCACCATGTGATACAGGCGACGGCACTTTCCCCCGGGCCCTCCCACGTTGGGGAGGACCCGTCCGAGGGCTGCGGCGGCGGCGCACAGCCTGGGAGCGAGGAGCTTGAAGTGCTCCTCGAACTTCCACCGGGGATCCAAGGTCAGGCCGAGATACTTCAGATGCTTCTCGACCGGGACCTGGACCCCTTCGACTCGGACATGGAGCCCCTGAGGGATCCTGCGGCGTGGGGCGCGGAAATACATGGCCTTGGTTTTCTCCAAGGCCACTCGCAACCCCAGCATGCGGATGCGCCGGACGACCATCACATGGTCGTGGCGACCGACGCGAGCTGGGCCGCATCGTCCCAGCTCTTCGCTCTCACCGCTACTAGGGTGTCGTCCGCGAAGCAGACGACATCCATTCGCTCCGAGAGCGACCCGCGCAGGACCCAGTCGTACCCCAGGTTCCACAGGAGAGGACCCAATACGGAACCCTGGGGTACGCCCGCCGCCATCGGCCACGATTGGACGCGGCCCTCCGCGTCCTCATACAGGACCACCCTGTTGAGCAGGTAGTCCTTGACGAGGGCGCGGAGATAGAGGGGCACTCGGTGGTATTTGAGTGCCTCCTCTATGCACTCGTAGGGGAGGCAGTTGAAGGCGTTCGCGATGTCAAGCGACACCACGACAACAACCTCCCCCCGTGCTGTGGCCGCCTCAGTCCACTCCTTGAGGCGGCTCACCGCGTCCATCGTTGACCGGCCGGCTCTGAAGCCGTACTGGCAGTCGGCCAGATTTGGCCCCTCGCTGCCGAGATGCTCCTGGATGCGAGAGGCGAGGATCTTTTCAAAGAACTTCCCCGCCTCGTCCAGGAGCACGACCGGCCGGTAGCCAGCCGGGGAATCGGGTGGGCGGCCGTGCTTGCGCAGGAGGCAGAGCCGCCCCACCTTCCATCTCCTGGGGAAGCGGCACGCTGCGATGCTGGTGTTCAGCACCGCGCGAAACCGCTCCTCCAGGGGGCCTGTGGCGATGGCGAGCACCTTGGAGTGCACGCCATCCGGCCCCGGTGCCTTCTTTTTGGCCCGGAGCCGCGCCATGCCGGCCTCGAACTCCGTGTCCGAGACCGGCGGCCCATCCGACCACTCCTCCGTGGCCGGATCCCCGACTGCCATCCTGGGAGGTGTGAAGGGTCCGGGACTCGGGAACAGAGTCTCCAGGACCCCCCGCAAAAGGCCAGGCTCCATCGAGGACGTGGGGGGAGCTCCGTCTATAAACTTCCCCCTCACCGCCCTGTATGGCCTCCCCCAGGGGTCGCGATCGAGGAGGGCAAGATACTCCTTCTCGGCGACACCCTTGGCCCTGCTAATTTCCGTTCGCAGGGCCCTCTGGGCCTCCCTGACCGTACGGCGGAGCCTATCCTCCTCCTCGGGTGCCCGTACAGCGCACCGACGACAGCGCTGGTAGGCCTGTCTGGCGGTGAGTGTGGCGGCACGCAGTCGAGAGACTTCCTGCGTCCACCAGTACACCGCCTTTCGCCGGGTGACACCTCGGGACTTTGGCATGGCGGCGTTGCAGACGACTTTTAAGTCGTCCGCGAAGAAGTCCGCCATGCCATCCGCATCCCCGATGATTTCGGCCGGTGGCTCCGCCCATGACCTGAAGATGGCCGCCTCCTTGGCGACCTCAGGGCGGAGCTGTCCCAGGGACCAGCGCTGGAACGCCGATGGGGTCCCTGACTCGGGACCCAAACGCACCGGGGCCGCGGGGCCGCCTACGGAGATACCAAATCGGATATATTTATGATCCGATAAGGTCTCCGCGTCGGCCACCCGCCACTGGGTGACGCGGCCTGCCAAATGTGAGGTGGCCAGGGTGACGTCGACGATTGATTCACCCTGCCACCTCACACAGGTCGGCGTGCTCCCCCTGTTGAGGACCACTAGTCCCAGGCTGAGTGCCCAGGACATTAGGTCCTCGCCGAACGGATTGTTCGAGGGGGAGCCCCACGAGGTGTGCTTGGCGTTCAAGTCACCGCCAAGAAGAACCTGTTTGGGTGCCGACCTGTGCACCGAACCTAACCTAACCTAACCTAACCTTCCGGAACCTAACCTTTCGGAACCGACGACAGGTTCCGACAGGTGTCCGATATCTTTCGTTAAAAGGACTTTACGCAGCCAGTCCCTGGAAGTTTTTAACGAAAGATATCGGACAGGCGAAACTGCGTGCGTCACGAAGCTATTCCTGCCAGATGTAACGGAAGCGTATCGCGTGGTCCGCAAACTGCG
The DNA here is from genome assembly GCA_949319885.1 of Mecyna flavalis. Lineage (NCBI taxonomy): Eukaryota > Metazoa > Arthropoda > Insecta > Lepidoptera > Crambidae > Mecyna > Mecyna flavalis. Next base: position 11,674,434 of record OX439418.1, on the reverse strand, counting down.
CCCGACAGGCCTATTAACACAGGTGCTCACGGGACATGGCGGATTCTCCCAGTACTTGCATCGATTCAAGTTAAAGGAGAGTCCGGCATGCGCCTGTGACGATATAACGGAAGAGACAGTCCCTCATCTCCTAATCGATTGTCCTATAAACGGAAAAGTCAGATTCGAGCTCGAACAAAAGATAGGTACCAAGATAGAGCTAGATAGACTGCACGAACTCATAGCGAATAAAGATACCGAACAGGCGCTTATTGACTACTGCGGGGTAATCTGCCGTGGTGCAATAAAAAGGAATAAAACGGATGTATAAGCGATTGTTTTTAGTATAATTGATGTTATACCAACAAAGCAATGTTAGAGCTGTAAGATAGATAATATGTAAAATAGAGTAAGCAATAGTCAGTAAGTTAGAAATAAGAGTGATGGACAAAATTAGTTAAGTGAAAGTGCATAGACAATTAAAAAGGACAATAAATATAGACATAAGAAGATTGTGAAACTCTCCATAGTACCGATAAGATGTAATAGATTAAGATAATATATTAGTAAAAGAATGTAAGATTGTGAAAAGACAGTTTACTGTAACAGATAGATATAAGAACCGATTGTAATAGACGTAGACATATAGCATAAGAAAATGTAATCAATATAAAAGCATAGATAAATAAGTAGAATAGGCATAGCTGGGCATCGTTAATCAAATAGTTAACTTCGTTAATCGCTAATCCGTTACTAAAAAAGTTAACTTCGTTAAACGTTAAAGCGCTTCTTTTGGGACGAATTAACGCAAGTTAACGTTAATCGTTAATCCGTTAACACATGGTAAATAATGCTTAAAAAAATCAGAAATTAAAGGGGTTATTTACCAACTGGACACACGAGACTAGACAAGGTGGGTCCATTTAGTGAAATTAAAATTTGTATCATTTATTACTTTGTTATCTCGTCACGAAAAGATTTACTTTGTTTCAGGTTACAGTGTGACTCGTTGGGATAACTTTGTAAAATGATTTCCAACTAGTCACACAGAGTCACACTTGACTGTAACCCGTTGGGAGCAGTGGCGTAGCGTATTCCCAACCAGTCACACTCATTCAATATCTAGACACGCGGCAGCGTGTCAAGCCAAGTTCAAGCAAAAAGGCAAGGAACGGGCTAGCCAGCGCCAAGTGTATATTTACACGAACCATTTGGTGGCACTTTTGACCCTTCTATTACTTAATACCTATTTAACGTAAACAAATGAAACTACGTGAGTTTAATAAGGTCTATAAGGACACCTAGAAGCCCAAATTTCATGAAGCTAACTCAAACGGTTATAAAGATATGAAGGTCAAAAAGTCGTAAAAATTAGTATTGACTCACTGACTTATAGTAGCAAAACCTAACGTACTTCCAGATGACCTAGAAGGATGAAATTTGGAATCCAGATCGATAATTGTGTGTAACCGTAGGAAAAAATCTGAAAATAGAAAAAAGTTAAAAATTAGGGGGGGAAACCCCCCCCCCCACTCCCCCTATTTTTTAACTTTTTTCCATTTTCCGATTTTTTCCTACGGTTACACACAATTATAGATCTGGATTCCAAATTTCATCCTTCTAGGTCATCTGGAAGTGGGTTAGGTTTTGCTACTGGTTAGGGTAACAAAACCTAACGTACTTCCAGAGGACCTTGAAGGATGAAATTTGGAATCTAGCTTGGTAATTGTGTGTAACCGTAGGAAAAAATCTGAAAATAGAAAAAAGTTAAAAATTATGGGGGGAAACCCCCCCACTCCCCCTATTTTTTAACTTTTTTCCATTTTCCGATTTTTTCTTACGGTTACACACAATTATCGATCTGGATTCCAAATTTCATCCCTCTAGGTCATCTGGAAGTGGGTTAGGTTTTGCTACTGGTTAGGGTAACAAAACCTAACGTACTTCCAGATGAGCTAGAAGGATGAAATTTGGAATCCAGCTTGGTAATTGTGTGTAACCGTAGGAAAAAATCGGAAAATGGAAAAAAGTTAAAAATTAGGGGGGGAAATCCCCCCCCCCTACCCCTATTTTTTAACTTTTTTTCCATTTTTCGATTTTTTCCTACGGTCACACACAATTATCGATCTGGATTCCAAATTTCATCCTTCTAGGTCATCTGGAAGTAGGTTAGGTTTTGCTACTATAAGTCAGTCAGTCCTAAACGCGCGCTAAACAACCGGCCAACGCGACGGTGTGTCTTCGGCGGCGCGCGGCACCACATTAAATCTCAATACCTGCCTAGTTTTCTTTACAAAAAGTAATGATATCCCACCAAAAACATAAATGTGAAAAAGGAGAGCCAAGTTCAATACAAAAATTATGTTTGGCTGGTGGGCTTCGCCGCAAAAAGAATGGAGATCTAATTGAGTGCCAAGTTCTATGATCTTAAAGTAGGTAAGATTTGACTTGGCCAGTTTTTATCAGATTTAAAATACATAAAATTATATAATATGTTGAATAACTTTATAAAATGACTGATGTAATAAAAACTGGCCAAGTCAAATCTTACCTACTTTAAGATCATAGAACTTGGCACTCAATTAGATCTCCATTCTTTTTGCGGCGAAGCCCACCAGCCAAACATAATTTTTGTATTGAACTTGGCTCTCCTTTTTCACATTTATGTTTTTGGTGGGATTTCAATCTACAACAAAAAATATTGAATCTCCAGTTACACTGTAAGGAGGTTATCTTTATGATATTCAATGATAATAACAGACAAGAGAAGAACTAATTCAAAGATACCGGTTGAGAATAGTGCTTTTACAATTTCTTCTTCATTTCATTCCAGGTCCACGACTGGTGGACGTTTTCTGAGGTGGACGTTCAGAATAATATATTTATCTCTTTTTCGCTGTTATTGTTCCTAACGTGCCCTGTTGGTGAACTTTGCGAACAAAACTTAAAAGTTGTCGCAACGTTGCTTGGTGGACCTTGGGAATAATCCAAATGAAGTAAGGTTGTTATTCGGGCAATTAATTTCTTTCTCAAAGGCCGGCAACTTACTTGTGACTCCTCCGGTGTTGCAGGTATCTATGAGCGGCGGTGATTGCTTACCATCGGGTAGGTACATTAAAAAAACGCAAAATTTGAGTTCTACTTATTATATTTTTCAACACCGATACTTATACTTCCGTAACTTTGATTCTTTATAGTTGCCAAATCGTTTAGTCAGACGATGGTCCATTTACGTGGCATTAATCTACGTGATCTCAGGCACTTTACCATCATCATCATTTCCTTGCCCTTATCCCACGTTATGTATGGTCGGCGCAACATGTTTTTTCCTTCCACACACTCCTATTAGCCGTCAATTCTACATTCTCTCCTTTTATTTTCAAATCATACTTCACGCAATCCATCCATCTCTTTTTCGGTCCTCCTCTGCTTAAATCTCCGTCTACGCACATATATATCTATCATTCTTTTGGCGACATGTGTGTCTTCTCTTCTCATTCCATATTAACCTTGCACTCCTTACTTTATCCACTATCGGTGCAACTTTCAAACTTCCTCTTATATACCTACTCATTCCTAATCGTATCCAACCTCCACACATCCATCTTAGCATGCGCATCTCAGTTGCATGTACCTTTCTTTCGATCCATACATTGCGACAGGTCTGATGACCGTTTTGTAATTTTTTCCCTTAAGCTTAAGGGGCATCCGTGGGTCACATGTTGTTCCTGAGATCTGTCGCCACTTCATCCATGCTGCATTCATTCTATTCTGCACGTCCCGTTCCATGCTATGCTGTTCGTTCAATGTTTTGTACTTACTTCACCATAATAATGTTCTTATTTTATCAAACGTGTTCAGTTGACGAAAACATGAAAGTGATTTATTTTAAGTTTTCTTAAGTGGACACGTGTCGAGATGACATAGTAATAAATGATAGAAAATTTAAATTAATTGACACAAACAAAAAAAGAGTGTATATTTAGAGTGTTTAATGGCACGGTGCGGTAAACCGTCCTCCTAGCCGAGTTTTTCAACTACGGCGGCCAATCTTTTTACGATCAGCAAACTACGCAGGATATATTTAAGTGCACAAGTGAGTTCGCAAGCACAGGTGCACTCTCTATTCCCTCACTCTCATACGGTGGGACAATAGTAAGTAACGGATTAACGGACTTGGAAAAATGTAACGGAAGTTAACGAGTCCGTTAACATTTTTTTAAGTTAACTTAAAAGTTAATCCGTTACTGGAAATGTTAACTTCGTTAATTAACGATTAACGGATTAACGAGTTAATGCCCAGCTATGAGAATAGGCAATAAAGAATAGAATAGGCTAGCTATGAAAGTCGGAGGCATAGAATAGGAAGATTAGAGAAATACAATAAACAAACAAGTAGGCAATGTACCCCCTTGAAATATATACAACAATCCTTGAATATTAATATCAGGGGACAGAGCAGCGTCGAAAAAAAAAAAAAAAAAAACCTTTCGGAACCTAACTTTCCGAAACCTTACTTTCCGGAACCTAACCTTCCAGAACCTAACTTTCCGGTTCCGGAAAGTAAGTTTCCGGTATATAGGTACCGGAAAGTTAGGTTCCAGAAGGTTAGGTTTCGGAAAGTTAGGTTCCGAAAGGTTAGGTTCCAAAATATAGTTTCCGAAAAGTAAGACTCCGGAAAGTTATGTTTTGGAAGGTTAGGTTCCAAAAAGTTAGGTTTCGGAACGTTTGGTTCCGGAAAGTTAGGATCTGGAAAGTTATGTTAGGGAAGATTAGTTTCCGGAAAGTTAGGTTCCAGTTAGGTTCCGGAAAGTTTTGTTCCGGAAAGTAAGTTACCAAAAAATTTATTTTAGGTTCCGCGACTCACCTATACAGTGCTTTGCCCTCAACAGCCATGTCCGGGCCTGGGTCACTCGGTCTACGGTTTTCCCTGAGTCCTGCGACAGTTCCGGCGATATCCCCGATGACGCTATCGAGGCTCGGCGTGCTGCTCCTTTATCAAAAGGAGTTGCTGTCGCTCTCAGTCGGCTCTTTTGGGGTGCCGCCGGTGTCGGTGTCATGGTCGTCAGTGGAGGTGAGTGTGGGTGCGTCCTGGAGGTGCATGGAATGTGGTCAATTCCTCTATCAGTCTCCCCCGTACCACGGGCAGCATTTCTGCTCTTCGTCGTGGTTCGTTGCGGAGAGGGTCCTGCCCTCTCCGTGCTCTCAGGTGAGGTTTGAGGACTCACAAATGTCATTTTTCGCGCGGGCGTCCTTGACACAAACATGTTTGTGTCTTTTATTTGTTTGTCCTTATTGTTTTTGGTTCAATAAAACCACTTAGAGTCGCTGAATACAGCGAAAATCTTAAACTATACTAATTTTAAGAAGTTTGTATAAGTTATATATGTCTACTATGCTACTGTATACTAATCTAATGTATTTTCTGTTTCAGGTTCGTTGGGTCTGCGGGTCTACGCGTCTCTGCGGCTAATTGCCTGTTCCAGTTCCTTTGGTAAGTATTTTTCACTTTCTCTATGTAGAGTTGGAGTGTTATAGTTACCTGGGTAGGTTCCCTTTTACGGTCCTGAACAGAATTCCGTTAAAAGATTTTTTGAAAACTCTATGTAGAGTTTCTATCTTTTGGAGGTCTCTACGTAGAGCTTCGTCAATATGTTGTCCTTGTGGGGCTGTCGGAGTCCTTTTTTCTGACACCTGTCGCGTTGCTCTAGCCCTGATAGAAGGCGAGCAATTTCCGTTCCAATATTTCCAAGATGGCGGCCAAATTTGCCGACCGAAAATTGGAATTTTCCTAGCGCCGTCAATATGTGTCCTTTTTGGTCGCGGTTTTTTCCGGGTTTATTCCGTTCGGCTGTTCTACCCTTCCACCGACGCAGCTCTATCAATGTAGAGCGTCTCTCCGATTCCTGTTTTTGCCTGTCGGTTGGATGGAGGGAGGAGGGGGAACCACTCCACCGAAAACCTGGGCTTTCTACGACAACTCTGTCGGCAACTCTTGTTTCTAACAAAACTGTCGTCTTACGACAGTTTTGTTAGAAACAAGATGGCGGAAAAGGGTGGGGGTCGTAAGTTTGAGGGCCGATAGCTCAGGCCCTATGTGTCGTAGAAGGTCGTGCGAGGGCTCGCTGAAAAGGGCTCGCTGAGCTCTGTGATCCTGTGGGCCCCGCCAAAAATGGTAGAGCTCCAATCGTGTCGCCGTTCTCTTCCTAGAGTCAGTACTTAGTCTTGAGCCTGACTCCCTAGTGCCCCTTTAAGGCTCCTCGTGGTTCTCCTGAAACTCAGCGCGGAACTCTACTTTTCTTCCTGCTCTATGTAGAGCGAAAAGTTTGGGACAAGATCTGTAGCTCTCCGCAAGCTGCGCTAAATGCCGAAAACCCCAAAGCTCTAGACCGAATAGTGGCGGAGATATAGATTTTTGAAAATTTTCCTAAATTTGCCAAAATATTTACGTAAGTTGAAAAATATGAGCTTCCCCAATTTTGATGCTAATTTTTTAAAATTTTGTACCCTTATAGATCTTGCCCAAAAACCACTTTTAACGTTGAGAGCTCCGCGATAGCCCCCTTAATACGATTTTTACGGCCATTCAAAATTTTGAAATTTTGAAATTTAAAAACAAAAAATATAAAAATCTATTAACTCTTAAAATCTAAAAACCTAAATATATTGCGCGTGGGGATGTACACTAAATGTCTTTACACTATAAAACACTTTTTTCCCCTTTTTTGATAGTATTTTTGGGAAAACCAGGTTTTTGGCTGAAAAATGGCTGAAAAACTTTTCCGTATGTAATTTTTTTGCAGCCAAAAAAGCAAAAAATTTTGGAGTACTAATTTTAACCTATCTAATATTTTTTCAGATTTTTCGCAATAATAATCCCCCTTTTATTGCCGAAAAACACAACAAAAAGTTTTACTTATTTTTGCACCCTTGCCTATATAAACGTTAATGGCTATTGCGATACGTATAGCGCGTGGGTTTTGCAAATGTAGTTAAATACTAAACTAAATTCTACGTCTTACAGTCTAAGTACCTAGTCTAAATAACAACCCCTTATATTAATATTTCACTGTACAAGGGCGAAATTTAGGGTGTTAAAACACAAAAATACAAATTAAATCTAAAATAAAAGTCTTAAAAATAGTGTCTAACAGCTAAGGTACTTAAACTAGTGTACTCAACCCGCCCTAATTTTGTGAGATTTTTAGGGGGTGTTTTTAACCCCTTTGCAAATTTTCCTTGATTTTTATGATTTTATTGCTCAGAATCTACCGAGCGGAAAAATCTGAATTTTTTAGGGGGGTTAAGCAAGCCCTGACTTAATTTTTAGGCTCGAGAAAAGTCTATGTCGTAGATCTTTTTAAAGATCTAGGGCTGTCACAAATTTTTGCACTTTTGAAGTGTCAATAAATCAGTCCTCAGTCCACACTTAACTTTTCGCTGTGCTGGAAAGTGCTCCCGGCTCCTCCCTGCGGGCTCCCGGCTGCACTGTTGTTAGACTTCCGGAAAAGTCCGGATTTCCGGAACCACGATACACGTGGTTTCGCCGAAAATGTCGCGTAGCTCCCGCAACTCTTCCCGAAAAATTCCGGGAATGGTGTCTTCGGGTGGGTCTCCTCAAGGCGCACAATCGCACAGTTCAAAAACTATATGTTGTAGATCTCTTTCGTGAGATAACGTCACTTAAGCGTCCGGATAACCTCAATTTTGAGGTTATTTTTCGCACTTTTTCGCCAAAAATGGTCCGATTCAAAAAAAATTTGCACACCCGTATAGCTGGTGTCAGCGCGACTCCAAAAATGTATCACACTTGCCACTTTTCCGAATTTTTCGGCACGGAGCTTGCTGCTTTCGTGCCGTCCGCGGGTCCGGCGGGCGCGGGACTGGTTCCAGAAAGTAAGTTTCCGGTAAATAGGTTCCGGAAAGTTAGGTTCCAGAAGGTTAGGTTCCGGAAAGTAAGGTTTCGGAAAGTTAGGTTCCGAAAGGTTAGGTTCCGAAATATAGTTTCCGGAAAGTAAGACTCCGGAAAGTTATGTTTTGGAAGGTTAGGTTCCAAAAAGTTAGGTTTCGGAACGTTTGGTTTCGGAAAGTTAGGATCTGGAAAGTTATGTTCGGGAAGATTAGGTTCCGGAAGATTAGTTTCCGGAAAGTTAGGTTCCGGAAGGTTAGGTTCCGGAAAGTAAGTTTCCGGAAAATAGGTTCCGGAAAGTTAGGTTCCGGAAGGTTAGATTCCGGAAAGTTAGGTTCCGGATGGTTGGGTTTCGAAAAATAGGTTTCGGAAAAATAGGTTCCGCAAAGTAAGATTCCGAAAAGTTAGGTTTTGGAAGGTTAGGTTCCGAAAAGTTAGGTTTCGGAACGTTTGGTTCCGGAAAGTTAGGTTCCGGAAGGTTAGGTTCGGGAAGATTAGTTTCCGGAAGATTAGTTTCTGGATAGTTGGGTTCCATCGTAAGGTTCCGGAAGGTAAGGTTCCGGAAAAATAGGTTTTCGAATGTTAGGTTCCGGAAAGTAAGGTTTCGGAAAGTTAGGTTCCGAAAGGTTACGTTCCGAAATATAAGTTCCGGAAAGTAAGATTTCTGAAAGTTAGGTTTTGGAAGGTTAGGTTCCAAAAAGTTAGGTTTCGGAACGTTTGGTTCCGAAAAGTTAGGATCTGGAAGGTTATGTTCGTAAAGATTAGGTTCCGGAAGATTAGTTTCCGGAAAGTTAGGTTCCAGTTAGGTTCCGGAAGGTTAGGTTCCGGAAAGTTAGGTTCCGGAAAGTAAGTTTGCGGAAAATAGGTTCCGGTAAGTTAGGTTCCGGAAGGTTAGATTCCGGAAAGTTAGGTTCCGGATGGTTAGGTTCCGAAAAATAGGTTTCGGAAAAATAGTTTCCGGAAAGTAAGACTTCGAAAAGTTAGGTTTTGGAAGGTTAGGTTCCGAAAAGTTAGTTTTCGGAACGTTTGGTTCCGGAAAGTTAGGTTCCGGAAGGTTAGGTTCGGGAAGATTTGTTTCCGGAAAATTAGTTTCCGGAAAGTTTGGTTCCATCTTAAGGTTCCGGAAGGTAAGGTTCCGGAAAAATTGGTTTTCGAATGTTAGGTTCCGGAAAGTATGTTTTCGGTAAATAGGTTCCGGACAGTTAGGTTCCGGAAAGTTAGTTTGGAATGGTAGTTTCCGGAAAGTTAAATTCCGGAAAGTTGGTTTCCGGAAGGTAAGGTTCCGAAAAGTAAGTTTCCGGAAAATAAGTTCCGGAAAGTTAGTTTCCGGAAGGTTAGGTTCCGAAAGTAAGGTTTCGGAGTTAGGTTCCGGAAATTAAGGTTTCAGAGTTAGGTTCCGGAAAATCGATTCCGGAAAGTTAGGTTCCGAAAGGCAATGTTCCGGAAGTTTAGGTTCCGGAAGGTTACGTTCCGGAAGGTTAGGTTCCGAAAAGTTAGGTTTTAGAAAGATTAGGTTATGATTGTTACCTTTCGGTTTGTTATAAGAGAAGAAAACTTTTTAAGAATTTATTTGCAACCCTATACAATCAAAAAATCCAAACGTTATCGCGATTTACATCGGGATAGCGCCATCTAGTATTGAGCGGCGACAACTTGATGCCATCTATTGTTGGGCAGCGGAAACTATCATCCATACAAATTAGCCGTCCGTTAGACAACCGTATATTATTTCCACTTCACCAATAGATGGCGCTACAAGAACATTGTAACACGCTATCGTTACGATTTTTCGATACTATAAGGTTCCCTTTATTTTTGGAACTTATTATAAATGGCGGCGGCGGCGTCGTCGTCGAGGATGGGGCAAGGAGGACAAAGCTGCTCCTGCCGGTCCCCCCGCGGAGTCGGCGCCCTCATTGGCCTCTCCTGAACCGTAGGTGCACAACATTGCGATAATTGATACTATTTCGGGGATTGTCTGGTTCGATTAGTCTGTATCCCTTATATTCTTCATTGTATCTTACAAATATGTAAGGCTTACCCTTAGGTTCCAGTTTCGTTCTATTCTTTACCATTGAATAATATTATGCAATGCAACTAAAAATTCTTAAATGGTTTAGATTTACCTTTTTATTTGTCCATTTTTCCTCATTACTTAAAAAGTTATAACAATAAACGAGCTGTCAAAAGTAAGAATATAATTTTCGCCCTAGTATTCTTTTCTTTGATAGGTCTGATAGTAAATCTATAAAAGATTTCTTAAAAATCATGAGACTCAAGTGTAAGTAATACTTTGACTCGTTTATATATCCGGTTGTAAAAGCTGTAATGTAAGTATCGGCCAACTTGATCTGTTACCAAAGTAAGTACATAGTTTGAGCACTTGGTGTTATTGATATCAAAAGCAAAAACGATATCAAAACCATACAAATTAACATCCAGACAAAAAAATGTACTCACATACAATTTTTTTGTCTGGGTCACTATCAAATGCAGGTCATCAAACCTGTCAATTCATGAATATTAATGTTTACATGAGAGATCAACCCCACAAGTCGTGAGTAGAAACTGAAATTGAACTACCTATTGCATCAAATCCGTTATCCGCCCTCGAATTTCATGTCTTGATCCGCGAAAATGACGTCAACAAACCCCGACCTTAGGGTCGGCCGTCACACTTCATCCCGCGCAGTTTATGAAGCGATTAAAAACTGAATGGCTTTGATTATGGACGCCTGGACTTGATCCCCTTCGTCGAAGGAGTCACGAGGGTCGTGTGCGCGGGGTGGGGGGCGAGGGCGGGCGGCGGCGGCAGTGGTCTCGCGCCCGCCGCCGCGCGCACACGCGAGTGTTGTGTCTGTGAGTGTTGCGCTCCGAGCTTCGACACCGGTAAGTTATTGTCACTGTTAACTATTATCACTCCAATTCGTTACTACTACTTCTACCACTTTGTCTTGAACAAGAGGTTTAAGCGGATTCGTGTAAGAGACACGCATCCGCTGGTAGGGTAGATAAACAATTACGGACGCATTGTGGCATTAAGTTTATTCGCGCTGTCTTTTCGTAAGCATTTGTTAAAACATCTACGCACTTTTGTAATGAAATATTTTTTGCTGTTTTCTTGTTAGGTATTTAGTTTATAGAGCGGTGCTCGTGTTAGCTTGCGTGCAGAATACTGAGTAGCGATGTTGTTTCAAGTTATCTAACGACGAGGGTTTATCCCCTGACACAGCGGTTTAGATAGTGAAGTCCTGAACTTGACTCACACAAACAAAATGCTTTTTAATAACATTTATGTATATTTTGGCTTTTGCTTAGTAAATATAATTATTGAAACTTAGGATGACCTAATACTCTGTCATTTAAAGGTCCCTACAAACATTCATTATCATTTAATGTGTTTGTTGTATAACTATTTTATTTAACTCAAATGGGGTAAACCACCCAGTACTTAGCCTTTTTAGTCGATGCTAAAATAGGTGTTTTTATTAAACGAATACTTAGTGTCCCACTGCATTACACAAGCTTGCTTTTATAACCGTGAATGAAAAAAATAATGGAAAAACCAATTGGCTGGTAGAGAAAATTTAAAGCTATTTGCTGAAACTAGGTACGAGTATAAAATATTGTGTACCCTGGATATAAGTACCTAGTAGGTATCGTGTATTGTTTAAACTTTGAACAAAAATAAGAATAAAATATTTATGAACGCTTGACCTGCGTGTAATCATACTCGTAAGTCCAATTCTAATTACCTACATTTGGAAGTTTTGGAACGGTTGTTCTGTTAACATACATAGTTGCTACGCCAAATATAGTTCAAGCATCGTTAAGTCTTTGTTCGAAAAAGTAAGACGTTTTCCGATGTGTTCCCGAAAAGTATGAACATATTTGACATGATTTTCGCTGGCAGACAGGTAACTGAAAAAAGGAATCATTACCGTCATTGGTGATACCAAATTTCACTTATGTAAAGCATTCATGTTTCTATTAGAAACACGCCATTTCTTCTCCATTATAGGTGATCGTAGGCCGACGTAAATCGTTCTAGGTACCCATTTGTCAAAATAAATTACATTTAAGTACCTATAGTATAAAAGACTTTCTCATTAAGTGTTTGCGTGCCTTGTTATCCGAACCTGCGATGTCTAGTGTAACAATAATTGTCTTATCAACCACTAAGTTGAATAGGCCGTTAATTGATGGTAATTGTTTATCTAATTGAGATAGGGGTAGTTGGTTGTTAGCAAGGTGAGAGTCGCGGGGGCCGAGCGCGGAAATACCGGCTCCTGCAAATCTTTGTTTACCCATTTATTATTAAAGAGTCTGGGATCCGAGAGTAGGGTCGCGAAAACTGCTATAAAGTATTACCGATACTCCATTACATATTCATCATTGGAGAAACGTGATAACGTCACATTGGTTAACGTCACCTTTATTGTTTCATTGTAAAGTTTTAATTAGTACTTGTGTTCCTACTATTTTATTTTATGGTATTTTTTGACGTTCCCATTGAACTAAACCAAAATGCCTGACTAGACTCTGAAGAGGTCTGGCCGAGGGTTTTTACCAGAGAAAACGTTTAGGCTTTCGCAGAATATAGGTGTTTGTTTAATTACATAGGTAGTAAACCGTATCCGGAGTAATATTAGCAGTTTTCAGTATTTTTGTTTGTTAGTTTGTTTTTAAACTGTACGATGATATCGGCCCCGTACAAATCCTTCCTTTATAGGAAAATTTATGTTCGTTTCGTTTCAAGTGTGGAATTGGCATATTTTGAAATACTTTAATAAAATTGCAATTTTAAGGCAGCGTTCAAAAGTACGCAAAAGCGAAATAATTAACCGCAATGATATCGCAACGCTGCGCGCCGCTAATTTTTTTTGTTTATAAGACAAAAATATACAAAAGATGAACAATTTCTTCATTAATCAAAAGCATTTTAGCCGGCCTTTAAGTTGAGCGTGATAAATTAATTTCAAAATTGTGTTTACTGCTCGATAGATCTTACAATTGCTCTCCAATTGATTAAAAAAACAGGAAAAATCAGTCGTCATGTTGGCAAGAGCGATTATACCCTAAGCAAGAGGCTGAGCCTCCACTCTTGCCGGAGATCTTTGATGTTGATTAAATTAATAAAAGCAATTTGCCGTGGAAGGCCGCCCGCCTGACGGGAGCGAGTGGGCGAGTCACTCTGATGTCGTGTCTGACACGTATCGCACATCGATCTGATCCCAAATTAACCCTAAACACCTGTGCTGTATTGGTTTACATACGAAATTCCTGGAGAAGCTTAGCGTATGGAGCATTAAATAACCATTGCATATTCATTAGCGCTGCCAATAAGCCAAACGTTGTTTCCAGTGTTGTTAAAACAAACCTTTAAGACCAAGAACCGTCCTAATAAGCTTCTATAGCACAACTGAAATACTGTGAATCTAATAAAATTAGTTTTAATAATGTTTACAATAAGATAATGCCAAATTTTGCCTCAAAGTTTTGTTGTTTGTTCTGTCTGCAAAATTATATCCACGCAGAGTTTTTAAAACCAAATGTTAAGCTAATTCAAATGTATATCATGCTATGAGTCTACAGAAATATCAGTTTTTAACTCTCAAAAATGCCTGATTGTTTATGATGGCAAGTGTAATTTTCTGCATAAGTGCAATTTATAAACCTAAGGTTAGACTGACCTTTTGCTTTGGTACAGGTTTTAAACAGCGTTAAAATAATAAGTTATTGATATATCATAAGTAAAATAACTATTCAATGCTTAAAACCTGGGTGTAAACGACTCTTATCGGGATAACTAAGTTCTTTGAGCAATTGTATGTACATAAATAAAACCTCTTTCATTCTCCTTTTTGCTATTTCACAAAATGTCTTTGAAATCTAATACACTGATAAAATGTGCCACGATAATGTATTGAGAAAAACCTACACATGAGCGACGTTTCCTACATAGGTTTACCTCAAGTGGGGCAAAGTGAAATAATCCACGGATTAGACGTTAGCAAAGGCGGTATGAAAAGAACTTTTAGTTTGCAAAACATACTTGGTTGGTAATTGTGGTAATTCCGAGTATTTTTTATGGTATGGCAGTTGAGCAGTGTGTCGCTCAGTGCATAAAACTCATCTGGTGGACTGCGTACTTATCTGAAAATTGAAGTGACATTAAAAATTAATGGGTGGCACAATGTATCTAACATTTTCTGAATTTCTGAAAAATATAGTAATGTAGTTAAAAACCTCTTAGTCGGACTAACAGTGGAGTGTCGGCGATCTATCAAGCTGTGAGACCGCGTCGGTCGGGCCGGCGGAGTGCACGCGCGTCATAAGTGCATTTCAATCAATCGCGAGTGTCCGCTTTTACCGGAGAGTTTCCACTCCGTACCTGATGCATCTGCCTGTATCACTTCAGTTGCGAATGGATTTGTAGGAGTGCGTCGTAGAATTGCCTAAAAACTGTGTTCGTATATACTAACATACCCGTTACCATAAAAGGCATGCAGTATTATAATTTATAATACAAGATAAAAAAAAAACTTAAAGCAGTGCGTGCCTGTGTGCCAAGTAATGGTCTATGAGAGATTGAGAAACAAATTGAAAACAAATTGACAACTATCTACTTATCGGTTATTTATTTATTTTTATCACTCGTTCAGTCTTCGAACAATTGAAAAAACATATAAAATATCCCTGGACACTATTCACACAGCGCCGTCCAACCCCAAACTAAGCATAGCTTGTACTATGGGTGCCAGACTACGGATAAATATTACTTACTTACTTTTTAAAATACATAGAAACACCCAGACCTACACAGACACTTTTAGGTATTGTTTATGCACACCAAAGCTTGTACCGTGCGGAATCCAACCCGCGACCTCTTGGTGTCAAACAGCCGACTTCTTAAACATTATAGCTCATCATACACTATAAAATACGTCCCATTTTATTACTACGGCAGACTTGCGTGTGTGCTATATCGCATGTGTAGAGTATAACCGCGATGCAAGCGGAGTGCAAGCGAGGTGCAAGCGGAGCGGAGTGCAGCGCACACGTCGCAAGTAATCCAGTTTGTTCCGGCGCGTTCATATTCGCCCCGTGTCTTGTTACTCGCATCCTGCATTAAATGTTAAATACTACTGCTCCGTAATATAAAGCACCTTCTACTATATAGCTTTGTCTGCATCCAATGCCTGCAATAGAACTTAAACAATATAAGCTTCACATACATGGGACTGATTTTAAGGTAAGCTTTTGCATTTTTGTATGAGCTACTGTTTATCTTTTTTTAGGATTAAATGAATTTACTTTTACCAGAGTTTTTTAAATAACTTAAAGCCCTTGATTACATCATTTATGATAACAATTTATATGTTACTAAAAAAGGGATGACTCCATGTTTTTACTCGTAATGTATTTTTGTTTTCCAGCAAACTAAGCGGATATAGACAGTCCAACCCGTCAGTTCAATCAGATAAATGGTTTCGCAATGTACAGAGCAATGCACTTGGCATTTGGATGCATGGTGCAATTGGCACTTATGACAGAGATCGTGGGTGACATCGTGACATTTGTTAATGGATGTAGTGGCATCGTGTTGGTTTTGTGTATGGATGTTTAGACCATAGATTAAAGAAATAAAATATAGATAGAACGTTCGGTTGTCAAATCAAACGCCAAGGTGTGTCCAGAAACGCTGCGTGCCCCCCGCACCTACCTCACTTCGGCCCCGCGTTTTATTGCCAGGTCAAAACTCGGGCAAGCCGTTTCCCAATTTTTTGGGGTAAACTTTTTGGGGTAAATGAATACTGTGGCATTACGATAATAAGTAGTTGTTAATAAATAAAAAATAGTCCAGTAAATTAAATATAAATATTTTTAATATTATAAAAATAAAATTTTAATAAAATAACTTATTAAGCAAGTTTTACTCGTCAATCTTTTTTACCCTTTCAGCGCTTCGACGTCAATTACCTGTGAAGAAGAAGTGCCGCAAGAAACTCACACTTTGCTTTTTATAAAAGAATAATAATAAATATGTAATTAAAAATCAAAAAAATTTTAACAACACAATAATAATTTTATGTCGATATAATTAATAATGTCATAATGATATCAATACAAGGAATCAAAAGAATAATGTCAATGAAATAGTTTAATGAAATGAAATAATTTATTCAGCAAATAGAATTTAAAAAAAATACTTTTGCACGTCGATCTTTTTTTCCTACCAGCAAGAAACTCAACACTTTGCCTTTTTTACAAATAATAAAGTACATAGGGGCCGTTCAAGTATTACGTAAGCACTATGGGGGGGTGGGGGGGTCTTTGTTTTGCTTATTTTGGATGACATGGGGGGTAGGGGGGTCTAGATGATGATTACGTCATCGGTAGTTATTTACTTTTTTACACCAATGGCAACCCTCACATTGCCTATGCTTGAAAACGAAACCCATTTCCGGGGATTCCCGCAAATAATGCATACGTTTAGGCACTCGCTTTAGAACCGATTAGGGGAATTACTGTGCGCTACTCAGTTGTCTAAATTTCCTCTGTCAGTGTATTGTTTCGTTTGGATACTATAGCGAGTACACGTATTGTAAGTATACCAAAGCAAGATTACATTTTAGTTAGAGCACCATAATGTGAGAAGACGTAGACATTCCAAAATCGGATGAAAGTTAGCAGACTCACAACACTGAGCAGCAATCTAAGCAATCCAATGTCAGCGAAAACTTAGAATCATGGATTCGGGTTTCATGGACTGGAAGACTGTTAATTTTTATTTAATATGTGTACCAATGTTTAAAATGTGTCCGGTGCTTTAATACTCTTTCGATCGAAAGAGCTATATAGAGCAAAATCGGGGGTCTAAGGTGTTCGTACAATCTCTCGGAAGAAGCCACCTGACGAAGCTGACCACAGCAAGTGGAGAAGTTGTTGCCTCAAAGCCGGCAGTCCGTTCGGAGGTAGAGGACTTTTATGGCCGGTTATACGCTTCGCATGCATGTCGACCTGATCCCGAAAATGAGGACTCTAGAGCCACGTTAAATCCCTATTACACTGAAGACCTGCAAAAGTGAGCGTTGGCGAAATCGAGATTGCTCTTGGGCAGTTTAAAAATGGAAAAGCCCCTGGAGAGGACGGCGTTACTACTGAACTGCTAAAGGCTGGAGGGAACTCCAAAGGCGTGGAGTAGGAGTGTGGTCGTCCTGTTCTTTAAAAAGAGTGACAAAAGCCACTTTCCTAAGCCACGTCTATAGAAGTGACAGTGGGCTGGCCATATCAGCCGCAGAACCGATAGCCGTTGGGGTAAACGGGTTCTAGAGTGGAGACCGCGTCTCGGTAAACGTAGTGTAGGACGCCCTCAGGCCAGGTGGAGCGATGATCTGCGCAAGATGGCTGGCAGGAGCTGGATGCGAGTGGCCGAGGATCGATCAGCGTGGCGAGCATTTGGAGAGGCCTATGTCCAGCAGTGGACTATCACAGGCTGATGATGATGATGATGTGTACTAAAACTTTAAAATAAGTTTGTTATGATCGTAAGATTATAATATTTTTGTCCCTTACTCTATGTTGAATACTGTATAAGTAAAATCTAATCTCTATCCTAAATCTATTTTCTTATTTATAAAGTTATAATTATAACATTATAATTATAGTATATAAAAAAATTATAATTGAAAAATGTTTACGTAAGCATAGGGGGAGGGGGTAAGAGCTTTGCTTACTTTTGCTGACAAGGGGGGTGGGGGGGTAAAAATTTGCAATAAATCTGCTTACGTAATATTTGAACGGCCCCATATCACAAACATTTTAACAACACAATAGTAATGTCGAAATAATAAATTATGATATCAATACAATACGAAGGGTAATGTCAATACAATATTTATAATCAGCCAGCGCCAACTATTCGCATCTACAGACTTTTATCGTTTAAATAGTTTTCCATTTTATTTTAACAACACAGTTCATAACATTCCTTTTTTTTGAGCAATATCAGTTACTACAATACATATAATTATTAATGGTAAAAAATTTGGGGTACTATTTTTTCATTTACTGGCAACACTGTAAGAATGAGTGAAGTTTTTTCCTTGATAAATTAGAAGAGGTTAAATATTAAATAATAAAATGAAGGTGCTGTATTATCGGTTACTTACGTGTGAAACGTGATCCCGTGTTCTTTTTTTGTCAGATTAGGACTGTTTCGGCAGGTGGGAACAACGCAGGACGGCATGTTTATTTTTTTTTCGCACACGTGCAATACGTCACGATCGAAATGTCACAAACCGCGACTGACGGCGACTGAGCGAAACTCTACGAAAATGTAGAGTTTTCACTGCCCCAGGTTTAGCGCGCGTCACTCCTTCTGTATTATTCCTACTTCTATGGTTTAGACATATATTTTACGTATCTGACACAGCGTGTTCGATATAATAAAAATCGAATTAGTAACTTTCGCAGACAAATAGGGAACCCATCTGGAGTAGGTACCTTCGTTATGCTTGACACCCATAACAAAACTATTTGGATAGAATGAAAATACTTAAATTATATTTGTACAGATCATAAAAATAATAAAAATATTAATGTGGACAACTTATCCCGCGGGATAAGTTTAAGGCGGGATGAGTTGACCAAAGCCTCATAATATTAACCTGGCTCACGTTTTGTTTAAGCTACATTGGGGCCAGAGCAATGTATGTGTGTGTATACAGAAAAAGACTCTCTTAATTCCGATCCTAGAGTAAGATGGGAATAAAAGCTTGTATAAAAATATTCCCGCATAATACGTCAGTGTTTCCGCCGTTAAGAGGAAGCAATCGATAAAACGTGAACGAAGGTCACATGTTGTATTTAAATTTCGCATCAGCGCGCTCTGAAAATCTTGTGGAATTTGCACGTAAAATCCGCTTTGTGCAGTAAGCGCGCGCCGAACGTTCACAATTTAACCAGCTCACTTTTTGTTCCATTTCGGCGAATTTTTCGCTTTACACGCTGACGTTCAGGCTATTAGACTTTTTATTAAATTTCGATATAATCCAATATATTTTTTAATTAATTTAGTTTTGTCAGTCAGTCGCAGGCAATGAGGGGCGGAACTCGAAATATCGTAAACTATACACTAGTTCTGTAATCTGTAGATTAGTTTGAATTGTTACCGTTTTAATTTTTTTTTACTCATGTGACATTTTGGTGTGACTTCGTATCAGTTGTTTTTTTGATAATTGTGTTTTAACAAAAACACAAAAAGCTTTTGCTTGGACATTCCGTACCGACTTCAATTTTCTTGTTTAGTAGTCTCCGCAATACAGACAGCAATGACATCAACTTAAAAGTAAATATCGGTCAATTCAAACATCCTTGTAATCCCTGATCTTTGAGGCTCTCAACTCCAAGGTGGCATTAATATTGCTGACATAATTTACTGGTGAAAGTGCTAGATTGTCTGTCGGACTCAGAAAAAGTTTCACCAACATTCGTACCCTCGGCCTCTGGAGACTAGTCATTATTGTTTCAGTTAAAACGGGATAACTAACTTCTGCTCATAATTTACCTACTCCTTTGGTTGTGTCGGATACGGCTAAAACGAGGAGCGAAAACAGTCATGATCTAGTTAGAACTATTATTAAATACTAGTACGTAGCGATAAGAATTTAAAATATTTTAGTCTAGTTAAAAAGCAGGGCTCCACTTCCTAATTTTTGACAAGAGATCCACATCATATTAAGATCATTCCTACATAGGTAGGCAGCCTAATCAAACTATTGAAACTATCTATGTTTTCCGAAGAAGATGGTGTTAAAAAGGTACCTACGCGCCAAGAACCGATTCGTTTTTTGTAAGAATAGCAGTTGACAGCATCCGACTTGCACAACTTAACCTCATTTCTGGGAATAAAGCGGCATGTTATCAGTTTCCTTCTGAAGGTGTATTTGGATTTAACTCCTCCGAGATAAGCGTGGCAACGGATTTATCATATTAAAGCGCTCTAACCCGCGGGTGTATCTCAAACACCACTCTTCATTACGCTCGATCGCATTCGGTAATTCGGTTTAATTGATCCCTCGACTCGAGATCTATTTCGTGTTGTCATAACATTCGATTGTAATTCGACATCGAGTCTTAGCTCCCGTGTTTATAATGCTCCAATTTTCCCACTTTAAATGTTTGCAATATCGTGATAGTACAAGCATTTGATATTATATTAACTGCTTAAATTATTCATTGGTGTACTGTTCGATAGCGATAGATTTACGTAAAGGCCGGAGGCACGGGTATATCCATGCATAATTTTAAAAGCAGCAAAACGAAGTCTCGATATTTTTATATTTTGTGTTTTGCTATTTTCATGTTTATTAATCATGTATGAAAACATTTTAGTAAACAATAAAGCTATTATTTAATTTAGTATAAAATTATTCAAAAAGAATTAAAACGACAGATGTAACGTATACCTTACACTTATGTATATGCGTATATGCTGATAGTTTCCGGAATTGGCCACATACAAAAAATAATATCGGCATTCCAAAATCTCTTTAGGAACATGGAACTTTTTAATTTACAAGATTAATAGTGGTGGACTGCGAGACCGCTTGAAAAATCTAAAAAAAAAATGTCCGTCGTGTAGCAAACTATCTATGTATTTTAACGTCTTGTCAAAATTATGCATCAAGACCCTTTCTCCATCTCCGTAAAAAATCGCCCTATTCCTCCATCTCGCTCCCCCTCATGTATCTCTCAGTTCCTCATATCATGCGCCTCATTCATTCCGCTCGGATATTCATATATCCGTGCATATCCCATTTACTGTGATCGGATACATCTAGACACGCGGCAGCGTGTCAAGCCAAGTTCAAGCAAAAAGGAAAGGAACGGGCTAGCCAGCGCCAAGTGTATATTTACACGAACCATTTGGTGGCACTTTTGACCCTTCTATAACTTAATACCTATTTAACGTAAACACATGAAACTACGTGACTTTAATAAGGTTCATAAGGACACCTACAAGCCCAAATTTCATGAATCTAACTCAAACGGTTATAAAGATATGAAGGTCAAAAAGTCGTAAAAATTAGTATTGACTCACTGACTTATAGTAGCAAAACCTAACGTACTTCCAGATGACCTAGAAGGATGAAATTTGAAATCCAGATCGATGATCGATAATTGTGCGTAACCGTAGGAAAAAATCTGAAAATAGAAAAAAAGTTAAAAATTAGGGGGGAAAATCCCCCCCTCCCCCTATTTTTTAACTTTTTCCATTTTCCGATTTTTTCCTACGGTTACACACAATTATAGATCTGGATTCCAAATTTCATCCTTCTAGGTCATCTGGAAGTGGGTTAGGTTTTGCTACTGGTTAGGGTAACAAAACCTAACGTACTTCCAGATGACCTAGAAGGATGAAATTTGGAATCCAGCTTGGTAATTGTGTGTAACCGTAGGAAAAAAATCTGAAAATAGCAAAAGTTTAAAATTAGGGGGGGAAATCCCCCCCCTCCCCCTATTTTTTAACTTTTTTCCATTTTCCGATTTTTTCCTACGGTCACACACAATTATCGATCTGGATTCCAAATTTCATCCTTCTAGGTTATCTGGAAGTACGTTAGGTTTTGCTACTATAAGTCAGTCAGTCCTAAACGCGCGCTAAACAACCGGCCAACGCGACGGTGTGTCTTCGGCGGCGCGCGGCACCACATTAAATCTCAATACCTGCCTAGTTTTCTTTACAAAAAATTATGATATCCCACCAAAAACATAAATGTGAAAACGGAGAGCCAAGTTCAATACAAAAATTATGTTTGGCTGTGGGCTTCGCCGCAAAAAGAATGGAGATCTAATTGAGTGCCAAGTTTTATGATCTTAAAGTAGGTAAGATTTGACTTGGCCTGTTTTTATTAGATTTAAAATACATAAAATTATATAATATGTTGAATAACTTTATAAAATGACTGATGTAATAAAAACTGGTCAAGTCAAATCTTACCTACTTTAAGATCATAGAACTTGGCACTCAATTAGATCTCCATTCTTTTTGCGGCGAAGCCCACAGCCAAACATAATTTTTGTATTGAACTTGGCTCTCCTTTTTCACATTTATGTTTTTGGTGGGATTTGACTTTCACGAATATCCTGCCCTCAGTCTATAACATCTGGGGTCGATGCTCTAAGAACAAGATGACAGAATGCAAAAATCTACCTTAATAGCGGCCGTAAGTTATTTATTTTGTGGAATATAAATATTAAAAAGTACAACTTTAATAAATAATTATTAAAAAATAGATATTAGTTAAAACTGTTTTGAGTTTGACGTTTTAATTACTATTTGGTATGAAACGTACGAAATATTTCATTAATTTGGTTTCAATATTACATTATTCGCAATATCGTTTGAATCCAACCCCAACTAAATGTGCAGATTTGTGATATTTAAATCTTGAAAATATGAAACAATTTACGGTTCAAATCCAGTCCATTATACAGAATAATTAAATTCAATTTGCGGACAACAAACCGTTCTTTGTCATGCACCAGTTCAACGATATGCATCAACCTTTATTATGCGCCCCACAAAGGACTAGAATAATCCACCTGAGTCTGTATTATCCAATATCTAGATATATTATTGAAGTTTTCAAGTTAGTCGGTAAGTACGTTTCTCTAAGGCTAAGGATACTTTGTCTGTATTTGTTTCACGAAGTAGTGGCAAAATAGAAGGAAATAAATGTACAAAAATCCGGCTTGAGCATTGTTCCCAACATAAAGCAATAAGGAAAAGATCCAAGATGTGTTACAATAACTTTATTACCAAAAAGAAGTGGTATCTGAACAACACCGCGAGTCCGGACTAGAGGCTCGCTTTGTTTCGGCCGGCGAACTATTCCTTATCTTAATTGGACAAATGTCGCGTTCCCGGCTTGAATATATAATACGCCTGTAGTCGGATTTGACGCGAGACGCCTTAGCATAAATATTCTAGGTATAACTGGCAGTCTATAGGCTTTTATTTGGATCAACATCGAGGCAAAGCTCTTAAGATAGACAGATGTCTATTTTACGAGCCAGGCTCGTACTTTTAGTGTTTTCCATTTATCTTCGCTGAGCGGGCAGATTTTTAATGTAAGTATTTGGCTTCTTTTTGTTTGTATACCTTTAGTTTCAATAGACAAAAAATATATACGATTTGTTTCGGCTTAAATGGAGCTATCGTTAATCTTCTTTTGCAAATGTTTGCAACATGGGGGTTTAGGACGGATTAGAAAAAGTAAATTATGTGGTTGATATGATGCGAATAGAAACGTTTCTAAATATCGTGCGTACGAATAGTACGTATTGTGTTTATTTTTTTGATTCTAAATCAGTAGGCAAACTGGCACGCAGTCCATCTGATATTTGTAAATCCCAGCTAATATTATAAAAGACAGTTACTCTATGTAAGCGATGTAGAGAGAGATCAGGGATTTTAAATAAGTGAATTCGGGATAACTTGGAAACTATGTAATACGTTCAAGCAAACTATACTAAGCCAGAAAACAAGTGACATATCGAAACAAAATTACATATCAAAAAAGAATAAAATATTAAAAGAGTTCGGTTTGCCACACTCTATCTTTCTGATCTTTACATTTAAACTACTGAATCGATTTTTCAGGGGTACATAAATGCTAAATTTTATCCCGACCTAATGCGCACTTCCCATAGGATAACAGAAATAGAAGACTGTAAGCGAAAGCTGGTATACTAATAGTATTATGTACCAGCAATAATCATGTGGTAACCAGTATTTAGTATTTCATTTTATTGAGTATCCAGTGCGGCAACACGTGGAACGTTGTCTCCGGAAGAAATAATGTCACCTAACACCAGTTGAGCTACCTGTCAAAGTTCAGCAATTTCCTGCGTGTTCTTAATAATCGCTAGCTCGCAGAATTATGGATAAATAGACTGGCATTCTGAAGAAGGTAGTTCATTGTTGCACGCTCCCTCTCAGTAGCAATATGAACTCCTCGCGTCGTGTTAATATCGGCGGGTATTATAATGCCGCGGACAGTCCGGCTAATATCGTCCCGCAGACGGTATTTGAATATCTATAGCGTCCCTCGCCCCCTTCCCCGCTCTTGCCCCCCCACCCTCGTCACGGGCGAAGGGTTCGGACAAACAGCCGCCGGCGAAGCGCGATTATTGTGTTACGATAATATGTTATTGGGTTTGATGCGGCGCCGCGACAACTGCCACCGCAGCTGTGAGGTCGTTGCGGCCGGTTTATATCACAACGGATATCGGACAACACGCTGATTCGATCCAATGGTAGTAGATATTATACTAGATAAGAAGCTAAATGATCCTTTGGGACAACTCCACTACTGATTATAGGCATCCCTTATCGTTGCTACGATAGGAGACGACGATATCTACTGATAGCAAATGACCTGCAACCATGTCGGCTTTCTGGTCACAGCGCAGAAAACCAGATCAGAATTTGTGGTAGAGCCATGATGTATACAGTAACTCTCTCACTTACTGTTCTGTGCTGTTTTCCTCCCTTTCATAAAAAAGGGTTTATCTAGAACTACCACAAGTCAAACCACATCAAGGTATGCCGTTAAAACCACAGCGGTATATCCAAAATAGCTCACGAAGTAGTTTTCTCGTGAAACGGAAAGTTAAAGTGATGACTGGCAGTATTCGGGAATGACGACTTGAGATGTTTCTCCGAGTTGTTCCAAGATGGCGGCGTAATGGCAAGATACCGCTTCATAGAGGATACCGAACTCTGATGAATTTGTTATTTTAATACAAAAGACTGGTGCATTTTATAGAAATGCGCCAGGGGTTCTGGTTCCAAGCCCAGGTCAAACATTAATGTGATGAAACACTGCGTTTGTTCTGTATCTGGCTAACACAAATGCGTAAGCTACTTTGGAATCAGATCAATATAAATATGATGTTGTTATATTTTTTTAAATAAATATTCTGGCTAAATACTTCAAAAGCAACTTAAGCATATATTTTGTCTTAATACATAAAACCAGACTCCACGCTTGTTAAATAAATCATTTCCTGACAGAAATGAGTTTCAACATTCTGACACTTAACAAACAGAATTGTTCATTTGCATAAACCTTTGATCTGAGTAGAACTTGCTTACCCTAAATATTATGTAGAAAGACTGGATTATAGTTTGTTTACAAATACGCCATCAAATTTCTATCAAATTAATCTATCCGATAATTATGATTGCAATGATAACACGCTTTCAAATTGACTTGATTAAATTCTACGATGGGTCATCCGTTTCTCTTGATGACGACAAAACGATAACGATGAAAGGAATTTGTCAGAGGCTAAATATTACAATAAGAATTCTGGGAAAAGTTCCAAGTTGAAAGAATTTTGAAATTAAAGATACTTTCCATCTGCGCCGAAGTGGCGAAGGTCCTAAACTCTCGCACAATAAAGGCCGTTGTAATTGGGGCGATAAATCGCGCGATTCGTGCCACACAGCGCACTTGAGGACAGAGAAGTTCTACTAGACATCTACCAGCCTGCTAGACATCGTACACATGATTTAAGTTCTCATTTCATCTAACCTCCCAAATTTCACTCACGTTTTGTGGGAAAACCTTAAAACATTAAATGGTTGATTAACCCATATCATTTAATGCTTTATTTAGCCATTTATTGTTCTTAAGGAAAAACGACCAGACAACTCAAATCTCACTATCAATAGAAGCTATGTAATTCAAGCGGTTGGTCAATCTGGTATCAGTATTTCCGCGTAGCCTATTCAAGCCTCTCGCTTACTGTTGCAATATCACCTAGCTGAAATAAAGTCAGGCTGTCCGAACAATGGGCTGGTTGTCTACCTCGCGATCGTACTGCACCCCTTGGCTAATACTGTATGGTTTCCTCTGTCCGTCTTTAGTCATGCCATCTAGCCAAGACACAGATACAGGCGTGTTAAAATTGTGCGATGGAGATGTTTCACTGTCGTTGTTCTCCCTCGCTTGAGTCGGTAAGTCTGCGCTAGCAACTTGTCGCAACTTGTTATTGGTGTAATTTTTCTTCCGCATTTGTCGCGGGAATTTACAAGAGCCCGGCGTGACGTACGGCGCCCTCGCGCTAGCATTTACTACCCGCCTCGCGCCTTACGACCGGATTTTTATATTACAAGTAGAGTGGATCTGCTTCATTTGATAGTAAGCAAAAGAGGAACCCAAGCTGTTGTTAGAAGAATATCGTTTTATCTCCACGTGTGGTTGGTTAACTTAAAAAATCCAACAAAATCGGCCCAGTATTCGGCGACGCGAGCATTGTCTGTAGCTCACTCATGAGCTCACTCTGGTTACAGGTGACAAAGCACTGAGGCAAACAAGTGGAGCAATAGATTAGTGCAAGAAACCACATTGGCATGAGAGGTCCATCTCTTAGTTAAACTCTCACCTGGGTAGGGAGTCTATTCAGAAAAATTCTTGTTGGCCATGGCAAATCATGTCTAAGCCGCAGGCATTCCTGAGGTGGCAAGAAGTAAATTCAGCCATAGAGCGTGACTGGCAGAAGGCGATTCAATATCATGAGCAAGCTTTGGCAAGAATATCGCAGTTGTCAGTGCTATGTTAATTTCCTCAGTCTTTCGCTTCAAAGAGCTTGTAGAATCCTTTAATCAATGGTAGTAAATTTACATACCCCCGGGAAACAATGGTGGCGGGCTTGGGCGCGTTGAATTTCTGCTGCATTCAATATTTGAGTGTCATACACAGCTGCAGGGGATCCAACATTTAAATATGATGGAAATAAATCAAATGAAATCAGTTTCAAAACAAGCGCCATGAATAACGCCAAACGTTCGCGTTTTTCATTATAGCACTTTAAAAAGTATAAGTTTTGTTTACTAAAATTCACTATAAACAATGCATTGTTTAGTGATAAAGAAGTCAAAGATGAATATATGTAAATGTAAGTCATATCTGTAAGTCATTTCTCTGAGGTTAATCCTTACACTCGTGTCACGTGATTGACAAGTCGGCGGAGTGGCGCCTGTCGCCGCAATCACTCGCGCTCGGCTGACGCGAGTGACGCGCCACGAGGGACGCCATGGGACAAACACCATCGAACATTTCGCCTTGAAACAGCACTTCCGCTTCCCCAAGGAATTACTTTATTTCACGTCATATAAAAATAATACCTTAAGTCGAATTGTGCACGACGACATCATCGATTAAACTGTGATCAAGCGAAAATGATATAAAAATAGAACTAATAGAAAGAAATTCCAAGCGGGCGCAATAATCGATATTTCAAGAAAAAAGATCGCGCACCTTCGTGGGAATACGTGTGCGGCACCGAGCAGGCAACAAAGCAACAAAGGACAGTAATTAAAAATAGCATTCCAGTAAACACGCTTGAGAAGATAGAACGAGTATCGACCTAATGCGCGTACGCATAAGGTCCAACCGGACGACGCGTCGGGTTTTGGGGAAAACCGAACATAACAGGAAGCGGAGCCCTCACACAATACACAATAGAGAGCAATTAGGCAGCCAACTAGTAAACAACCCTTAATATGAGCGCACGATTATCGACCTTATGCGCGTACGTATAAGGTCCGATCGAATAAAGTGTCGGGCGTGAGAAAGCCGACACAAACAGGATGTTTTGACGAATTTTTGAGATCCCAAAAAACAGAGGGATTTTTCGAGAACGCCACTCGGCGCATATATAAACCGCCTGCCTTGCAAGGGCAGTCAGTTGAACTACAAACTCCGTTCCGTCACGTTGCTCCGATCAGTTCGCAATCAGTCTTCGTGCGTCACCGCTGCTACCGTCCAGGCTGGAGGCTCCGTCAGTATACCTCCAGCCTCGCCCGTGACATCGCCTAACGTCATCGGGGAAAAGTAGCGGTTATCTCCGTCTCCGTTCCGTCACCGTTCACCGTAGTTCACCGCAGTTCAACGTGAATCTCCGTTCCGTCAGTTCAACGTCAGTCTCCGTCTCCGTGTCACCGTACCTCCGTCACCGTTATCATCGCCATCGTCACTGCCGTCCCTGCACTCCATACACCGTGACTCCGTATCCCCGTGTCCACCAGGCATCAAGAAGTTTCTGTAGCGAAGACGCGGCGACGATCCACCACCGTCTATCTCCGTGCAAAGTGGAAGACACCGACGCCAGTACTACACTCTTCACTTCAAGCACATCGACCAGAAACCGAAGCAGCATACCCAGCCCACTACAGACCATCCAATACTCCATCATCAATAGTTGTATTTGTACTAGTCAACAATAAAGGCTATTCCGCATATTTTATGGTCTTTCGTACTGACCTTCCATTCTGCACATTTTATGGTCCTTCGAGCCGGATCGTCGTCACCTCTAGAAGACCGAAGACCTTCAAGAACCCCGACACGTCTCCGTTGAAGCCTCAAGATGCCGGTCACCCGATCACAGAAAGGCAAGAATAACCCAGTTCTGCCTACCGTGGGAGTCCAACACTCCGACTCCGAACACAGACCAGCTGCTACCGTCCAGGACCTGGAGGTCCCTGTCAGTACACCTCCAACCTCGCCCGTGACGTCACCTACCGTCATCGGGGAAAAGCAGCGGTCAAAAGCATCATCGCGGGCCTCATCTGTGAGGTCGACTCAACGAAAATTAAGATTAATCCAAATCGAAAAAATAGAGGCTGAATTCGAATTAGAATTAGCGCAGGCAAAGGCAAAAGCCATCGAAATTGAAACAGTCGATCAGGAAGACGACTGCGATTCTGTAACTTCCGAGGATAAAGATACCGACGTGAAGAAGTGGCTCGACACCCAAGATCAACAGGATAAAGAAGAACCGCTTCACCATCCGGCGCCAATCGTCATCAAGGAAGATCCGTCCTTAACAGTTAAGAAAAATACGATGAAAATGGAGGCGCCTTCGCATACCCACGAGCCGCAAGCCACACCGCAAGCGCCAAACAGACAACAGATCGATCTGAGTGAGTTGGCCTCCGCAATCGCATCCGCAGCGCGCGCCGGCCAGCCACCACGATTCCTAAGCAATCTGCCCTACTTCAACGGCGCACATTACGAATGGCTGGCCTTCAAATGTGCGTACATCGAGTCTGCCAGTCAATACAGCGAATTAGAAAACATAACAAGATTGCGTCAGGCATTAAAAGGAAAGGCCAAAGAGGCAGTGAATTGCCTACTTATTTCGAACGCAAAGCCGGAAGAAATTTTGTCAACTTTGGAAATGCGTTTCGGTAGAAACGACTCAATCGCAATGGCCGAATTGGATAACCTTCGAAATCTACCGAAAATCGTCGATTCACCTCTACAAATCTGCATATTGGCAAGCAAAATAAAAAACAGTGTGGCAACTCTACAGGCGCTTAAAAGAACGCACTATTTATACAATCCAGAGATAGTGAAAAGCCTTATTGAGAAGCTGACTCCAAATTTGAAATACCGGTGGTTCGACTACGCCACAGAAAAATCAACAGATGAACCGGAATTAATTAAATTCAGCCGATTTATAGAGGGCGAAGCAGAAAAATGCGGAAGATTTGCACCACCTGAAATCATAACCGAAGACAGAACAGATCATCGCAACCGCTATCACCGAGTTAATAATCTGCAAGAAAGAAGAGAAATGAAGAAAACACCGTGCCCAATTTGTAACCATGATCATTTCGTCACCACCTGCGACCAACTCAAACGAGCAGACAACGACGGGCGATGGGAACTCGCTAAGAAACATCGCCTTTGTTTTCGCTGTCTCCGCACTAAATCGACTGACCACAGCTGTAAGACCCGTTCCTGCGACGTCCAGGGTTGTAAAAAAACCCACCATCCGATGCTACACTTCGATCGAGTACCACCGCGTCAGACAGAGCACCGAAGCAAGAAAATAGAAACCGTCGCATCAGCCCACTGTCCTCGACAGGGATATGCATTTTTAAAGATGATTCCCATCCGCATCTCCGGTCCCAGTGGACACGTTGACACCCTGGCGCTCCTCGACGATGGGTCTACAATAACCCTCATCGAAGAAGAGGTGGCAGCACGCGTGGGAGCCCAGGGCGAATTTGACCCGCTTCATTTAGAAGGTGTAGCCGGGTCAAAGATCACCGCCAGTGAATCGCGACGTGTCAACATCGCGCTGAAGGGACAGACAGCCAAGTATGTTATTAAAGCAAGGACAGTCGACGATCTCCGCCTCGCCCCGCAAGCAGTCAACCGATCCGACATAGAAGGCTGCCATCATCTCAAGGGCATTGAAAACTTACTGCAGTATCCGGAGGACAAACCAACAGTATTGATTGGCCAAGACAACTGGCACCTTCTTGTAACAAAACAGTTCCGCCGAGGTCAATATGACCAACCCGTTGCATCACTCACGCCATTGGGGTGGGTACTCCATGGCTCATCAGCTAGAAGATTGGGCCGCTCCGTGCAATATGTCTACAAGTCCAAAACCGTCCACATCGAGAAAATCGCCAAGAAGAAAAAATTCGCTAAATCGTCCGCGCCTGGAAGTGAATCCGCGCCACCAAAACAACACCGTTCCGTCCAATCTACAATCGTACAGAAAAATAAAATACAGTCCGAGGGTAATCGACCGAAAATCAAACTCAGTGCCAGTGCGCCCTACTCGCATGACCGGCGGGAGAGCATGCAACGTGGACACATTGGACAAAAACAACCTTATCGTCGTGTCCATCGATCACAAGACTTCGCCACCCGCAAGATTCGAGTTGCGACACCGGCGGGAGCTCTGCAACGACCGCAACCGTGGGAAACATCGACCGTCAGAAAAAGCAATAGAAAACTGAAAGAAGTAAAGAAACAGAAAATACAGAAGAAGGTCACACGTCCCAAAACAGAACTCCATCCCAGTGCGCCCTACTCGCATAACCGGCGGGAGGGCCTGCGGTCAACAGCACCGCACATCCGTCGACCACCGCATCGCCGACCTCCGCTCTTCGACAAACGCAAGCCTGCAGTTACAACACCGGCGGGAGCACCAAAACCGAAAACTACCATCGCAGGTCAACGACCTCTCCCGCGATGTGCCTACTCGTTGTCACAGCAGCAACCGCGACCAAATGATAACAGCGCTTGCAGAAGAAAATATCATCCGCATTACAGAGAAGATGAAGTCAAGGGAACGACATCAACACCGAACCGATCGCCGACAGTACAGAAAAGATAGATGTCGCCGTTTCCAGCGGTTTTTTTATGCAGCGACTAGTACGCCGCTGCACGGCGGGAGTATGTGCACGACGACATCATCGATTAAACTGTGATCAAGCGAAAATGATATAAAAATAGAACTAATAGAAAGAAATTCCAAGCGGGCGCAATAATCGATATTTCAAGAAAAAAGATCGCGCACCTTCGTGGGAATACGTGTGCGGCACCGAGCAGGCAACAAAGCAACAAAGGACAGTAATTAAAAATAGCATTCCAGTAAACACGCTTGAGAAGATAGAACGAGTATCGACCTAATGCGCGTACGCATAAGGTCCAACCGGACGACGCGTCGGGTTTTGGGGAAAACCGAACATAACAGGAAGCGGAGCCCTCACACAATACACAATAGAGAGCAATTAGGCAGCCAACTAGTAAACAACCCTTAATATGAGCGCACGATTATCGACCTTATGCGCGTACGTATAAGGTCCGATCGAATAAAGTGTCGGGCGTGAGAAAGCCGACACAAACAGGATGTTTTGACGAATTTTTGAGATCCCAAAAAACAGAGGGATTTTTCGAGAACGCCACTCGGCGCATATATAAACCGCCTGCCTTGCAAGGGCAGTCAGTTGAACTACAAACTCCGTTCCGTCACGTTGCTCCGATCAGTTCGCAATCAGTCTTCGTGCGTCACCGCTGCTACCGTCCAGGCTGGAGGCTCCGTCAGTATACCTCCAGCCTCGCCCGTGACATCGCCTAACGTCATCGGGGAAAAGTAGCGGTTATCTCCGTCTCCGTTCCGTCACCGTTCACCGTAGTTCACCGCAGTTCAACGTGAATCTCCGTTCCGTCAGTTCAACGTCAGTCTCCGTCTCCGTGTCACCGTACCTCCGTCACCGTTATCATCGCCATCGTCACTGCCGTCCCTGCACTCCATACACCGTGACTCCGTATCCCCGTGTCCACCAGGCATCAAGAAGTTTCTGTAGCGAAGACGCGGCGACGATCCACCACCGTCTATCTCCGTGCAAAGTGGAAGACACCGACGCCAGTACTACACTCTTCACTTCAAGCACATCGACCAGAAACCGAAGCAGCATACCCAGCCCACTACAGACCATCCAATACTCCATCATCAATAGTTGTATTTGTACTAGTCAACAATAAAGGCTATTCCGCATATTTTATGGTCTTTCGTACTGACCTTCCATTCTGCACACGAATGCTTTTTTGATAGGTCGAGGATTTTCGTTGGGAACAAACTTCTCAAAAACGTGACGCTTAGTTAGTATTGAGAAATGCTTTAAGTAAACTAGGTTAGCCCACTTTGGTTATGTTATTTTAGTTGACTTACGCCTGTGTGCTTCTAGGCCAGTTTAGATAGCATACGTCCTTACTCTGGAGTTCAAACTTAAAGAGTAAAATCCTCCCCTAATTTGTATTTTGCATAAGTTTGTTTTCTGTGCTAGCAAATGTCTGTATACTGCCGTGAATCCGAATTAAAAACGCCGGCAGTAGTTTTCATTGTGCCTCAGTATAATAGGCCCATTTCGAGGGCAAGAAAAAGAGGGATCCTCGTAACCATGGCAACGGACAATAAACCGTATCTTCCTGTTTATCAACGGTCGCCAAGACGGCCGCTACAACTTTCTTTCCGGTCACTTTTATAGGTACCACGGCCAATACCTTCACGTCTTATCCGAGATCACGTCTTTTTATTTTTACCATGCTGCCTATTTTCGTTAGCTTCTCGCAAATTCATTAATATTATCATAATCAAGTCCTAGGGTAGGACCTAACCTCTTTGTAATATTTTTCTACTCAGTCTTGACACGACTGGTAATGTTAAGGCTGTGTAGTTCCGCAGATGCCGCGCGTATGGTTTTTAAAAGCCACCTGAGACATACAAATCAGTGTTTTCAATTCTAAAAAAAATATATGTATCAGTTAAGGATCTGATCTAGTTAAAATCGCATTCAATTACATGTTTTTATAAACTTCACTCGATAGAAAAAAATCCCAAAGTTACCCCTTTTTTTAACGATTTTCGTATTTTATGTCTAAGCTCCTGCCAATTAACATTTGAATTTTCACTCAATTATAGCCACTAAATATTTACAGATAAATTCGCAGAGTTTGACTTGATAAAATTAGTGTCTCGTTTACTATGTTTAAAAAACTACGAAATGTGCGAGCGCGGCGCCATATTTGGACGTCGCATAATACAGACCTACAAACTTATCTGTTCCGGTGGCCAAAATTGGAACTACGTGAAATACAATGCAAAAACGATATTTAATGACAGTTCTAAATAGACAGTAGCGACGCCGCCACCGGAACAGATAAGTTTGTCGGTCTATGCCTCTTTTATGTACTCCCACCCCCCCTTAAAGTGAGAACGTACAAAATTGTTCGATATAATGAAAATCGAACTATCAACTTTCGCACTCATATAGGGGACCCATCCAAACTATTAATACATTCTGTGTTTTAGAATTTTTTTACTTATTTTATTTTACAAGACGTACCTGCTTTATCAAATTCTTACTTTTTATCAGAAATACAAAATATGAATAGCTATTTGTAGCTTTATGTTATTTATATACAAAAATAGCTGACATACCGTATTAGCATACTAAGAATTTCTAGCCGCGTGCTATCGAATCGCCCTAGTTAGATCTTCCCCTTCCAACATTGTCATAGTTTACTAACCGAACCGCCAGGGTCAAATACCGATGCGGTGTCATTAGGCAAATACTAAACGTCTATTCGATGACTGATTCGGTGTAATGGTGGAATGGTTGAGAAGTCTGTTATTACACCAGAGGGTTCGATCCCTGCATGGCACAAACATATTGTGAACATGAACTTGTCTGTTTGTATCGGTTTGGATGGTTCTATTTAAAATATATATGTATTTAGAAAATAAAAAAAAAGTATATAAGTAATGTGTACCCGTTGTCTAGCCCCCATGGCACACGTTATAATTAGTTTGGGGCTAGACGGTTTATAGATTACGAGTAAGTATATTTATTTACAAAAAAGTATATAAGTAATCTTTATCCGTTTTCTGGTACCCATAGCAGAAACTTATGCTTAGTTCGGGGCTAGACGGCGGTGTGTGAATAATGTCTTAAGATATTTATCTAACTAAATGTGCCAAAACACAGCTGTATAGTGTGGTATACACGCGTTGTGCACACGCCTGGCGTGTGTCGCGACCTGCAAGTTTGAGCGTTGTTATTTTTCTATTATCTGTACTAAGCAGCGGTGACAAGGGCGGGTCAATTACGGCCCCTGTGCCCCGGGGCCCGGGGGACCGGTCGCGATTACGCCGCGTGTCTCAATCCCGGCCAGCCACCTGAGATTTGAGACACTTCACGCGCGGGGCTCGGCGATAAACACTCCGTTTATATTTTAATCCTGATTTAGGCTTATTGTTAGGAATTGCAAATGTTGCTTACAAAAATAAGAAAGTCATGTCAAAATAAATATTTTTTTCTGTAGTATTTTGATTTTTGGTAGAAAAAGCATGTTTGTTGTGAATTTATTGATT
Source organism: Mecyna flavalis (assembly GCA_949319885.1). Lineage (NCBI taxonomy): Eukaryota > Metazoa > Arthropoda > Insecta > Lepidoptera > Crambidae > Mecyna > Mecyna flavalis. Next base: position 11,639,783 of record OX439418.1, on the reverse strand, counting down.
TAACTAGACATTAATCTAAGCCCACCTACACCTTGTATGCTTTGAAAACTTATACAATAAGGTTAACACTATTTTAGGGAATACTCAATTTCCTTTTTGTCAGAAATAATTAAAGTGACTGATTTAACAAGTGTGTATTTTTTTTTTAAAGATAAAAGTTTGTCATTTGATAACGCAAGCAGGACTAAACAATTAGGATAAAATAGAGACTTATGTATTCTATAGGTAAATTTAATTAGCCTTGGGTTGTGTCACTTAAATTAGGAAAATGAATGTCACGAAGTGTCATTTAACTTTATAACAGTGTTGGTCTAAAGTCGTTTCTCTGAGGCAATCACTGCGCCCTGGTTTTTCAGTAACGTGCAATATTTTTATCGCATGAAAGTATAATCACATTTTCATGTGTCTAATTTTTAATAGGACATTATTATGATAAGAATGCTGTTAACGTGTGATGCGAAAAAGTGTTCAGTAGGCTACGTTATAAATAGGGTGGTTTAAGCTGTAAATTGTGTACAAGGATATGGTTTGCAATAAATTTTACATTTTTCAAATGACTTTCCCATCCATTTGAATGCCTAATTTGGTCTTATTTTATGACTAGATATAAGAAATCGTGTCTTTACAAATGGACATGATTTTTAATTTTAATCATTGTTTATTGTTAGAATTAAATAACATTTAAAGTCAAAAATTGTCAACTTTCCTATTGTTGACTAAAGATAGTTACTGTAAAAAAAACTTAAAGTTCTTATATTTCAAACATGTTTTCCAGGAAGCAAACTTTCGCAGTGCAAAACCATCCTGCGTGTATGGCTATGCACAATGTGACGCCAGCGCGCTGGCCTCCAGCCAGGCTGCGCGCTAATGCACCTCTCACTTCCGATGGGACTGCTGTCCCCACCCTATGCCCCCCCCCCCACCACGGCGACTGCGATACACTTATATTTAGAAATCAGGAATCTATTTACCAGGAATCTGGTTAGCATTTTTCTTTATTAAAATTCTATTCTATTTTTACAAGCTTCTGTTAGCGGTTTGTTTAGAGTTCCAATGTAGAGTACTGATCGGGATAAAATTATTCTGTGTCTTAATCCAAGTTGTAAATTACAAGCGTGCTTAATTCATTTGCAGATTATATTATTTTAAACTGGGATCGCCAGAATAATTTTTACAGTGTTGGAGAAGTCAGATCCTACGTTCTGTCCTAAGTACATCTTTTTTTATGGAATTTCTATGTACAAAAAACATGAATCACTAAAATGTTTTTACAGAAGTACTGGAAGCCTTACTTTCAATAAGAGGGAAAATCATGATTAACTAACAATCGTGAACTTATGCGTACTAATAATATTTGCAAGGCCGCTTTCTTCCACACAATTGTTACCAATAATGAATTGTAATTATATTTTGAGAATAAAATGAACTCCAATTTACAAAATTATTTAAATATCCTAGACCTTTCCTTTAATCAACCAACCATACAAATACTAACAAATAAATATTTATCATGTAATTTGCGTATTACAATTCAATCACACTTTATAATTGGGTGGCGACCCCTATTGTGTATTATTTGGTCATTTTGTTTTTATTTCATCAGTGAGTTGTGCGAATGGGGTAGTGGCTAACAGTCGGTCGATCGCAAGTGCGCGCGTAATCTGAGATGGAAATCTAAATACGGTTGTACGTCACTGGTTCGGATGTGGAAATGTGGCGTGCGCTGAATGCGTAACTCCACACAACTGTGGACTCATCACAAACACCCTGCTTTCTTGTTTTTGTGCACAGGAACCTGATGTATTCTTGTGAATTACATAGCAGCAAGTGTGACACCTAATGAAAATTGATCACTACCCTTGCGAGAAGGGTGTCAGATAAGTTACCATTTGGGAAAAGAATTTGGAGGGAAGGAAGGGGTTTTGGGAGATGGGAATGGACAGGAAAGACGGAAATGATGAAATTCTAAATAGCTTAGCTACTCTTACGTCGGTTTTCTGGAGAGGTTGATACTTCCCTGGTCGAGGCGGTTTATTTTGCGTGACAGATAGAAACTGACTGTTTTAAAATCACATCATTGTTCGTATCAGCACGTATGTACTTACCAGCTAATCTCTCGGTTCAAGCTATTTGTCTGATGTGTGTGCTTTACGTGTGGTCAATAAAATTATTAAATGTTTTATTTCTAAAGGCATTGCCATCTCCCTGTTTCAGACAGATTTATCAGTCTATCTCTTTCATCGGGTCAATAACCGCAAGGGCAGAAGTAATTGTTCTAATAGTTGTTAATTCTGAAGGTTAATGTCTAGGTACATGTAGTTGTCAAGTTCATAATCATAGTTTACTCGAAACACATATTAATGGACGTTCATTAAACGTGTTCAATTGAAATAGATGTTCTATATAATTATGTTATTACGGTTAATTTTACATATTATGTTGTGACATATTTGATCCCCAATAGCCTGAGAATTCGTGTTCTGAGTATCAGAACGTGCATTATGTATTAGAAATACATTATGTTTATGTTCTTGTATATAATAATATTTTATCGAATATTTGTTAAATTTTGCGAAATCAGTTGTGCAGAGAAATACTATCTGAATTTTGTGATGGATTTCCCATAAATTTCTTTCCCAGTAAAAACATCTTCCATAAAAGATGTCTCGAGTTTCGTTAGTCAAAAAATCCAAACTGTCTAACAATAAAGAATGGCTGCTCTATAGTCGAGCAGATATTGCTGTTAAACGCTGGGCCGTATCGCTCACCGCAAGTCAACGCATTTATTCTGGAAGTTGATTTATGAAGCGATATTTTTTACGTCGGACCTCCCTCGCCGTGACGTGGCCTGCGTGCTGAAGAGGCCTTAATATAGACACAACAGCTTTAAAAAACAGTGCACAGTCTATCACTTTATAACATAACATTTGGAGCACCTTTCTGACGCGTAGATGGAATTTTCAGTTGGTTTAGCGACACGCGGCTCACTTGATGAGTAAAATTGTAAAGACGCAACGCGTTGGTGATTGGAAGAATGAAAAATTCATGGTCACGAAACTTCAGGGTATGGACCGGAATCACACTTAAGCAGATGTTTTAGCTTATAATGGACATAGAGAAGCTAAGAAAGCTGCGGACATCAAAACTTAAGAGCGGCCCAAAGAGGAAGAAGAAAGGGCGCGGGTCGTCTGTAACGTAGGCAATACAATTTATTATTAATTCAGGAGCAATACTTTTTAATGACAAAAGTAAATACATAGTTTATTGCCATTAAAACCTTAAACATTATATTTTTTCTTTTTTACAAAACCTTCTGTGTCGCCTAAATAATAACAAAATATGTAGGTAAGCAGGTGTATAAACCATGTACGTACTACACTTCGTTATTAATGATTATATTATAAAGCAATACAACTTAGTGCTTTTCCACATATCGAGAGGACCTCAGGGCTACCAGGTCGTGACCTTTTCTTTATATAGTCTATAACAATGATTTTTTGGAACCTACGCATGTCGAAATCACATTAGAATTTGTGTGAGTCAATAAAATAATATTTGATGGTAAAAAATATTTTTACAAAATTACTGGCTAAGTTTCTAATACGTAGGATTTAGTATTTAGTAAAACAAAGAAAATGCTTAAACTTCAGTTCTCGTAAACACAAGTCAGTGAACAAAGCTTCAAATTGCTTTGTTTGCGCGAGCGTGAATGTAAATAACATTGTTTCTTTTGCCGTGACGCTCATGAAGCCAGCCATGGAACAGATAGCTTGTAATAAGGCTAAAGTTGGAGATAAAGACTAAAATGGCGCCCACGGAAAGTTAAACTTAATTAATGTGACAACTTTACGTTCAAAAGAATTGAACGTTGAAAGGAATGACATAATAAAATTCCTTTATCTGAAGACATTTTTCACTTTCACAAACTGTCGTAAAACTTCACCGCACATTTGGAATCCTTTGAAATAATTCTTTTCAAAATAAAAAAGTGTCGGAAGCTATTTTGTGGGGTGTAGCGACGAAAGAATGGCCGGCTGGGAGCGGCGCTCAAATAATGAAGTGGTCGGGATTAGCCGTCCCGGGGGGCGCGGGGGCCGTGTGAGGGGTGCGGGGCGCGGGGCGGCGGCGGGACGCAATGGTGGCGAGTTAGGAGATAAACCGCACATATAGACGCACTTGAGCGGTGATTTATTCGTACGCTATGCCGCTGCGCCTCGCCCACTGTGTCTCTGATCAATTTATGGTGTATCACGAACGGCTTCAGCTAACGTTGTTTGATTATGCGCCGACGACGGCCATGACGCGGGAGATTTACTGCCGGTTCGAAACTCTGCCTGATACAGATCCACTCTCCGATCGTTCATTATCATTAGATGAAATCAAATCAAAATCAAATCATGCTTTATTCGAATAGGCTTCAAAATGCACTTATGAATCGTTAGAAATAAAGTTATAGTGACTCTACCATCGCATTCGAATGTTGCTTTCTATTAAGAAGAACCGGCAAGAAACTCAATAATTACTACTTTTAATCGCCATTTGTGATTACAATTTATTGAAATACAATCCCCATTTTTATACTATAACAAAGTCCAGTTCGAGTAAAATTGAGAATGAAGATGAGATCTTAGAACGTCACATAAAATATTATATACAAAATCCTATAAGTGTAGAGTGTAGATGTATGTAATATGTATATAGACTTTATGTGTATACTGTCTATTATCATTTATTTTTACCTCTTCTTATAAAATATGGTGCCCAAAGCCTAAGGGATGAAAATGTAAACTGAATACGAACCTGTAGAATCTAATGAAAACTTGCCTCATGATACTATTTTGCATGAACAAAGCATAGAAAGAATAAGAATAATCTAAGAATAACAATAGTCCTTTTAGCGATAGCTTTATTATATTTTGATAGAAAACCGCCTTTTATAATGCTACTGTTCTGTCCTATCTTTACCATTATACGCTGGTATATTAACTGATCTGTACAATTAAGCGCAAGGCTTAATCATTGCGCTTGCCTGGTTGCGAAGCCAGGGCCTCTAAATCACGGGCCGCTACCGAAACATTTAGACCACCAGGGATTATTCATCATTATACAGATGGCTTCATTTCAATAATGGTTTAGGCCTGCAGGTATTTATCACACTGATACTTTCCTTTTATACGAAATTGTATTGCCAAAGGAGATTTTAACCTTTTACTGGGGGTTTAATAGCCATTTAACAGAGAAGATAAAGACGATTTTTTTCCAATTTGCTTCAATCAAAGAGAGGGCGATAAAAGCAGCAATTACTTTTATAGCCTTAAAATAAATTGACATTAAAGCGATTATCACTCTTTGATAATCATTACACTTTTTAGGATATTATGCGAGTGGAATTTATGAGTAATGCCATTATGTAGATTTAGAAATTGTATAAACATTTTACGACCTTTTCAAAGTGGTTGCAAACCCGCAGTTATCGCTCTATACCCGCTCAATATACGAGTAATTGTTTGCATGCATGTAGTAGCTAGCAGCCGTTTACTATGTCTAAAATATTTTATGCACATAATATCCACTCATACGTCCGCGTCGTTGTTAACACAATTATTACGAGTATAATAATTGTGTTAACAACGACACAAGTCAGAACAAATCTTTTAAATGTCACTTTAACTAAAAGTTAAAAAGAGGCAGCTTGTAGTGAAGATTTTAAAAACACAAGCTGAGAGAAAATTATAACAAAGAACAAGAAAAAAAAGTTAAAGAACATTTTTGTATTTTCGTGCACGAAACCTTAAAAGAGTAACCTATCATCCAAATATTAAAATGTTGATGACAGGAAAACTGCCTGCAATATGGGGAGAAGAAAAAAACGAAATGGATATCATAATTTGGGCCGTATCCCGAAGTTTAGGAATATAACCTAAACCGTTTTCTCCTAATTTACGCATTTCGTATAAGTTTTTATATTACATGCTAACTTGGATTTGCCCAGTTGCCAGGTCGATTATTAGAAGGAACATAGGTAACGAACGTAAAGAAAGATTTCTTTTTTCGGGAAGCACGTAAATAACCTTGATTCGACCTCGGGTTGCGAATAGGGGACGGGCTTCTGTCTTTGGCCTTAAATTAAACTGAGTGAGAGTGAGGTCGTTTTATTGGACTTACGACTCAATGCGTTTACTCGCGCGGCGCCGGACTTGTGTCGTTTCACCAACCGTGAAAAGACTATTCGTTTGTTTTTCTTTTTTTACGAAGGAACCAATTATAGTTCTACCAGTCAAAGTCAAAACATCTGGATGTACAAAATATTACGTAGAACCGCTGCAAGATGTCATGGAACAATTAAAAGAAGTCATTAGGAAGTTCACGTAATTTTACTTTTACGTTGGAGGAAAAAGAGCCGGCGTAATTTTTATGAAGTTTCAAAAGTTTGCCGGAGTTTACTTTACTGAATGACTCGAATCCTTAATGAACAAAGAATAAGTACATACAATAAGGTATTTTTATAGCGTAAGTTTCGATTGTAAAACCTGTGTTAGGAAGGTTGTTATTTGAAGTCCAAGACAAACATTGGTCATATTTATTGCGTTTATTTTAAGTGTCATTGTTATAATAAAAATGACATTCCCTTTAATATTGGATTTATTTTTAAGGATTTAATTTGGTAAAGAAATTACAGGTAATATTCATTTAGATTTTATCCTGTCAATACTTTTACCTTTTTATCGTGGTAGAGCCATGTCATTCTTGTCAGTCGAAATGGGCCGGCTCACTCGGGGAAGTATTACCTTGACTGAATACTGAATGGAAAGTAGTTTGGTGAGTGAAAGTGCCGGACCGCTCTTTCAATTCATCGCTCATTTGCTAAAAATAACCCTCAAACCCCCACTTTTTGCGTGCCTTTTATGGTTTGAAAACATTCTGGCCCAGTGACCTGAACTCCACAACCTCAACAGTTTTGTTCTAAATTTGTCAAAGGTGTGAGCGCAAAAGTGTGTGTTTGCTCGCAGAGCGCCACTCGCGCGTTGTTACGGCGCCTAATGGCGGCTCGAGCGCGGCCCCTGCCCTCTGCCCCAGTTACACGCCGCAACCCATCTCAAGTGTTGACTAAAGGCTCGATATTCGCACTTCTGTACTATGTTTATTCCGGAAATCCCCACCGACAAATCCCTACCAGTGGGGATTGTTAGTTTTTTTTCCTAAAATCCCCACCAATAAAATGGTGGGGATTTTTGGAAAAAAAAATAACAATCCCCACCGGATTTTTTAAATCAAAATTAAGGTTTATTCCCGGTCGTCCCCGCCACTGGGTACGAGTGGGAAAACAAACGTTCGTCCCACTCGTTCCGCTATAGACCGAGGGTCAAAAAATAGGTTCGTTGACACCAGTACCATGATACAGTTCCATGATGGACCGACTGATACTAATTTGTAACACCAGACCCATACATTTATTTTCCGGCACTATAGAACTTTTTTTCGATGACCACTACTAAATTGTATTTCTTTTATTTTATATGAAATAAATAAATAAATAATAAATAATAAATATTTCTGGACATTATTCACACAGCGCCATCTAGCCCCAAACTAAGCATTAGCTTGTGCTATGGGTGCCAGACAACGGATAAACATTACTTATATACTTTATTTTTTTTGTAAATACATACATATTATACATACAAACACCCAGACCGATACAAACAGACATGTTCATGCACACAAATGTTTGTACCGTGCGGGGATCGAACCCGCGACCTCTGGTGTAATAGCCGACTTCTCGACCATTACACCAAATGGCTCGTCAATAAAAAAATATATTTTAATAAAATGTGTTCAAATTCTGGAAAACAAATGAATGTCGGGGAAACAAATGACCGTCGGGAAAACAAGTGAAGGTAGGAAGCATTGTCTATTGTTATGTTGCAGTTGCAAAAAACAGTTGCATGCGATTTTCGACGTAATGGACAGTACCAAGATAACGGATTTTAATGAAACATCTAAGTTAGTAAAGCGAGCGTTAGGAAAAAGCAACAAAATTTAAAAGGCCAATAAGGACGAAAATCGCTTGCACCTGTTTTTTTAACTTTCGATCAATAGACAATGCTTTCCTACCTTCACTTGTTTCCCCGACGTTCATTTGTTTTCCCGACATTCATTTGTTTTTCTGACATTCATTTGTTTTGCCGACATTTATAATAAAAGTTGGTTATGGTATTGACATGATTACTTATAGCTCTAATTTTGATTAAAAAAAATCCGGTGGGGATTGTTATTTATTTTTCCGAAAATCCCCACTAAGCTGAGCTAGTTTTATTGGTGGGGATTTTCGGAAAAAAAAGTAACAATCCCCACTGGTAGGGATTTTTCGGTGGGGATTTCCGGAATAAACCATTTTTTTATAGCAGTGAATAAAAAATTGTAAAAAACTACCCATCATTTTGACGATAATTTGATTAAAGTGATAGAGGCCTATTTGCTACAGTGGGACATGAAATTGGCTGATACTTTAAGAGTATTATAATAAAAAAAAAAACAACTTAATATGAAAATTACGTGTTCAAATGCTAATCACTACATAGTATAAAACAAAGTCGCTTTTCTGTCCCTATGTCCCTTTGTACGCTTAAATCTTTAAAACTACGCAACGGATTTTGATGCGGTTTTTTTCATTAGATAGACTGATTCAAGAGGAAGGTTTATATGTATAATACATGCATAATATAGTAGAGAAACACTGATAATTTTAGAGGTTTTTAATTTAAGGTCGTAAATAATCGCATTTTTTTGCGCTTACATTGCAAACGCTGGCTGAACCCTACGAGATAGATCAAAATAATGTACTACACTATTGTACACCTTTAAAAGTTTTACAAAAAAGTCCGCGATGGTATATGTCTATCTCTTAGGGATAACCCACAATAACCATTTTCCTTTACTTATTACGATAAAATAATGGCTTATTTACGAAAAAGTGATTTTAAGCAATACAGTATTAATCCTTATCCAATAAAGTACCATAAATAAATTGTGCATGTAATATAGATCAATATGGCCCTTTACATCATGTAATTTAAATGAATAGTTTCGAAGATATTACAGATTTAAAATGCAGGGACATAGCGGTTGCGGCGGTTACCGGCCGGGGAGCGGATGGATGAACTTTTGTTATTCTTTCACGTAAAAATTACTGAATTGATTTTAATGAAACTTTACAATAATAAAGCCTATACATAAGGATAACACATAGGCTACAATTTACAAGATATTCCCGCGGGATAACGTCCTATAGTTCACGCGGGCGAAGCCGCGGGCGGAAGGCTAGTAATTAATAAATAAAAGTTTGATACTTTGATTGAAATGAAGCCACAAATAATCAAGAAGGATACAACATTGGCCTTTGTTGATTCTCACAGGTTGAATTTTAAATTCGGAGTTTTTTATGAAATCTCTTGAAGTTATTGATAAAACTTTTCGCAATAATAATAAGCATCAGACTTTAAAAAATAATCCATTTTTCCTGAAAGATTGAAATAAGTTCTTATACTCTCAAACTAAGCAAAGTTTGTACTTTTCAGTAAGTATACAGATAGCGTATACTCTTGGTGAAAATTACGAAATTCCTTGGCAAGGTGGCTGCGAGGGTCCAGAGTCCTGTTTAAACAAGAAATAAGTTAAGGAAGGCTGACAACGGCTGGAAATTAAATCCTTGACCTTTCAGCTGTTGTTTAAGGAGAGCCTTCAGGAATATTGAACGAGACGGAATGTTACAATAACCGGCGATTGTGAATAACCTCTTACACGCTTTGATAAAATATGTACGGGCTACCGAGTGCTCGGAAATAATAGATTATACACGTGGCCTTTTAGTCGCGGATCAACACGTGGTTTTGAAGGCTGTTTATTGTTATATGAGTGTAAGAGCCTCTCCAGGGAGCGGTGGTTTGGCGAATTAAGGTTGATTTCTAAGTTCGTGATTGAGGAAACCGATGTACTACCGTGGAGTAGAGTAGATAGGAGTGTGTTTTCTTATTAGTGAATAGGGGGGTGGGTAAAACGCTTTTTAGACACCATGAATCTCCTTTCTAAATTTTAAAGGTTTTATGAACATTTAAACAATGGCTACCAACATATTTAGTGACCACTAGCGGGCGCCCGCGGTTTCACCCGCGTGTTTCCCGTTCCCGTGGGAATTGATCAATCAATCAATTCAATTTTTCTCGCCGTAAAAACCATCCTTGAACTCCAACGAACATTTGAAAAAAAAATTGGCCGAATTGGTCCAGGCGTTGTTGAGTTATGCGCTTACCAACACATTTTGCGATTCATTTTTATATTATAGATTAATGTAAAAAAGCTCTACAAGAAATAAATGACCTTGGACATTATTCACATAGCGCCATGTAGCCCCAAACACACTAGATACAAGCCATACGAGTACATTGGGTGCTAGACAACGGTTAAAACATCCTATATCCTTTTCCTCTGTAAATTGATACATATTAGACACATAAATTAAATATGTCGATATAAATATTTAAATGTATTACAATAATTGTGTAATAGCTTTCTCAACCATTACACCAAATTGATTGTTCGAAATCAAAATAAAAAATAACTTTATTCATAAATAGGCATGCAAAGAAGCACGAGAAGTTACAAAGCACAAGAACACTACGAATCGTCATAAACTAAAAATAATAGTAAATATAAATTCATATAATGCGACTCTACCACTGGATCAGAATGTGGTTTCTACCGAGAAGGCAGCGGCCGAAACTCGGCAGTTACTCTTTTCATCGCAATGACTGTCCAATGATGACTGTCCAAATTATGACAATACATTGATGAATGCCTATTACAATTGGCTGGCAGGTTAAACAATAGGTACCTTTTATTCCTTTCACAATGACTGAAAACGTTCCTTTTTTAAAATATAAAAAATCCTTAACGGTATGTCAGTGACGTTCCCCGTGGTCATGTTTACACCCCGCGGTTTCGTCGTTTGCATTTGCGGCGATTGGAACGCGCGGCTGAAATTGCCTCAAATTGTCGGCTGCTAATTAACAACCCTGTATTACGAGGTGTCGGGAAGCTCGTATTTTCATTATATAAATTAGTGGCTTTAGACTGCGTATGAAATTCTGTCTGTCGCAACGGAAAACGTTCCCTAGAGTCGGCGGTTATCTGAGTATTATGGAAATAGGTAGGTATTGAATCGCGAACTATTGATCAAACAGCCCAAAGCATAGGATCTAGGAATTTAAAAATATTGACAATTCTAGAGCTCCTAACACACGTGTGATTTAATTAACAAAAACAAGGAGTTTTTAGGTGTACCTGTAAATTATAAAATAAAATAACTTTTAGTAAGTATGAAATTTAATTGTCAAGGGATGTGGCTGTGTGACACAAGTTAACTACAAACAGAAAAACCACATCTCACAGACTCAAAAATAAAAAAATCGTCTATTGGGACAAAAATAAATCTGTTCTTACATTTAATATTATTTTCTTTCTGATTCAGATTTTCCTCCGATCGTTCTCGTTTCTGTAAGGTAATATTTTTTGTACCATTCTATTTTTACATGTGCAATTAAGATAACATGTGCTTACCGGGATAGCTTAGGTATAACTGATCGCTTCTCGTCGTCATTTCTCGCTAATCCCGGCATTATTAATTCCAGGGTAAGTGCTTGTAAGTTTTCCATTACCTGTTAATTGCCTATTCGGAATTTATCAATATTAGATTTCTCAATATTACTTGTTATTAATTGAATCTTTCATATGTTTTCCGAATAAACAACTTCCTTATTAATTGGATAATAATTATAATGTAATTGAAGTTTTTCTTTGGCGAATATAACTTCTATTAACCGATATTAAAACGAGTAAGGGAAAATAAACGTTTTTTATCCGGTTACTATCTCGTTTTATTCATCGTAAGGTTTTTACATCATCTTTTAAAGCTTTTTCGGTCAATCCCATAAAATAAAAGTATATAAATAACGAATTTTCATCCGTTGTATGGCACCCATAACACAAGCTAAAACTTAGTTAATACTTAGTTTGGGGCTAGATGACACTGTGTGAATTGTGTCCAGATATACATATTATTTATTTATTTGTTTATTTAATTGTGATAAAGTGTAATTGAACTAAAAAAATACTTTATTTTATATGCAAAGACGATCAATCGTAGGACCAACAGCTTAATTTATGCTTCCCGAAGCATAGGCTTGTTTGTTTTTTTGTAGTTTAGAGCCTCAAAATTAGTAGTGTTAACCCTATTGTTTTAACGCTGCTCAATTTTAGGCTCAGTATTATAACTGAAAATCGAAATAGCATAGAATTCCTTTTCAAAGAAACTTTTACCCTAAGAAATCCCTGTCGGGACCCTAAGAGACTATAGTAGGTATCCTTCAAAAAGGGCGTGGAAAAGTTGTTAGATGAAGTTGTCCAATATTGATTAATTTCTCGTCTCTTTCTCTAAAAGTTAAAAATGTGTCGTTTCGTAATAATGACATAATCTCACCGACGCAAGTCTTAATCCACCCCGGCACTGGCTGACACGTACCCTCTAGCGAGGCCCGCAAGGCATCAATAATTCCCGGAGCGAGTTCCCATCACGCGGAGGAAGCGCTCTAAACACTTCCTTCCACGCGGGAACACGATACGTTCGACCCAGTAGAAGTATAGGGTTGGAGCAATTAAGCTACTGGTCTAAAACATAATAAACTACCGCTAGTGAGGTGTGTTTATAGGGTGAAAGGTTCTAAGTTCGACTTTTGATTTGGACAATTTAAAAAATAAATGCAAAATGATTTTTTTTGTCTTTCAGTTGGTAGACACAGACAGGCACGCAGCTCAGCTTGATAGTAAGCGGCCACTGTAGCCTATTCTATTAAATCAAACATAATCAGGAAGATTGTTCAACGTGTCACACTAATTAGGCTCATCTTATCTCCGAGCCTTTGATTTTAAGTGTACTGACTAACACATTATAATAAAATTTTCGCCATTATTAGCTCTGCTAAATCTATTATGGCGGCAGATTTTACTTATGGTAGCTAGCCAAACAGACTATGAAAAAGTCCTACAACCAAATAGACACAAAGTGGGAACCAAACCCATGACCTCCGAGTTTTATTAACTCGTTCTACGGAGGCTGTCAATATAGGTCTGAGCATTTTGGAGTACATTCATACTTTGTAGTATGTCTGGTAATATAATAATTCGGGAACTACAACTGATTTGAACGGTTAATCAAATATGCAGAACATGTTCCAGGTAGTGCAGTGTTCGCGCAGGTGCACTCCATATTTCGTAACTCTCAAGCACGTTAGGACAATAATACCAGTTGACGTGCTTTGAAATCCAGAATCCAAATGAAAACTAAGGTGTTCTTCACAGAAAATTTAAAACCAGGAATCAAACCGAGACGTCGACTGATTTGGCATAATGGTCGAGAAGTCTGCTATTACAGCAAAGGTTGCGGGTTCGATTCCGGAACGGTAGAAGCATTTGTGTGCACAAACATGTCAGTTTGTACTGGTCTGGGTGTTTCTATGTATTTTTTTTTTCATTTAATTTAATTTCATTTATTAGTTCATAAACATGGGTAATACAGTGTGGTTAATAATAATTATGTAGGTGCAGCCATGATTCGCCTTAGGCATATGAACATTTAACATTTAAATAATAATAAAAAAAATTATACATATAAAAATGAAGGTAATAATCAAAATAAACAAACCAAATACAATACAAACAATTATAAATGTCGCTCATAAATTATCTATAATACACAATACATTATTATCGTAGTCAACACTGATTGTGCACATTTTACAATGTATGTATTTAATCGATTCGGTACTACTTTAATACAACACAAAATAGTTTATTGTGCATAATTTTACAATGTACACACCGATAATAGTTAATTAACTATTAAGAAAAAAAAGTAATATTTATCCGTTATCAGGCAACTTTAGATTGGGGCTAGATGGCGCCGTGTGGTTAATGTCCACGGATATTTATTTATTTTAACAACTGATCCCAAACGCAGAAGTTGTATCAAAAAATCGTACTGCTGATAATCAATAACTATAACGTTTTTGTAGCGTGCTAGTGTCAGAACTGTTGTCAACACTCGAGCCGCAGGAAGTTCTCAAAATACTTCCTTCCCCGATCCTCGCGAATACAATCAAACTACTCCCGCCCCCGCCGACAGGACTGCCAAAGGATAAATTAATAAGTAAAGGTTTAATTTAGAAAAATTACTGAGAATTCGATTATTTCGCCAATGTTATATTTATAAATATAGTTCTAATTACTTGATTTTTCACTTTGACATAATGCCTTTAATGTGTGCATAGAAACTACTCGGTTCAAAAAAAAGAAAAATGGCAGAGAATGCTTTTAGCGTTAAGTCCGCCTTTTGTACCAATTTGTGGTCAATAAAGTTTTTATAAATAAATAAAATAATTAAAAAAAATACAATTTGGTGTATCATTAACCCTAGACGAAGCGCACCCCTTGCTACGGTAAGGTTGCCAGCTCCTAAGTTGGCTTTAGTTATGCTACCATACCGCTATGCTTCCATCACGCACCGAGGCACACAGATACACAGTACACACACTCTCCGCCACTACGCCACAATACCATACCGGCACCGCCACATCGCTACGACGAAGATTTTCCGCTACGCCACTACGACACTCCGCTACTACGATGCTACGACCCTATTCCGCTACGACACAATAACGCTACGACACAATCTTGCTACGTCACTACTGACACAGGGCCAGCTAGTCATAATCTTCATTCCGCCACTTCATCATTCTGATGAATTCGACTTTTAATATTAAATTGCAAGTGATATTTTCATTCTCAAATTAATTTTATATTTTTTAATTTAATTTTATTGATTCTTAATTATTTTTATTTTATTTTATTTTGATTTATTTATTTTTTATTTGGGAAAACAAACGATTATACGTATTATTTGTTTTATATAAAAAATAGTACACATTTATATCTTAAGTTATTGCATAATCAATGACGTTATCCACATGACGTTACTATTTATTCAATTATTTTTCTATCGATTTATTTATTTATTGAATTAAATTATTTATCAAATATATGACTGTTTATTTTTATTAAAAACTTTTCCTACGCCACTTGATGACTACACACTATGACACTATTCTGCTAAGAGTGGCAAAGAAGCGTAGTAGCTTTATACTACGCTACTTTGCCACTCTGTCACTCTTTCACAGCGCTGCTATGCCATTAGGTTACTACGCCCACACGTATTTGTATATTATTATACTACATATTTCTTAAATATGTTGTACCGTTTTGGTAGCTCACTATACATTAATACGTCAGATTTCATGATCGAGCGAGTTGACGACAAAAAAAATAGGTAAAATCGAAAAGTGCCAAATTGCGCGCGCTCGCCTGTTGACGTTTTAGTCCATATTTCTAAGTGGAAGTGTATGTCACTATAGATACTTTCAGGTCTCATTTTACACCAACCCATAAAACAGTTTGAACTTCTTTGACTATGGCATAATATTTGAGACAACTAATTGGAAAATGTATCAGTTAAAAGTGATGATTTCATGACGCAAAATAAGAAAAGAAAAACAACACGCACTTTGAATTAGTGTTGCCCAAATGCAAGAACAAGACGAGACTTAGCCAGTCTTGGTCTTGGTCTTGCGCCAATACACCTGGTCTTGGTCTTGGTCTTGGTCTTGCGCTCCCAGTCTTGGTCTTGGTCTTGGTCTTGCAGCAAGAGTCTTGCAAGTCTTGCAATTACCTATTAGTCTATTACTATTTATTAAAGTTTACTTTAAATCTTAGAAAAACGTATTAAAATTGGAACATTTTGAGCTTGAATTAACATAGCCATAGTAAAGATCAAGCAGATTAATAAATAACTGAAGATTTGATAAGAAATTCGAAAAATCAACTGACCTATATGTCGTTTTCCATGGAAGTAACTGTTTCTTAATAAACATTTATGATTTATAAGCTTACATTTGCTAAAACATGTAAAAAAACAAATTAATTACAATAACTTGACTGTATTTTAAAGAACAATACTTATCTGTCTAGAAAGAGATTGAACCCTCAACTTATAAGAAATTTAATAAAAGAGTTTTACGATTTAGTCGTAATGCGCATAGGTCCAGTTTTTTATATTCTTTGATACAGTTTTTTGCGTCTCATAGAATTCCTAAGCGTACCTACCTATACACCGAACTGTTACACCTAACTACTCAGTGAAATAGCGCTAAGTCTTAGCTGCAAGACGCAAGAGTCTTGCAGGCTATGTCTTGTTCTTGCTCAAGTCTTGCACGGTCAGTCTTGGTCTTGGTCTTGCTAAAAATACGCGGTCTTGTTCTTGGTCTTGGTCTTGCAAAAACGCAAGAACAAGACCAAGACTGCAAGACCAAGACTGAATTTGGGCAACACTACTTTGAATATTGACCTAGTTTACTAAACGTTAACATTACCAATGAATTTCAGATCATCATACACGTACGCGTTTATTTCTCACAAAATAATCTGCGTGAACCTCCCGTTGTTAGCAAAAATACAGCCGAGCGTAAGTTCCAGTATTATTCCGTTGCCGCAATATTTAAGCATCTTCCATTGTTGCGAATATTCGTGTAAACGAACCGAGGCCGCTCCGAAGCGTTACCCTTTTTGTTTATACGAGAAATATAAAACCATCGAAGCTTGTACGTCGTACAATCGAGGCCTTGGTAACACACCTCATGCAATTCTCAACTTTATCTCGATAGCGTAAGAGCTGTTATCTAAATGGGCCGTTGAACGTTGTACGCTATGCTAATCGGGTCGTTTTGCGTCGTACGGAGAATCCATACGGCCTCTAGATTTCTTTTTCGACGAAAATATCGTGTTTAGAAGTTTAGGAAACTGCTGACCATATTACTCGTATATAACCTATTTAAAAGCTGTGGTAAAGTCTATACTATTTACATAATTTATTTAAATTTATGCATAAAATCTGAAAATTGTGAGGAGATCTACTTGATACCTTTTCATGCAAAAACAGTCAAACGTATGTAGTTGTAATTCAGCACGCATGTAGTTAATGGCCAAAATTAACATATAGATTAGTTTTCATCCCAGTAAAAGGTCGAATTGTAAGCCCATGCAGAGGTCGAGATATCACTACATACATAGATCTGACCCGAAAGTAAGTAGCTTAAGCACTTGTGTTTGTGTTTCAGCAACAAGGAGGGTACCACAAAGACATACACATAATTATAAACTCTTTTATTACATAATGGAGTTTTTTATTTTTTTTATATATCTGATACAAACTGAAATAGAACAGTCACAAATGTTCGTAGTGAATATTTGTGACTGTTCTATTTTAGTTTGTACTTTTTATTATAAAAGAACGAGGCAAACGAAAAAGAGTGACACTTGATAGTAAGTGATTGATTACTGCCGCCCATGAGCTTCTACGACTAGGGCGTAAGTTTGTATCATACTCCGTCAGTATCGAATCTAAATCAATGAAAATTATTTGGCTATAGCTACCCAAAAAAAGAAGTTTCAGAAAAACGTATTTTAAAATTCAACTTTTTAGAGGGTGAAAAATTTGAATAATGTCATAATTTACTCAAAACTTTGATTTGTCAAGAAAATTAGTCATCAAAAATTTTGTAGTCATATTTTTACCATATTCATTCAAGTGTTTACTAACCATTTAGTATAATTCACGCAAACAAAATAGCGGATAGAAAGCAAGCAGGCATAAAATAAGTGCGTGTTGAGTAAGCCCTGGCTGATCAACTAATTCTTGCTCACCGTCAAGAAAAACCCGCGCGATGGAATCATAAACAGCGTTAGTTTGTTGTCTGGCGCGTGTTCCACCGCGACCCGAGGAGGGTGGGGGGGCCTAGTTAAAGGTGCCTTTCATGTGCTCAACTATTAGTAAAAGTTAGTTATGTTTGTACCTTTAAGCTAAAAACACTCATAGTCAAAGACCTAATTTACAATCTATGGTGTAATAGTTTAAGTATTTGCTTCGAAAGGTATTTTGGAAGATTTCATTTTTTATTTTCAGTCAGATCAGGAAAATTATTTTTCTAAGTTTGTTGTATAGGGATCCCCTGAAGACCTAATTTACAATCTATGGTGTAAGTTTAAGTATTTGCTTCGAAAGGTATTTTGGAAGATTTCATTTTTTATTTTCAGTCAGATTAGGAAAATTATTTTTCTAAGTTTGTTTTGTATAGGGATCCCCTTAGGGCCAGAGGTTTGATCCTATTGATCTCAGTTCAGGAGAACACCAAATAGGAATCAATTTTACTTGTGCCGATGATGATGATCTGATAGTAACTGTATGGTTTCAGGAAACGTTGGTTCAGGGTTTTAACTTCGGTTGTAATTTTGTTATGATCTACTAAGTGCAAACAACAAATTAAACAGTAAACATTAAAAAAAGAAAAAAAATTCTTCGCTATGGACCAGACACGGTAATGTTATACCGTGGACCAGATATCCAACCAACAAACAGTTTCATATAATATACTCATCACGTTTGCGCGCTACGGTCGGCGCAAAAGGTAGCGATCCCGTGAATAGTATCATAAAATCTTCTGGTATCATTCGACATAACTTAACCCTTCTTAGGCTGAGTGTGAACGGGATATAGCATGTACGCGGGAGCGGGAACAAAGGAGGCAATCATGGACAGGGCTGTAGGTATATGGGGGAAACTCGAATTTTTACACGTCAACGTTAAGGCCACGATTGCGGTAAAACCACAAAGCAAATAAGTATTAATAAAGGAATTACAACCTAAGATGTAATAAAGGATAAATCTTGGAAATCGGGTTGAATTCATTGAAAATGCCAGAAATTCCGATGATAGTAGGAATTTTAATCTTAAATACCACAGATGATTTAGACCCAAAGAAATCCTTCATTGCTAGGAGTTCAATCATCTAGGATCTTGGAGTATTTATGTGTTATTAGCTAGGGGTCACGTTGCTTGCGAAATGCGATTTTAAAGCGTTCTGAATCATCATACGTAACATATTTTGTTCTTAGGTGGTACGAGTACAATTTTAGAGTCACTACAGATTGTGTAGGTACGTCTCTAAATAGTCAGGTATTTTTGTTTAAATGTATTCTTTCTCACCGTTATCTTGAACCAATAGACCAAAAACAAGTAAAACTTGCACGAATTCTCGCAAGCCGTTAGTAGTATTTGTGGAAGGGTGAGCGCGGGCCTATCGATCTCGCATCCGTTTGATGGAATCGGCAAACCGTTTTGTCCAACGGCGGCGGAGCTTGCTTTATCCTCTATCTAAGCGTCCATTCATTATTATCTGTAGTATTCTTGCGGCCGAATCTTGTATGACTCCGGGTTTATTCTTCGCTATCTTTTACCCTAAGTTTTCCGGGAAACTTTTGGAAACGGTTGAGTGAAATTTAGAAGTTTAGTTGATGTAACGTTATTAACGGAGAAGAATACCTAATTTTATTTCCGAAAGGATTTGTACAAATCTGATTGCTTGGACCTTGATATAAGATTTGCCAATTTCACTTATTACATTGAAGCCATTGCCGATAGACATCCGCAACCCTTTCGTAGGGTAAACAAAATAATTGGATCATGGTTAGACAGTGTAAACATACACAAACTCTGAACACAAACAGTTAGATACGCAAGTACTTTCTATTACACACCAGTGCTTTTATTATACAAAACACTGACGCTACTTAACGAAGTTTCCCGCATTGTAATGGCTGTTTACCATCACGTGTGATGACGACTGAAGTTTTGTATTTTAGGATTAATTTGTAGTTACGCACTTTAGACCTAATCGCAGGTGTTTATGAGGCGTAAGTTTTCACACCATCAAGTGTCACTCTTGCTCATTTGCCTCTTTCTGCTTGGATTTTACCTGGGTCATAATTGAGTGTTAAGTTGTGTAATGTACAGAAACAATATTTGAACATAAAAAAGGAAAGTACCTATCTGCCTATTCAATGGCCCACTGCAGGGCAAAGGCCATCCTGAAAATCAAGTTATTGTTACAAAGATGGCCTACTGGTTTAATCATCAAACCTAAGCTGTGTCCGAAAAAACCGACACAAAGTTAGCTCGACTCGGGATTTAAACACAGAGATCTCGGCCCTATACTTAGACCACTACACCGTCGAGGCGTAAATATGAACATAATTAACATAATAATATAATTTGTTTGTTGCAGATGCAGCGACCGTCGAGATGAGCGCATGTAGCGCCCTGCCCCCGCCCCGCGCCTCTGTCTGTTTCGCTCGCACGCACCTTCTCACTCTCACCCCCTCTCTCTCCCCGTCTCATTCCCGCAGCGATGCCGCGCGTTGATTGGTCCGCGGCGCCACGCCCGCACCGCACGGTGCGCCGGCGCATCCTTCTCTCCTCACTTCTATACTTCGTATTTCTTATAGGTAAGTGTACATATTTTTTAAAACTTTTGTTGTTTAAGTCTGATGTTTTTAGGGAAAAAGTATCATTAAAGAACGTTTGGTTTATTAATGAAAATTTCGTGAAAGTAGGTAAATTAATAATCTGAAGCAATAATCAAAATCTGAGCAGAACACAGTAATGGAAACTTTATTGAGACTTTTATTTTTTTTAAGGAAAAGTAGCTACAATAAAAGCATTCCCTGACTGGAAAAAGCTGTTCTATTATATGCAAATCAGTTTTCAAATCGCATAACGACTCCAAGAAAAAAAAAGTTTACAGACCAGTTTGTAAAGAACGTTGTAAAAATGGATAGCAGCTATTTACAACCTTGAATGGAAAAAAAATTGGATCATACTTTATACATAAACCCACAACCCATAGTTCACAGTCATAGGTCACACAACGAACCCATACAACTATTGAAATAGATTTAAGTTCAAAGCTCACATCGCATTTTCCTGAAACCGGTCGTCGCGACGAGCCGAAACCAATTAGATTCGGAATTCTCGGACGAGAGGGGTCAGTGGGGGTCAGCAGGTCCCGCCGGGGGTGACCTGGGGGGGGATCGCAATAACTACTTCTCGATTAACTGTGATTACGACTCGTGGCGATTGTGAACTCATTCTTGGAATTTTTAATTATCTTTCAACAAACTTCACTATTGGGGTTTTTAAAGACTATTTTCTAATTACTGTTAGCTTTAAACTGAGCACAATGAAAAAGCACTTGTGTCTGTTAGAAAAAAGTAGTATTTCTAAGAAAGAAATGCGAATCCTTCTTTAATAACTTCTTACCTTTTTGAATAATGGTCTCTTTAAAATAAACAATTACGAATAACTCACTTTATAAAACTTACCGATAAAAATGGATTCCGTGGTTGTTAAATTGAATTTTAAATATTATATTTCCACTTCTAAAGCACGTGTTAAGGTTATAGAAATTTTCGTTAACACCTACCAATTATTATAAGTCAATAACATTGGAACGTTTCCGCCAACACATTCGGTGCAGGCATTTTGTCGAGAACAGGCTGATTAGGCAGTGTATCTAATTGCTGTTTTAAAAGACTATAAATAGTCAGATGGCCATACCTATTCTTATGATAGCTATCACTTTTTACAGATGAGAATGCGTTGATACCTAAGTATAAGCCGTATGTGGGATTTGGGACTATTTCATCCCATTACTCTCTAAATTCCCCCGGTTTCCCCATTTCACCGGATTGGGACGAGCTGATGCTTATATCTCTTATATTTTAGCTATCACTTGCTATCATTTGGCAGCTCTAATGTTCGACCTCACAGTATTCAAAAACCCAGACTACCTATACATGAAGCTTAAATTTGCAAGTTTTCACAATCGGTACGGGTCCGGCGTGCCCAGGAGTGCAAGGGTTCCATTGGAGATGCACAGACACAAGACAGTGGGTTTTGAGGGGAGCTTCCGCTACCAAGCCACTAAGTGTTGGAACAATATACCCCCTCCGTTGCGTGCTGCTGGCTCCAAATACTTGTTTAAAAAACAAATAAAATCGTTTTTACTAGAGAAACAGAAAACCGAAGTTTGCAATCGCTTTAGTGGTTTGATTCGGGGAGGCTTTCCATAGCAAATAACTTATGTACATTCTTTTCTTATTTCTATTAATACTAGATATTATTATTATATTATTATTATTATTTTTATTTTTTTTTTCTCACATTACATACATCAACATCTCAAAAAATTGTTTTGCATATTTTATACTGTTTTTATATTGCACCAATTTAATAAGTGAAAATAGGCAAACGTATTTGGCGTCCGAGGCGTTGCGCGCGCGGCGAGCACGGGCTGTAGCGGAAGATCAGCAGTTTGCTTATAGACAGTAAACGATCGCTGAGCTATGGCCCTTTTGCCTTACTGTGACACACACACTCACAATTATTTTCTCTTTTTATGTGTAAATGTTTTTGTTTTGTTTTTATTTTAATTTTTTCCTTTTATATATTTGTACTTTTTGTTGTGTGTCTAATAATTGCAAATAAATGTTATATCTATCTATCTATCTATCACTGGTGATTTTCTTCTAATTAGTTATCACTTCTTTTTATTTATTTTTATTTCATTTTTTTTTGCAATTAACCAGCACACTTTCATTTCCCCATAATCCAGTAAAATTTGGTATTCGTTAGGAATATAAATTTATTACGATAATAAACAAATACCATTGTTATTAGTTTTTGGTATTAGAAAGGACTCTCTTGAAATTGCATAATAATATCATGTATGTAAAATATCTTCCGTACGGTAATTAAAATGTTATTTCATTGTAATTGCTCTCCTTGGCACAAACGTTTGTCACGTTTATTGACTTTTCATGGTCATTGATTAATCAAGATTTCAAAGCACTTCTGTATGGCCTCAGCCACACAATCCTCAACCACACAATACCTCTCCCAACATTGTATTAGTTGGAGGCGGAAATCGAAGGGTTCCCATGAACATCGGGTTGATTTACGCGCGGGTTTACGACCACTGCCTCAATCGGAGGCACAGTAGCGAATGCCAGAGAGTATAGTGCCTGGAAAACATCTTGAACGCGAGTTATTAGATGCTTGCGCGCTATTGGTCAGAAGAATACCTCTGACCAATATCGCGCGCGGGTGACTAGAGATTCGCCCGCGCTATTGGTCATACGCAAGTGCACATGCGTGAACTTTCACCTACTCCGTCAACCGAGCGTCAAGAAGTTTGCCGGCAGCTATAACAGAACACCACTTAGAGCCTTGTCTCTTTAGATTTAGAACGTCATGGCAACGTCGCCGGCTACCGTATCCAAGCAGTTATTATACAAATGTATAGGATCTAACTCACTTGACACACTTGACTTTCCAATACGAAATGATTAACTGCTTGGATTCGTGTTGGCAAAGTCACCATGGCGTCTTATAAGGCAGGCACTTATAAATTAGCGACAGTGGTGGATATAGAAATGAAAGAATTAATTTCATTTCTATATCCAGCACTGAAGGACAAAGCAATTTATTTCATCAAACCAATATTTCATAAACGGCGAATAGAGCCAACTTATTTTTGGCCTGAAATGTGATTGACAAATGGTTGAGACTAACGGGAGTACATTACAAGGTGCAGTGTCGGCTTTCAATATAATGGGCTGACCTGAGCTTCTATGCTTCTGACTATAAACACATTTATTCTGGTTCGATGACGCATTTATTATTTTAGTTTATTATGGTTAGGTTATCAAGTTTCATCTGATTGTGATGTTCTGTTTCTTGTAAACTCGAGTTTTTGTAACCCCTTGTACTGTGGCAGCTTAACAACATTTACACCACCACGAATTTCATCTTTATAGTATTTTGTGTTTATTACTTTACTCTGGGTATCTGGTTTTTTTTTTTAGTATTAGATAAAAACGAGGAGTATTAAGACTTGCATAATATATAATGTGTACCTAATATTTTATTAGAGACTTAATTTTTAAACCAACAAATGAGAATAAAAATAAATATTGATGTCAAAGTAAGTTTACTTAAAAATAAAAAGTTCGAAGATCAAAGTCGCAACATCAGTAGGTATTGGGACATTATTTATTAAATACTTAACTAAATTACTGCCCAACTTTCAAATTAAAAATAGTAAGTAGGTATAATGGTTTTGAAAATTCTGTTAAGTGACTAGGCAAAAAGAGTTAAAATAAAAATGATTCGCATGACAACACTAGAGAACAGGCTTTAAATAGATTTGTGTTTATTTATATTATTTTATTGTTATTTATTAAATTAACGAAAACGCAACAAAATTATGCAACAAGTTCAATGTGTCCCACACAGCTGTTAACACAGTTGACGACGTTAGAACCATAGTGATCCAAGTGACATTTTTGTTAAAATCGATATTTTGTTATTAACATCCCAAAAAAAGGCATATTTTTCATGCCACACTGATCCAAGTGCTTATTATAGCAATTTTCATAAGGAAACTCATATCGGTCACTTTGGAATAGGACAATTTCAGGAACAAATCCAAACGCGTTTTCCTCGTTTTCTCAAAAAGTTGAAAATGAGACTTGGATCACTATGGTTCTAACGTCGCTAGTTAATAGCTGACTCCTCCGCAAAAAATACTCATAATGTGTCACAAAAAGTTCATTCAGTACCTTTGCAAGAAAGAACAAATCATCGATCACAACAAACTTCACGTGTATAATATTAGCAGGATATCTGCTACAAGGGTACGCCTCGTCTCAAGTTTCCACCGCACGAGTTGTAAGACAAAGAAAGAAGGCAATATATCTTGGGAATTATCCTAAGCGCCAGTGACGGCCACATTTGATATTCCGCGCGGCCCGCGGAGATTCCCCACACTCGGGTCGCAGTAAATACGCACATACTTGTGAAAATTACTCCCTACCCTGGCTGAGAAATAGCGTGGGATCTGCCCCAATTTAAACCTTAGGTATAGTGCATAAGGTTGCCCCATGCACATGGGGAATCCTAAGCGCTTAAACGGTGGCCAAATGTACGGGCATAAGTTGATCTGTTTCAACAGAACGGAAAAATAAATGCACAGGGGCGATGTTGTGGGTGAAAAGTTTAATAAATAAGTACGTTACGTATATGTGTGGGCAGATTACTTTCTGCAAACATTTTTTCTGCTCCCAAAAGTTTTTTATATTTACAAGGTTAAGCTACTCGGTAAATAAAATAGACATTTAATGGATGAATAAGTGGTTTACTTAGGCCTTCATTATTAAAACTAATGGAATGGAACTAACATGGAATGCCTAAAACGTGGGTTTGTTGATGTATAGAAAATAACTTTTCTCAGAATATTACTTTACAAAGACAATGCCCACGAGCCATACAACTTTTGGCCAAAAAGTGAACAGTCGTTTATTGCAAAACAAAATATTGTTTTAGTTAGTTAAATTAAATATATTATTAAATTAAAATAACTAACAAAAAATCCGGCACCTTAATAGTTTTTACGATAATAACATTATTAAGTTGAGAATATGGATTAACTTTAAAACTATTTATGACGTCATGTTTAGTTATCGTTTATGTTTATTTGCTATAGTAAGTAAGTACCTAACTATGCATTCATTTTCTTAAACAATAATTATAATTAAGATATAAAAGTAACATCGATTTTTGTTATCTGCATGTTACAAATAATCAGCAGAAAATCCAATCCATGCCATTTTGTTCTCCAAGAACACAGGCCTATTGCATCAATAGTCAGTTCGTATTGGTCCGATTGCTTTTATTTTTGTAGGCTGAAAAAACCTTACACCAAGTCAAGAAGTTGGTCCAAAAGTCGTCATCCAACACTTTCAAGCTCACGGCTTCAACATGTTTGTGTTTTGCGCAAATATTGACGAGTCCGCTCGGTTTCCGCTCAAACTACTCGGGAAAAGTATAAACACGCGGTATAATGTAAATACCGGTTAACCTATCCTAGTTTGTTGTTATTACTCTTTTGCGACTACTTTGCCGTCTGATATCTAAAATTCTCGAACTGACGCTCTACAACCATTCTAACAATATTTTAATATCACAGTAGGGTAAAGGCCTTTATTATTGAAATTAAGTTATTGACACATTGGTCCGGCCGTTATGCCCCCATTCCAGGTTGCCCCCGGCCGGTATGCACCCAAATTTAAAAAAAAAATGTTCCAGTTTGCCGTTAAACCGTGGGGGCATACCGGCCGGGGGCAACCCGGAATGGGGGCATAACGGCCGGACCCGCTTAATCACCACGCTTGGTGTATCCGAAAAACTGTATCCGAAAAACCGACACAGGTCTCTACCCAGGATTTAAACCCGAGCACAATATGTCAACATAATTATCACTTCGCACAAAAACCTGCGTCTATTTACGTCGTCTGGTATCCTACATTTAAAACTTTCCTTAGTTCAAAACTAGATGGCGCTGTTACATTACCAAGGGCGTCACCAGGTAAATAGGTCCTATTACCTTAATTTTTCAACCGTCCCGTGAATACGTTGTAGCCGACTCGTTCAACTCGCGGGTTGGTCGTAACAATTTGCGCTTCAACTTCGTCCGTAAACCTTGCGGTCTCGAGTTCTTCGCAATGGCGACAATTGACGGTCTAGGTACGGAGCAGGTACATAGTACTTTAGACTTTCGCGTATTATGACTATTGTGAAATAAGTAACTCGGTTTGGGCTAATAATATAGAAACGGTGATTGTAAAGGTAAACCGTGCGAACAATAAACGTTATGTTTAGAACCCTATAACTATTTCAATGATTTGTTTAAAATAATTATTTGTAGAAAGACCAAATAAAAAAGAAGAGACATTAAATTAGAATGATTTTGATTAAAAAAGTAAAGTTTCAGCCTATTTACTGTTCCACTGCAGGGCAAAGGCCTCCATCCTTGAAATTATGTTATCGTTACAATGATGGGTACTGGCTTAATCACCACGCTTGCCAAATGCGGGTTGGTGATCACAAACCCTAGCTGTGTCCGAAAAACCGACACAAAGTTAGCTTGACCCGGTAATTGAACCCAGGACCCCGAGATCTCGTTTTGGCGTGATTTTGATCAATTGCTACTAAAATCAAATTTAAAAAGAACAGCCTATTTTATATCCCCCTGCAGAGCAAAGACCTCCAAAGTTAAATCAAAATAACATCGCTTAATTAATTAAACATTTCAAAAATAGAAGCAATTCATTAAACATCAACATAGATGATTATTTAACCTATTGATTATGCCCTTGAAGGCATAGAGCGATTTTATTCTTAAGGCGAAAATGTAAATTTTATGTAATGATTTTGGTTACTGTCGCCCCTGGCCCTAAGCTTTGAACAACTAAACTAACGAGCCTTAAGCAGATAGGTACTTTTTAAAATTTGAAGCATCAAAATAGACTATTCAGTGAACATTACTTTTTCTCTGCGCAAAGAAAAATTGTTATTACCTCTTTCCGCCTCGACGAGTTCTCATTCGGAGTATAACCTTAATTCGGGAAAGGTAAGCATTATTAGAAATTGCGATGTTCTGCGAATCCAAACGAAACTCCTTTGCCGAAACAGTCATAATTTTTTTATACATTTTCGTGTCAATCTGTTAATGCCTTGGCGTTGTAAATAACCGGGTGAGGAAGTCACACAGGGCAAATAGGGCAATACTGTTAATTTTTATCTGCCTCATTTGACCAGAAAGACAATTCGATATGCATTTACTCGTGACCATCTCCTACCTAACAGAAGACATTGGTAAAATCTAAAACAATTAATATAGATCTTTGGGTTTAATTTATCGGTCGAACGTTTGTGTCGGTTTTTGTTCTAGTATGTGATCACTAGTCCACATTTGCAAAGCCAGGTAGAAACCCATTCTTGTAACAGTTACTTGATCTCAAGGAGGCTTTTGCCCTGCAATGGAACATTTAAGCTGTTTACCAGCACAAATATTCAAGGAAATTTTGTGTTATGAAACTGATTATTCTTCATTATATTCGAAGTTATTGTGTCATTGTCTTCCTTTTGACTGGTTTTAAACTTTTCGCCTACTATTGACAACCACTGAGAGATCAGAGGACGAACGTTTTTCGTTCAGGGATTTTACCAATGCCTAGACTTTAGGCAGATAAATATACGTACATTTTCGACTCTAACCGCGACCAGGGAAACATATTTCACCGGTAACCGTTGATGATTTTGGAAGGCAGGATGAACTGTGGAAGTGATAAATGCCCAGCGAAGTCGACGCGAGTTAGCAACAGACCTAATTATCCCGTTCTCCAGGGGCACTAAACAACTTATTTGGAAAATTGAAACCGTGAAGAATAAGTTTGTGCGAAACAATGGGACACCTCGGAGGAGTTGTCTTGTTACGAGATCGAGTTAGCTGCTTCATTTCGCTGTCGGACGCGGCCATTTTGTTGACAACTTTATTTAATTGCGCGTTTGGTTGAGGTTCTAATTGTATACTACTTCAGCTGACAGAAACGTGGCTCGCCTGATGATAAGAAGTGACTTTATCATTAAATGACATTTTAACAGTATTTTTATTTATACTTAGCCCGGCAAATGACCCCACTCCACTTGATGTTAAGTGGAAGTGAAGTCCAGACGCGAGGACAACTGGTGCATCGTAAGGAACGTAGCATCAGTCACCTACACTCTGCCGGCCCACAAAGTGCCTCTTCGCGCCTCGTTTGAAGAACTCTATGTCATAGGAAGGTCTTGTCTGTCAGTCGTCGAGAAAGTGCCATCCTCTTACAGATGACCAACTAACCTTGCCACTGTGATTCGTGAGAGTTTTGGAGGCATTTGTCTCTCTCTTTTAACAGAGAATTAGTTTCTTTCCAAAGATTGAAATCGTGGTTGCAAATAATTTTACTAATGAGTTAGTACTTAATCAGTTCGACTCTAAAAATATTGTTTACTGTAAGTTGATGTGTGTATATTGTAACAATTGGGTTTTTCGCTTATGATAAAAAATTTTGGTTATTATAAGTGTTCTTCGTAGTAGGTAATACATTTTGAACAGCTCATCATATTACGAAACAGATTGGTTGCGCAGCCACTAAAGTAATAAAGTGGAGTAAGTCGGTAGTGGCCGGAAACCTATCCGTCAGGACCGCGTGCCCGTCTCGCTTCTGACGTCACTATCACTACAACTACAGGTTATAATAAAGTAGTATTTAGCCTATTTATGTTCCACTACAGGGCAAACGCCTCCATCATTGAAATCAAGTTATCATTTACAATGATGGGTACTGGCTTAATCACCACGCTTGCCAGTGCGGATTGGCGATCAGAAACCTGAGCTATAACCGAAAACACCGACACAAATTTTGCTCGACCCAGGAATGAATCCAGGACCCCGACCTCATACTCTATACGGTCACGGTGTTATAATACCAACTTTAAATTCTGCGTACGTCTTTCGTTGTATAGCTCAAAATATCTCGGAATATTTCCATAATTTAAAACTTTCATTTTGAATAATGTACAAATATATTATTTATTTATAGTTTACGTATTTGTAGAATATTTTAAAATAAAACAGCTTTGCAGAAGCAGCCTAATTTAAGCTTTCGGCATTTTGGCACACCAATATTTATTTATTCAACGTACGTAATTTAAATCTTTTGAAGCTTTTATATTTTTTACCACACAGTTTCGAATATGTACGTCATTTTGTTCTAAACAATTATTTAACTCAATAACCTAATTTATTTTTATCCCAAATTTTTTTAAAGAATATTATTATGCTTTACATTTAAATATGTATGTACATAAGTGTGCTTTGGACCTGTATTATATAACTAGTAAAAGTCATAATTTTTTTTTGTTCTTATCTAGCTATGCTTAACTAGGAGCCAACACTAGTAGGCGCGGATTTTTTTAAACATGCTAGATCAGTTGGCAGACAGGCTCGCAGCACCTGATGGTAAGCAGCAACTGCGGCCTACTCCATTATAGTTGAGTCCATACTAACAAAGTAAGCGGCTTCTCCACCGATAAAGTTTTTTTTTATATCAGAGGCGGCAAACGAGCCAGCGGGTCGCCTGATGGTAAGCAATCACCGCCACCCATGGACATTTGCAATCGCTGATGATCGCTGATGCGTTGCCGGCCTTTTAAGGGGGGGTGTAGGCCTCGGGCACTCTCACAAATCAGACGAAACACAATAATAGTCACTATTATTTCACGCTGGTGTTATGTGAGAGGGTGGTACTTCCCCGGACGAGCCGGACTTAGACATGCGCAAAATAGTTCACTGAAGTGTAAAGTATGATATAGTTCAATTGGACTAGATATATATTCTGTGACTAGATGAAGTATATCACTCATTTAGTTCATTTAGTTCATCTAGTTCACTTGACTCAGTACTTCAATAGTCCATTTGAATCACTTTGTCATTTAGTTCAATGGGACCGTGCAACTGTCTCGTTTCCGCACGCGGTGTTCGTAATCTATCGGTCCGCTTTACTCTCCTTCAGTGAAGCGTGAACTAAATGCAACTGTCTCGTTTCCGCACGCGGTGTTCATAATGTATCCGTCCGCTTTACTCTCCTTCAGTGAAGCGTGAACTACTGAACTAATTGGGACTCGAATGAACTAGTGAAGGAGATATACTTGCTAAGTGAAGTAGGCCAATTGAAGGATTCATTCATGAACGACTCAACTCTAGCCGGACTGCGCGGGAGTGGAATTCTCTGCCGGGATCTTTCTTTCCTACACAACAACTTGGGGCCCTTCAAGGTCAGAATTAACGGGCTTTTCCTAAGCAAGCGCGCTTCATCGCAGACCGCATAGTTGTTTAACATCAGGCAACTTTGTGGTCAAGAGCTAGCTTAGTCCAAATATAAAAAAAAGCCGGCCCATTCGTACTGTAAAACAGCATGGCTCTACCACTACTGCCTCAGTGTACTGTGCCTGCGCAATCAGGTTGTCTATCGCGCGTCTGTCGGAGAAGATCTCTCAAATTGAAGCCATTACTTTAAGCGAGCACCCTCGTGACACACTGCAGTGACGCATGCAGTGAGGCTGAATTAACATTGAACGTGCATATTTGGTAAACAATTAATCAATATCACAGAAATTTATCTCACCACAAAGTAGGTGGGCGGTGACTATGAATTTAGCACCAAGCGGCGAGCCAGGGTCGATTGGTCGATGTAGTGAACTGATTTAAATACCTGAAACAATTTGTAGGTGGTACATACTTCTCTTAAAGCCTAACACATAAAGTATTTACAAAATGTATGAAACTCACTCTAATAATAATAATAATAATCTTTATTTGCATAAAAACATGGTATACATCAAGATGTTAGTGTTAGTAAAAATAAGTGCACATGTTTTGCTAACAAAGTATAGCATGCAAAAAATGTTAACAAATTTAAATCAATTACTACAATGAATTACTAAAAAATTACTACAATGTCACCGATTAATAAATTACTACAAATAATATCTAAATATTTATGTCAAAAAATTCTTTAAGGTCATAAAAATTATATTCATTAAGCCATTTATATAACCTACTTTTAAACATATTAATACTGTTCAAGGCTTTGAGTTCTTTTGGTAACTTGTTGTATATTCGAACACACATAGTTAGACAACTCTTCCCATACTTATCTGATTTGGGCACACAATTCAGTACAAGCCTCGAAGCATTTCTCTTAAGTCTAAGTACAATTAACATAAATTAATAACTAGCCTTCCGCCCGCGGCTTCGCCCGCGTGAACTATAGGACGTTATCCCGCGGGAATACACACAATATCTTTATAAATAAATAGGAAATAGCAAAAGTAGCCTATGTGTTATTCTAATGCTTATACATAAGCTTATGCTTATTATAGTACAGTTACATTAAAATCCATTTAGCAGTTTTTACAAATTTTCGCGTTTATAAAATTAGTAGGACATTAAATGACCGAAAAAAATAAGCTCCGTGACATAGCCCTCAACAGCTATGTCATGAAATAAATGTGTACATCAGATTAAATTGCGCAATGTCTTATTCTGGCATGGACTTGCCTCACTGTCATTACATGTACGCTGAGAAGACGCCGCACCGCATTTGTCTTTATGACTGCACGCTAATTGAATGCTTGTGACATTGCTTTTTACTATCATGTCGCACAGTACCAATTTGCTTGGCTTAGACTTTTGGAGAACACTTTTTGATTCTACATTTTGTTCGTCAATGTACAAAGGTTTGCTTAAATTTTCAGTGGTTTGACTTATACTATATGTACTCGTAAAGAATAATGATATGGTTTGGGTCGATAATGTCTACTTGTACTATACTATTTCAGTCCGGGTTTCGCCCCGGTCATAGCACAAGCACGGCACTGCTCAAAGTCACTGAGGATATTAGAGATGGTATGGAGGGGGGCATGGTCACTGTGCTTGTCCTCATTGACTTCTCCAACGCTTTCAACAATGTCGATCACGACCTCCTCCTATCCTTATTATCCCACATGTGCATGTCCTCTCTGTCTTTGCAGTGGTTCGCCTCTTATCTTTATAATCGACGACAAGCGGTGAAAGTTGGTCAGACCGTCTCTCGCTGGTGTGATCTTCACACCGGTGTTCCTCAGGGTGGTATTTTGTCCCCGCTACTATTCTCCATATTTATAAACTCCATTACTGCCTCCTTAGACTCCTCTTATCATCTGTATGCTGACGATCTCCAGCTGTACCATCAATGTCGCATTGAAGATATTAACACCTCGATAGCAGTGCTTAACAAGGATTTGCGTTCTATAGCTGATTGGTCAGATCGTTTTGGTGTGGCAGTCAATCCTAATAAATGTCAGGCCATAATCGTGGGCAGCCAATACCACATGCGGAGGTTAGATTTGGATGCTGTTCCCACAGTTATTTTTGATGGTGTGCAAATTCCCTTCTGTAGCAGCGTCAAAGACTTAGGTCTACACATCGACAATACGCTTAGCTGGTCTGTGCATGTTGACGAAATCAGCCACAAAGTTAACTCCACTCTACGCGCTCTCTATAGATTTAAAAACTTTCTACCTATCCCCACTAAAATAACTCTTGTACAATCACTTATTCTACCCTTGATAGACTACGCAGATGTGTGTACCTCCAATTTAAATAGTACCCTTCTTAACAAATTGGATCGTTTAGTAAACTGTGGCATCCGGTTTATTTTCAATCTCCGTAAATATGATCACATTTCCTCTTACCGCCTTCAGCTTAAATGGTTACCTATCCCACTTCGTCGCAATGTTAGAATTCTCACTTCACTTTTTTCCATCCTAAACGATCCACATGCTCCCGTTTACCTTAAGTCCATGTTCTGTCTTCTTAGTTCGACACATACTCGCCAGCTCCGCTCTTCTCACAATTCTGTCTTGGCTACTCCTTCTCACCGTTCCGGTTTCGTCTCAAATTCCTTTCGTGTAACAGCTATTGGGCTTTGGAATGCTCTCCCCGAAAACATTAGACAAGCTCCGAGTCGAATGGCATTTAAATTCCTACTCCATAAATATTTTTTCCTGAAGTCCTCTACATCGTCGCTCACCTGTCCCAGTCGTTAACCGTATTGTACTATGTATATATTTTATATATTAATATCATGTAATAAGCATATATATATATATATCTTATTTTATTTTTTGTAATTTTATATTTTATATAATATAAGTATTTATTTATCATATTTTATTTCGTTTATTTCTTTTTCTTTCAAGTTTTAGGTTAATTGGCACTACCCACTGTTTCTTTCTGCTTGGCCTAAAGGTTGACTGGGAGAGAATGCCATGAGGCATTAAGTCCGCCTTTTGTACTTGATTTGTGCAATGAAGCTTAAATAAATAAATAAATAAATAAATACTAGTACATCAGTTATATCCAATTTTTGACAGAATACGACCCCTGATTTGACCATCCCGAATATGACTATTTCATCACCAGCCGTCACAACCTAAATCGATTTGCAAGCACCCCAAAAGCCTCACTCAATTGTACTGATTCCCTCATCAATGTTTCATGAACATAGCCAGAGCTATTATGGCAGTAGAGTTTACCTTTAGGGACGGTAACTAGTCAGTTTGACCCTGAAAATGTCCCGCCATCTACCTGCCCCATTTTATATAACTCCGAATACGATTAATCAACTCTCGATTCTGCTCTATATCTTTATTATCTCCCGTTCAATCAACTAGGCGCTATCTAAGGGAGCCTCTCGCGCCATCACTCACAAATTGGATGCCATTACTTTTATGACACGCAGCAGGGTTGGGTTTAAGCTAGTTTCAATTTGGCTCGAGTCGCGTCTCGTTTTACGGGCGTGGGTAATTATGCGATACGGAAACTTTATGACAGGCTCATCTGAACGTTTTCCTGACACGGTTTGAAGTCGTTTGCCTAATTGTATTGTTTCCTTGTTCATGTTAAGTCACTGGAAATTAGAACGACATGGTTTGACCCGGTTCGGAGTTTGAATTCATTGATTAATTGTCGGACCTATCGTAAGTGACTGACTAGGCTTTTGATCCTACTCTATGCGCTATAGCTTGCGGATACAAAGCCGAATAGGTGGGATTATAGGTAAAACCAGTCATGTATGATGTAACCCCGTTAGTTTATTCCACTGTCATTAGTTGTATTTTAATTAGAAGTATATTGTGATGAATTCAAATTCGGCTCCTCTCATCATTGCCACGGCTTGTCATCAGATGGAAGAAGTGGTGAGTTCTTCCTTCATGGTGAGTCTTCTTGGTGACCGTGACGTCACCATAGATACATTTATTCGTACATCCATGCTCACATTTCTAATTGGCTGCTTGTCTGAATGATATTGAAAAGTCGTAAAGCCAATGCTGAAAAGAAATACATATAGTATTACATTTGTGTCAACATACCGCTTTCGCAGCGTATTCCATTGGCCATATCCAGTCAAAAGGATAGAATTTATTACGTAACAGCATCGGATAATGTTTGCGAACGAACTATCCCCATAACGCAACGGCCCAGCGGAGTGCACCGGACCGCTGACGATGATATTTCCGTGTAATATACAGCAATAAAGATTAAAAACCGTAATGGTCCTTCGAGCCGGATCCGAACGCTTCGGACGCAGTTCCGTCCCGCTCGTTTATCACTCGCCACATAAACGCGCGTCGCTGCACCCTCGCGGCCACGTCGTGGACGCGCTCAACTGATTAAAATTACGTTAGGCTATTAAGATAAACCATTATAATTGGTGACCGATTTGGTGAATGGTTGAGAAGTCGGAAGACAAGAGGTCGTGGGTACAAACATTTGTGTGAATGGAAATGTTTGTCTCGGTCTGGGGGCTTCTATGTATATTTTTAAAAAAGGAAATAAGTATTGTGTCGTCTGGCACTCGTAATTTAAGTAGGTAAAGGATAAGTTTGAGGCTAGACAGCGCTGTGTGAATAGTGTCCAGGAATATTTATTAAAAGCAAAAAGTCTCAAAAATGTTTTGAAAGTAAACGGCTTACTGTCATATTATTGAAATAGACCAAAGTTAAATTGCAGATTAACACGAGTATTATTATTATGTCTTAGTTTATTCTTGATTGTGTTAGCTGTAATCTGTATTAAAGTAATCGATAATTTGGTAACTCTTTTTGTAACTAATTCGTTTTATTTAAATGAGTAGTAGTCACGTAAATATAAGAATACACTCACCCTATATTGTATCCTAAAGATGCCATTACAAGTAGGAAATGTGCCGCCAGTCTTGGCGAGCTACCAGATACTTTTAAGCACAAATGTGACTGCGGTGTAATATCATTTAAAAGTTATTTTAATGACCTCCGCTTCCCGCCTTGCTATTGAAACTAGGCTATTTCTATGATCTCTACATCAGATACTAGCAAAATGGTATTAAACATTGTATTAAAGTAACAATCGTAATTTATGTTGTATAATTGTCTGGATGATTAATATTTTTACCCTTTAATGAATTTTTGTACAACTATTCCAATAAAGGACAGGTCTTTGCAAAGCTTAGCTCAAGGAGCTTCCATACAGTAGAGTCCTGTTTAAAATGTTTTGACTATCATGGTTTACAAGTACATATTATATTGCAGAAAATAGTCATAGCTAATGTGGTAGGACACTTCAGTAGTCAAAATAAGTAACGATATTTAAAAAAAAACGAACATACCATCCTGAACAATTTGTGTCTAGACTCCCAGACAGATTCATAAAACTTTAATGCGTAAATAATATGAAAAAAGTTTGGTCACAAACATGGAGCAATGCTTTAATCACCACGCTGGACAAAAGCAGTTCAATCAGCATAAACAAGATAAAAAAAATTAACGAAATTAAAATACGCAATTTCGGGGTAAGGGGTTTCGCGCCGTGGCCGCGTTATCGTCGTTCCGCGTCTGTGCACATATCCGCGGCAGTTTTTCACACCCTGCCCTCGGGCCCGCATTGTTCCAAGCCCATCGCCGATTTCACTCGATAACATTACATCTGGATAAAGAGGGTCCCGAATTGTCGGCTGCTATCTCGTGTATCTGTAGAATCTTTGAAACCTTTTTAGAGACAATTCGCCGAAAATCCCTTACGGAATGATTCAGGGTTGTAATAATCTGAAATTAAAATGAGTTTTGGTGAGTTTGACACGCTTTGTCCATTTAATGGTTGGCGATTGGATGGCCTTGGAATATTAGACCATTGATATCCCGCTGTAGGGTAAGAGCAAATCAATATTTTGAATATAAACTCTTCGTTGCAAAGATAAGTAAGTAAATGAAAACAATATTATGGTAAGGCATTTTATTAAGCGCTACTAACGTAGCGTAGGATGTCACATACCTTTGTGGAATAGAATTTTCTTACGAAAAATGGAAATCGTTAAAGTGCTTAAAAATTTATGGTGTAATTCTTCGCGATCAATCAAGAATCTTAAGCACTTGTGTTATCGATCAGAAGGCACCACATACTTAAATACAAATATACATCTAGAAACAGAACAAAATATAAATGTTCATCACATAATGGGTGGGATTCGAACCAAAATGCGCCATTTTGCCAGTCCACGTTTGTATAAGTAACACAAGTAAGAATTTATCTACACGTACGTCTTTTGTGTACCGTCTAAATGTTCCTTTAATGTTTCTCTCACATCATATCGCCATTTGCCAAATACTCAGTTGACAAGTTACTAGTTTTGCATATTAGATGGTACCAAGCCGAGACAAGTCGGTAGTAAGAGCTAAGTCATGTCAGTCTCGAGCTTGGCATTCAGCGGTAATCAATCACCCGCTAACGATCGCGTCGACTCTTCAACAACTCCGGAGTTTGAGGCAAGAGTTAAACACTGATAATTACCGAAATGTTCGGGAGTGTACTCACGTATCTCATGAGTTGGCTGCACTTAAAACTTAGGAAATTCTAGATAATGTAAATACGGTTTCGTCAAGTTTAGAAACGCTACAATGTAGCTTTAGGAATTGACGTCGCGACGAGATTTGAAATGATGTGCTTTCTAGAAATATGCAAATGTAATTGCTTTGTACTATTTTATGGGATATT
The DNA here is from genome assembly GCA_949319885.1 of Mecyna flavalis. NCBI lineage: Eukaryota > Metazoa > Arthropoda > Insecta > Lepidoptera > Crambidae > Mecyna > Mecyna flavalis. Next base: position 11,602,215 of record OX439418.1, on the reverse strand, counting down.
AACAAATATTATTCTAATAACATGAAATAAAAGTACATTTATTAATGAGCAAAATCATTAGCTAATAAACTCTTTTATTTTAGTGATGGTCATAAATGATTATATTGAAAAAAACACGCAAGTATCTCTGACTCTCTGTATGTTACGCTTTCACGTCTTAACCATTCCACCGATTATTATGTTCGATACAGATGATAAGATTTTAGGAAAGGACGTCGGAAATAAAATGAAATTATTCACCTTAATCGACTGCTAAGAAGATTAAAAAAAATAAAACAATTACATAATGAACTTTGTTTACATTTTTTCCTTATCGCCTTGTTCTGTTCAGGAAATTTATTGCCTGTGAATTTCTTTTTTTTGAAAACAAGTTAATGCTTAATTTAACAATACACCAAATTGTATCCGCTTGAAGCCTTTGTTTAGAACGACAATGACACAATTGAAAGCTAATTAGGTCAACTTGTACCGAAACAATGGCTGAGGAAGAGGCGGAGAAATCGCACGAGCCTGTAACGAGGGTAGATGTAATTGGCGCCCAACGCGGGGCTCTGCAAAAATGGGGTTTATTTGTGACTTCATCCCGGAATTATATCTGTTCCCTTTACAGTGATGACAAAAGGATTCTTGATTATCTACATTGGTTTGGTAAACTTTTGTAATTGTAAGGAAGAAACCATTTGTTATGCAAATAGATTTATATCAAATACTTTTGCTCGTTTATCTTTCCTATTCCTATTCCGGCTCTGAATTGCGTGGAAAAAGTCAACCCCACGGGCTCGTAGGCCACTTCATATTAAGATTATTAAGCGCTCATTACAGTATATTCCATTGAATGACCTTTTATCAAATTTTCAAGCCTTTTTATTATAGTGTACCGGCTCTTGCAACAATTTTGATGAAGCATAGCCAGAGCAGATATAGATACAGACTTATGGTTAGTAGATATATTCACAAAAAAACCTAGTTCAACACAGCAGGTTTCACAGCTGAAAATATGCATAATCATTCATCTTACACTTATAATGCAAATAATTATTTAGCTAAACAGCATCTTATTTAAACTTAAAATACATACGCTAAATACAGTTTCTTAATTATGGCGTACAAATAAACAAGCTCGGCAGATAAGTGGCGCCCAACGCGGGGCCGCCATTACCCGGGATGAGGTTTGTTAGTGGCTCCATCCCGCGATAACATAGTGACGCTAGTTTTGCAAGCAGTGACCCCACTCACTTGGAAATAAACACATTCAGGCTTCACCTCAAATTATTGCCACAGTACGTAATGAATCACAGTGAAGTATTCAATCCTTTTCTCTTTTCAAAAAGAAGTTAAAATTCCATATCACAAAGACTGGCAATGTTTTCTGATTTTCATTTTATCTTTAAATTCTAAATCTGCATGATTCCTTACACATGGCAACAAATGGCATCTGTGATGGCAACTGTTTTTCGATACGTAATAGAACCACTCCTGTACTGACTCGTCTTGTTCGCTCAAGTATCGTTATGGTATTTAGACAAATACCCTCATGTTAATTTAGTTAAAAGGTTAAAAGGACAGAATATTTAAGAAAATACTAAAATAATTATGTACTTAGTTATTACTAGTGCTTGTGTTAAACGTACAAAATAATTACTAATTATTGTTATCTTGTGTTTCTCAGTGAAAGTGAATAACATGTATTCTGTAATTGAGAAATAAATGTCTTAAACCGTAAGTAGGTATGTATATGTATCAGCATAAAAAACTGGTAAGCGAATCATCATTGCATTATTCTTTACTTTATTCTCAATCTCCTTATCAAGCTTAATGAGATATATTCAATTCTCAATCTTTCTTCTCAATCTTAATAAAATATATTCTATCGATAAGCAAGGTCGCCAGAGCTTACTTGGTGAGGGCATGGAGTTGGCGGTTGGAAGAACCTTTAGCACGCCGTCAGCGCGTATCAGCAAGTATCGCTGTTTTTGTAACATAGCGAATATCTGATCTGCAAGGGAAAACGGCAGTGTATGTGTGCAGGCCGCTAGTGAAGAATATGATTCATTTTCCTTATCACTAAAGAGATTAGACATTTACTTAGGCCGTACAACAATAATGCAAATAGCGCTCGACTCGTACGGCCTTTACACGATGTAATCGCATATTGTTTCCTTTGTAGCCGTCGACTTGACTGTACTTTTAATCCTCTTGAGATTGTTTCATTGCCACACTCGGCGAGTTTCATTAACTCCGCAAAGCCTTTCGGTGTCTAGATCATAAATAGCGGGCAGCATTACGTATTCAACATTGAACCCTCCTACATTGTATTAAGGACCAATGTTTCCTTATTACGGACTGCTTTAGCTTCGTATATCGGTGACAGACTGCCTGTGTTTGTTTATTCGTGTAAACTTCACTCCAAGTAGACAGGAAATCAGAAAACTAATTTTAGGATGACTTTTAGAAACGCTAAACGTATTACAAAATTGTTAAGTTGTATCTTTTTACTTGCTTTGCTTTAAATATTTCATTTATTTTTCGTTTTGGAGAGTAGCTACATATTTTTTTATGTTCTGTTACATTTTAGAGCTAATTATATATTTGTGTACACCATTATCAGAAAAACATATTTTCTTGTTTAGTCACCATAGGAGTGAAATATTATAAAGATAATAATTAAAAAAATTATTAAAACGATAGCATTTTCATTTAATAAACCATATTTTCCTTTTAAAGATAGACTATAGAACTTTCTGTTTTCAATAAGTTGTATAATTCTATGTTAGTTATCGTTACAAAACGTAGTATACATGTAGATTTTAACCTAGATACTAGAAATAGCTAGAATAAGTTTGAAGAAATGATAACAACGTTCAAAGAGTTAAAACTAAAAAGACTAGTTAACTAGATTCTCAACTTTATAAAAACGAAAATTAAAAGTTAAGTATTCTCAGCTCTGTTATCTCTCTTGCTCATTGGAACGTTTGAAACTTTTTAACTGCGTTAAAAACTTGCGTTTGCTTCCTAAATAAACGCTCTGCGGAACAAAGAATGTTCATTTTACAATCAATAGCTGAACCGAAGAGAAATTCGATATATTGAGTGGTGGCGTACGTATAACTGAATTAATATCAGTGAGGAAGAAGTATATTGGTTTACTCTGCTGTCCACGACCGCAACACCGCGGCAACCAGTGAGTTCAAATAAACATGGAAGCATTTGCGACACACAAAAATAACGCAAAAACAATCAACAACGTTCTGGTTCCGCAACGTGATGTAAAATAGTAACAAAAAACTCTTCCGGTACTACATCGAATATTGATTCATAGATATGAAGCGACTATCTGAATGCGCTACATACGACCGACTGACGACAAAAACGCAAGATTGCAAGTCAGCGAAAAGTGCACGTGTAAACATTGGTTTCGAGACTGACAATCAGATATTCGATCCTGATTCGCGCTTGCAAAGTTAGTCTCATGGCTAGCATATGGTACAACACACCAAGACGGTGCGTTGGACCGTCGTCCCCGAGCACAGGCATAGATGCCCCGCCTGAAAAGCCCAGGATTATAGGAGGAAGGAAACACGTGAGCCGGAAGAGCATTCCATGCCCTAATGGCACGAGGCAAAAAAGAGGAACTATACCTCTTGGTACGGGCCACCAGTGTCTGGATGGTATGGGGATGGCAACGCAGTCCAGCGCGTGTTGTTCGGGAGTGGAAAAAGTTTAACCGATGCTTCCTGGTTACGTTACGTGAAATAGACTGCAGTAGCCGCTTACCATCAGATAAGCTGAATTCCTGTCTACCAACTAAAAACAAATTGTAAAATATGAGTTCTCAAGAGCAGTAGTGAGGTGACTCTAAGAGCGTTTGTCCACGGGCCGTCACCGAGATCGAGATGACGGCGCCGAGGTAGCGGCACATACATTTACTGAGGTGTTTGTTGACCGCACGTTCGTAACCCGAGCGCTGTAATCTTGAAATTGGTCAGAAATAAACTCGGTTCTCGATGACGGCCCGGTGACGGCGGCGGTGGACAAACGCTCTAAGGATCCAAATGTACTGAACTCCTTTGCCTCACTGCCATTTTCAACACTGGGTCCCGATACTGCAAAGGCATCGTAAACAGAGCTGAAACCGATTCGGCAGATACAATGGCGGCTGTATCTCCGTGAATTTATACCGACGTGTAGAGATGTGCCGAGTTACACCGACTCTAGTATTGACTCGAATACTCACGTACTCGCGAGTACATAAAATACTGTATACGAATCCACAATACTCGAGGTCAGGTTTCCTACGGGAAATATTTAAGTGTACATAAAAAAAATACTGAAATGTACATCAAAATAACTAATTGCACATCAAAGGTTAGGTTAGGTTAGCAATTCAGTATTTTTTAGATGCACAATCAGTATTTTTTGATGTGCAGTTAAATACAACCCGTTTCCTACTTGCGCGGTATTCGAATCCTACGTCGTTTACTTTAAAGAAAGAAAAAACACATAATTCACAGACAATACACTGAAGAAAAAAACGTGACAAATAATAAGTAAATAAACAGATAGAGGCCAACAGGGTTCTTGCCTCAGCACATGCATAACTGGAAAAGAAAACTACAAGTTCGATTCAACAAATACTAGAGTCAACTGAAGTAGGTAATCGAATACCCGTGTCAGTAGGTAGTCAGTACTCGCATACCTATCCAAGTCTTCCAACTCGAGAACTAATTCGAATATTTTTTTTAAAGAATACCAACATATTCGAATACCAAAAATAAAAGACTCGGCACATCATTACCGGCGAATAGCAGGGTGTGGCTTACTTCTCTGGTTTATGACCTTCGGGAAAACAACTTTATTATCGGCGAGGTGTTCCAGAGAAATGGCGACCAGTTAATGTCTTTGTTTACTTTTGCAAGCTCTGTATCTGTTATGTAGACGTTGACACGAAGAGGATGTAAATGATTGGGAAAACTCATTACTGGGCGGCAGAATTTTTATAGGATACAATCTGTAATAAAATAGAACTATAAAATTTACAGGCGGTAGGTACTTTCACTACCATAATAGCTTGACTCTGTTCCGGCGAAATTTCCACAGTGAAGGCTTTTCTGATTTACAAACCTTTAATGGTTTAACATTGTCAGACAGGTGGACAATGTTAATTAAGCATTCAGTGAACGCAATTAAGTACATGCAAACTGCAATCAAGACTATTCATGTCTTGCGTAGATGGTCAATCAGTGAGACTGATCGTACCCGAAATTCGGCTTGGCACCAATCAATTCGGTAAAAGGGTTTATACGATTCCTCCATTTGAATCAATAGTAAACACTTTATATAGAGATCGGCAAATGAACACGATACCCACCTAATTGAAACCTTTGCGGTACTCCATTAACGGATAGGTATTTCACTGGAAGCATCGCTCAATGTGCTAAGATACTAAAGGCTCTTTTGATCTTCCATTTTGTGTTTTAAGTGAATAGGTTTTTTCCTACATTATAAAAGGTACAGGAAATATTTAAGTGTATATCAAAAAATATTGAAATGTACATCAAAATAACTGATTGCACACCAAAGGTTAGGTTAGGGAAGCAGTTAATTTTTTTTGATGATCACTTCATTATTTTTTGATGTGCAGTTAAATACAACCCTAAAAGTACTAGCCTCCGTTCGCGGCTTTGCCCGTGTTAGAGCTTCTTTCCGTCGAGGATGTAATGCCATAGAAAATGAATTGAATGAATTTGATTTTGATTTAATAAAATTATTATGACGCTTTCTAACAAAAATGTAACATTTTTAAGGACTGGACTGACCTTGAGTTCCATTCAACAACAAGATAGGAAAAGATGACTCCCAAGTGCTCCACCGCACTATAATATCATGTTCAAAACTTGCTGCCAACAAAACAATACAATATTTTGTTCTTTTCAGCACTTAGAAGGGTCAAAGCGATGCTTAGTAATAGCAGACTCGATGTAACACAATACATGTGTCACGAGTGTAGATGATTTATGGCACGGACAGCAAGAGTTTAACACAAAAACATCCGATCAATTCTCTCATAAACTTTGCCATAACTTTCGCTACGATAAATAATATCCTAAACAAATACATTGAGATCTTCATTCGTGAACTCTCAATTCGGTCCACCGCCATTATTCCCAAATAGTCCGCACGTTTATTACTATCCAACAATAAGACCACTATCAGGCCGTGTGTGTGCACGAAGCTTCCTCTTTTCAAATGCAAATACCCTGCGACAACATATCCTCCTGATTCCCGCAACTTTATTATCAGAAATTCCGAATACTTCAACAAATAGGAGAATTCGGTCCCTCGTGTCTTATAAATTTAAATTCTATTCCCGGGGGATTGGATTCGGATTCCCTTGCCTCGATGGAGCAGTATTGCGCTCATCGTGGGCTAATCCGCACAATCAACAGAATTTTGTGTCCCTCCCCCACTTTTCTCCCTCGCGTTCGACTCACTCCCGGCTCTCCAATAAGGATGACAGCTTTTTTGGATAAGAGTTTTATAAGTTACCGATAAATTATCTTATCTTGAACTTTTACGGAAGTAATGGTGATGATTAATTAATTTCTAAGTGAATTCTAATGGATAGGCAGAATGTTTGTAAATTAATTATATACATATATTTTCAATGCCTTGGGATTTTTCGGACGTACTAAAGTTTAATAACTTGAAAGTGAGCGAGAAGAAATTTTCATCTCTACTCTTTCATAACCAATAATGTCTTTAAGGTAGGTGTTTTGTTAGTTTGTGCCTTAATCACATAATTAACCAATTCATTATTATGTCGTAGATTCAATTTTTCATCTCTCCAACAACTCATCTTTGTCTTTTTCATAAATAAAACTTTATTAAGGACAGGATTTAAACTCATACTATTTTAATTTTACTAAAAAAACTACTAGGTACGCACAAAAATCACATTAAATGCAACCCTAAGCCCAAGCATAAAATGGCGCCCAACGTGGGGCATTTAAGAATACAAATACCTACCAAGTGCTTTTACAGCACTTATCGTGTCAAACGCACTGTTCGCGATACATTACCGGCGACAGCCCTGTCTTTGCTCGACAAACGCTTTGCCGCGGCGCAGTCTCAGACGTTATTTGCGCGCGTATAGATTTATCGAGGCGCCTGTATTGAAGGCCCCGCTCATTGTAGCTTCCGTGATCGGACTATTGGGTGTCTTTGTAACATACACTTACAGTCGACGCTGAACGAATTTTTACTGCCTCTCTGGAACATTGGTTATTCTCAGAAGATAATAGGTTATCTTTTTTAGCATCTGATTAATCGAAAAAACTCACTACATACTAAGTGCAAAAAAGCATTGCTATGATACTTTTCTGGATGTATCTATTAATGCTTTATACAAAGTCAAAGTATTTATTTTGCAACTTGATTTACAATGAAATTCTTTTGCACGAAACTGGAGTACGAGTACTTATTACTTTTGAAATGAAAGATGCAACGATCAGATGACCTTACAGTAAAGCACATTGTACGATGGTATTTAGTGAAACTACTTTACAATTTACTAAATATAGTTGTTGTAAATAAAAAAAGTAAGTAAATAAATAAAATAAATAAAATAATATTTAATATCCTTGGATATTATTCACACAGCGCCATCTAGCCCCAAACTAAGCATAGCTTGTACTACGGATATTTACAATACATTATAATTATATTTTTTTTGTAAATACCTACATACATATTATGCAAAGAAACACCCAGACCGATACAAATGTGCAAATGTCCAGGGATTTATTATATTATTGAACTGCTGTCATCATTTCGATACCTCCAATGAACACTACGCTAACTCAAAATTTGCCATTTTTCGTTTTTTATAGAAATCGACCCACTTTTTTACTAATATTATGCCCCCAAATTTTCATGACAATATCTTTAAAAACAAAAAAGTTTTGAGATTTACATAACGCCAAGTAAAGGTACTTTCTTCAATTACGGGGTGGACAAGCCGCTGTCTTAATATAGTGGTGTGTATTCGGCTAGCGCGACTGCCGGCCCGCGGGAGATACGCCGCCAACTAGGAGTTGGCGGGGTGTTGCGCGGGAAAGTATTTGTTCATGTGACAGTTAGCGGTGTGTGTCGCCCGTTGAATGCACTTATGAACAAATAATTATATAACGTAGTGTAAATCAGAGTTAAACATTACTAAGTTTAATAATTTTCACTATCTTGTAGTAAATTAAAATCGAAATTAGCTGCATGAAATGCTACAATTATAATACAAGAGTTTTGTTTTCTAGTATAAAACGAACCGCTTAGCCCTTCGTCCATATTGGTAACTAAGCTTATGTAACTAGTTACAAAATTTTTTTTTTGCTGTTTGGTAACTACCTAGTTGTGGAAGAAGAAGAATTTTTCCATTTTTGTAACTTTTTGCTATCTATTATGAACGTTAAATGTTTGTGACTGGCCACTTCTATCGGAAAATAATTATTAGTATAATGAGTTACAGTCATTTATAATGATTGTTTAATATACTCTGTGTTGGGTGTCAAGGAAACCAAATATTAATAATTGTGAATTTTATTACTTATGGAGGAAACGATTGTTTTTCATATTTTTATTGGCTGATTAAAATGACGTTAGAATTTTGACGAAAAAGTTGTTACTTGCACTTTTGATTTTTTTTTACTTTACCATTCACAGCTAGATTGTTATTACCCAAAAATAGTACCATTGTTTTTTGCCATCCTCCAAAACCAAGACAAGAAAAAAAATCCTTTACAAATAATCAAAACTAAATTTCCTCTCTGGAAACCACGTAAAATGCTTGTTGCTTTTGAAGATTTGCTTTTAATGGCATTCAGAAACCATATCCTCGAACAGATGTAAAAGATTGTTTTAACCACTTTAGTCAAAGTCTTTTTAAAAAAGCAGAACAGCTAAGTATCAAGCCAGCTCAGAGGCGGCATGTTGCAAGATGTGCAGGTTTGGCCCAATTGCTGATAAAATATATTAGCTGATCTAATAGCACAATTAAATTTTTACTTCGATCGTAACTGGCTACAAGATTCATTAAAATCTGGTGTTGTGAAGGGGAACAGTTAAACAGTATTAAGGATGGCAGCCATTTGGAAGGATGGCATGCTAGAATTAATCGTTTTGTGGAAAATAATAACCCATCCATCGCATAAGTGTTGGGCATTCTAATGAAGGAAACAAAAATTTAATAAATAAATTCAACAGTTAAAAACGACAAAATACCAAATAATTATCATGATATTGGCACAGAAATAAGTGCAACTATTCAGCAATTAAAATTTAAGATATTACAGTAGGCCACTGCCTAAAATTTTTCTAAGTATTAATAAATGATTTAAAAGTGTTTTGCATAGTACGTTTTAATTCAAATCAACTACACCGAGCCAGTTGTATATCACAACAATCCCACATCATATCGGGATTTTTTGCACAATGTCTCGGGTTACTATAATGGAAATAATTTAATCTACGAAGTGGAAAAATAATTCTTCCCTCACAACTACTTAAAACACCAACGAAAAAATAATATTTTTTGGAACTGGTTACATAAGCTTAGTTACCAATATGGACGAAAGGCCGCTAAGTAATGACACAGTTAAGATACTCTACGCTATTTATTTGTTAGCGGCTTGTATAACGGCTCAACGATTTTCGGCTTATCCTACTACAAAACGCTAACTTTTCTTTTTCATAAATTACGATCTTATTATAATAAAAACATTGTTCAAAATACTCTAAATTGGTAATAAAGTCGATTTTAAATGTAATTATTAATTTCATTTTATGTAGTATACATTTAATTTATTATTTTGTAGCCTGTAATATTCCCGAATATATTCCGCTAACTTAGGATTGGCGGAGTGTATCCCGATCTTAAATTAGAGCTTTCTGCGTTACATCCCGCTAAGTGAGGCTAATTAAAAAACCCATAAGTTTTTTTAAATGTTACTATGCGGATCTTAAGCATCAGTAAATTAGTTACTCACACAAAAAATATCAAGAAAATAACTACAAAAATAAAGATTTTATCAACTTTTTTCTTTCAAGAGCTCCTCCTGTAAACCTGCACTTTTGAAGTTAGCGTAGTGTTCATTGGAGGTATCGATTTATGTTAATCACTAAAGTAACAACCAACTTCCCAACGTTCTTTAACATTATCTTAAATCGACCTGTATATGCCCAACTTCGTATTTAGAAGATAATATGCCGTTAAAAACTATCCCATCTCCATTGGCTTGTACGACAAGGGCTCTTTATTAGATTCCACAGTTATATCGATAGTGCAGTTATTTCGACAGAGGAACAGCAATTAAACGAGCGGCTTTGAGATACAACTGCAAATAACTCGAGCTCTTTATATGGTAATGCATGCCGCATTTCCGATGCATGTCCATGCCAGAAGAATGTGGGGTCGTACACAATTTTCTGGCATTAAATTTCCAGCCTACGAGACTATTTTTTGCAATTAAAAATTGAAAAAAATACTATGTAGGTAGGTATTTGGTATTGTTTAATAATTTACTAACTGATTTGGCATTAAAACTCGTGGGCCACACCAATAGTTACATTTCCAAACATTGCCTTGTATCAACTGTAATATTTTAAGTATTAAAAATAATTAGTAACATACACTCTCAATATTTATTTAATGAGCATGAAACATACCAAATATCTTTGTATTTTAAATTAAGAAAGATGTACTATTTTTAGGCTATAACCATTCACAACACACCGAAGTTTATTCATAATAAATATTTTATTACAAAAGTTTGAATTTAGCAGATTATATTTTTATTCTTAAGACGATAAAATACTGCGTGACTACGTCCATAACTCGGTATATTTACGACCTCATTATATTGATTGCTATTGAAACACCATTCGAAACTTTTAATTTAGAACAAACTTCTAAATCATTTTGTTCGCGCAAGTATTTACCTTTCAGTGAACAGGCGATTCTAATTGAACTTTCTGCGGCTCGCCGATGCAACGCAGCCGCTGTTACGAGGGTTAATGCTAGAATTGATTCCAATTTAACAGAGAATTTATTTTACATTTAAAGTTTAAGTTTATGCCAATCAAGTTCTGCTTGTTGAATTAAATAAAGCATTATCGTATAATAACATTTAGCAATCAAACTTAAGTGTGTTTATTTTGGATACTTTCATTTACTCAGCACCGTCCAAACCCATACTAAGCATAATATTATTCTTGCTTTATTTAATTCAAAAAATAGCTTGTATTATGGGTGCTAGAAAAAGCATATTCAGTAGTATACCTAATTATAATAAATGAACAAGCAAATAGGTAATTCCGTCTGCATGTTTTATTTATTGATAAAAGCTCTCTTCACAAGTTACTTAATCAAACCATCGAGAAAGACGTAAATAATATAATCTTTCGATAGCTCATTTCTTCCAGACCGTAAATTGGCCAAAATTATTTCAGCATTGATGTCATTAGCGGGCCACAAAGACGTCGATTACATTGTTACTGCTGAATTAGATCCACTTTACAGAATTTACAACATCAAAGAAGCAATCAAAGCGCGCAAACAGACTCGTCGAACAAAACACTGCCGAATGAGGCGAGTGCGTAGTGCGGTCCGGCGCAGTGGGGGAACTTTTAACGCATGCGAAATTACGAGCTTCGCGTGACACATCAATAATTTCAGATTAGGTGAAGAGTTATCTAGCGAAGTACTGAAATTGTTTGTATCTATTATATCAATTGCAAGTTCCAAACAAATATAATTTTTCAAACATGTATCCCTGTTTTTTAAACTAGATTCCCTCTGATATAGGCAGATACATTGTTTGCTTTACAGTCATAATACTAAAAGTGATAGTAAACAAAACGCTATATTCTTATTGTAATACAAGTCTGTACTTATTTCTTTAACACAAAATATTTCCAAAGTAGCCAGTCAGTACAGTACTTCAAAAGAAATCATGGAAATAGAAAAACATCTTAAACTATCGTACACAAAATAAAAAAGATTTGCAAAAGTAATTTATTTAAAAAAAACACTTCTTATTATCTTTAATGCAAACGCATAAAATAATGGTCATCTCCACAAACACAAAGTCGATGCCCTTAATTTAACTTATCCGACGAAGCCACTAAGTGACTTAAACACCTTAGATTAGATTTATAACCGCACCATACGCCATACAAATAAATAAAATTTAACTTGAAGTTAAACCAACGATTAAGTCATCGTTTCACTGCACCCCTCGCTACACTGTACCTACGCGTCGAATGCTTGTACAAAATCGTGCCGGGAAAGAGGAGCTAGGGGACAATCGGAGACGCGTGCCCCAGACGCACAGTGGATCGACGTCATACAAGCGATGGGACATAGGCTACTTGAACAAACATTTGCTGAATTTTGAAAAACAAGTAGCACCATCTTATTCACCTACTTACGAGCTATAAAAAATGTTAGTACCGTTTTCTTTTTGGGATCTCATTTGAAGAGATAAAGTACTTAATGTGATTTCTTAGTATGGAAAATGACTTTTAAAGTCCTGTTTCTCGAGAGTCCCTTTGTGTTTCGACTTGAACTTTTTATATGTTTATAATACATATATTTGCTACATTTTCTCCAAACAAAGAAGGTGCGCGCGACGCGCCCCTCACGAGGTATAAAATATTTTTCAATTTTTTTTCAATAATTCTTTTATTGTTTGAAATATTTTATTGTTTTAACATATTTTATCATCGAAACTAACTCGAAAGGTGATTTGCTGAAGGTTAGTCAGATCATAGGCACATAAGAGAAAACCTTTCACGCTACTGCTAGTGACCGTAAAGGATTAATTTATGAATTACCTCATTTAATATACCTACTTAATGAATATTGTTTAGATAATGCAAAAATGTTTAGTAATCGGTATCGGTATTACATGCCACTTAGTAGTATTCATAAGTTGTTAATTCATGGATCACACAATTATTATTGAGCACATATTGTCTGTTAGTGCCAATCGGTTTTTTGTCAGAAGAGGCATCTGAAGCAAGAAATAAGGATTTTCGTAAATATAGAGAGTTTCACTCACAAAAAACTAGCGCTATTACGAAGATGTAGGTACTACATAATCTTCTTCTTTCTTGAGATTCTTTTCTCACAACCATACGACCAAAAATGGACCAAAAAGTTAAAAGAAAGATGTTTAAAGAAGTTTATGAAATGTTAGTAACGGAAGAATATCAAATTGAATTTTGCGATGTTATGAATTTAATGTCCTATAGTGAATCCGAAGAATCTGAAATAGATGAAGAAGAGGATACATTTAGTGATTAACTTTTTATTTTCTTAGTAATTTACTTTCTCAAAGATTTTTTTAAGTTATACATACTTACAGACATACAACTTTTTTGTTTGTTATATCGAATGTTTGTTGTACTATCCTACTATACTAATATAATATTATAAATGCGAAAGTCTGGATGTTTGGATGTTTAGATGTTTGTTTGTTCCTCAATCACGCCTAAACGGCTGAACGGATTGAGATAAAATTTGGCACACATATAGTTTATAACCCGGATTAGGACATAGGCTATAAAATTTCTACGGAAACGTCTCTTCTCGCGGGAATAACAATTTTTAAACTACTGAACCCATTTGAATAATTCTTTCACTGTTGGAAAGCTACACTATCACGGTGAACATAGTGTACTTTTGATCCCGAAAATGAGGGGGGAAGGGGGGATATTTGAAAAAAGACATTACGCGCGGGTGAAACTGCGGGCGGAAGGCTAGTTTTGTATAAAAACTAAAAATATTTTGTTTTTCCTAGGCTACCATTTTTTTTTATCTCTGTGAATGGTAGGGTATTTCTGAAATGTTACATTAAATTTTAAAATAACACATGTTTCACAGCAGTATCTAAACTGTATTAATTGAATTTATATATTTAATAAGGTATTTCATAAATTAATCCTTTACGGTCACTAACAGTAGCGTGAAAGGTTTTCTCTAATGTGCCTGCCTATGATCTGACTAACCTTCAGCAAATCACCTTTCGAGTTAGTTTCGATGATAAAATATGTTAAAACAATAAAATATTTCATACAATAAAAGAATTATTGAAAAAAAATAGAAAAATATTTTATACCTCGTAAGGGGCGCGTCGCGCGCACCTTGTTTGTTTGGAGAAAATGTAGCAAATATATGTATTATTAACATATAAAAAGTTCAAGTCGAAACACGAAGGGACTCTCGAGAAACAGGACTTTAAAAGTCGTTTTCCATACTAAGAAATCACATTAAGTACTTTATCTCTTCAAATGAGATCCCAATAAGAAAACGGTACTAACATTTTTTATAGCTCGTAAGTAGGTGAATAAGATGGTGCTACTTGTTTTTCAAAATTCGGCAGATGTTTGTTCAAGTAGCCTGTGTCCCATCGCTTGTATGACGTCGATCCACTGTGAGACGGGCTGATTTATTGGACCCACTCAACGAGGGGAGGCAGGGGCATCGACGGAGCTCCACAATGGCGCGGGTTGTTGCTGCAATTCATTCAATCACTCATTCCGGATTATAATACGTTCCGGAATATCTCCTCGATTCACTCTACATTATATTTAAGTGTCGGTGAATGGACTGGTGAAGTTATGACACGCGTTTTATCTACTGCTGTTTTCAATAAAGATTTCATTTGACGAGCCATTTGGTCGAAGAATCGGCTATTAGACTAGAGGTCGCGGGTTCGATTCCCGCACGGTACAAACATTTATGTACATGAACATGTTTGTTTGTATCGGTCTCGGGGTTTGTATGTATAATATGTATGTATTTACGAAAAAAAGTACATAAGTAATGTTTATCCGTTGTCTGGCACCCATAGCACAAGCTAATGCTTAGTTTGAGGCTAGATTGCGCTGTGTGAATAATGTCCAGAGTTTTTTTTTTTAATAAAATACCTATATTATTCAGACCCAGTCTTACGATTGAAGTATGTAGATGGGTGTGATCTTAGGATCGATTCTTGGGTAGTGCACAGTGTAAAATCACTGATCCACATCGACAAGTACTTTAATTAAACCAATACTCATCATTGTAACGATAACCTAATTTCAAAGATGGAGAGGTCTTTGCCTTGCAGTGTTTCATTAATAGGCTGATACTTTTACTCTCAGATTCGAAATGTTACTATTTGTTGCGAAGAACTGGTAAGATAGTCAATGGTTATCGTCGATACTCATTTCAATCTCCACTTTTTTTACAATATAAAATATAATATCCTTTTGCACAGTAAGTTGAACAGTTTTCTAACTTAAGATAGAAATAGAAAAATATTTATTTTAAGAATTAGACCCCAGCCGCTCGTACGTAGAAAATGATCATAGATATAACAAAAAACACCGTCTTTATTCAAAAACATTTGCGAAGCGTAGACGGAGGGTTATTAGCGCCTGGCGTCGACAGGTTCCCGAATTGTCTCGGAATTTCTCTGCCTCGTATTATGGAATTTGAGGGTGAATGTTAAATATGAACGATTTGCTCAAGAACGCGAGATTATTTGGAAATCCTCGTAATTCCTTTTGCGTCGAATTGATTGATTGAAACTTAACGATTGTAAATTATTTAAACAAGTAACAACTCAAGGTGATAAGAAAGTTTTGACTTATGTTTATTTGCTTGTCCTGTTTCTGGTTGTTTATTTTCATTTGTGCTACTTATTACCATAACACAGGTGCTCAACTTAGGTACTTACTTTGGGGTCAAATCAATGTATTTTGTCAAGTATTTATTTAAAATTTGTATTTTATTTTTAAAACTTGTGTGTAACTTATTCAGTAAAACATCATAATCATAGCACATCCATATAGTTAATTATTATAAAATGCGTTAGTTAGTGTTCAAGTATTATCCGATTTTGGTAAGAAGGAGTTAAAATGTACGCCAATATTTACGCAGTTACAAAAAAAACCATATTATATTTGAGCGAAATATATAAAATGTGATCTTTTATTTTTTTTACTTCTATCACCAGTCCGTGAAATATTATAAATAATTATAAAATAGATTGCCAATTTAAAATCTCGATTATCAGTTCAACTGGGAAAAATTGTAGTTCCCGCGGGAGGAATTATGCGTTCAGCGTTATTGATGTTATTTGCACAATCAGTGGAGTCAAATTTATAACGTTTTTGCCGATGTAATATCGAAAAATATCGGTTTTAAGAGAGGAAGAGCATCATAGTCTTTCACTGGAATGAACCGCGAATCTGAGGCAGTTCTTCCTTAAAGAAGAATACAGTAAAGTAGAACTAGGTACATAAGTGTGTGCTAAGTTTTTGTCGATGGGTAAGGTCTCCAGAGCTCGGTGGGTAGCGGAAAAACAAATATTTTCTCTCTCTCTCTCTCTGGACATTATTCACACAGCGCCATCTATCCCCAAACTAAGCATTAGCTTGTGCTATGGATGCCAGACAACGGATAAACATTACTTAATATACATATACTTTTTTTTTTCGACGAAGCGCGTGTGATACCTTTGGAGTTACAAGCATCCACTTTAATCGCTTACCATCAGGTGGGAGGTGTTGGTTTGAGCATCACCTTCGTGGCTGAAAAAAGATGGAGTGTGATATTAAGAAACAAAACACATATAACAGAAGATAATGGGTAAGAGGTATGAAAGAAAATCGATGACTGCTACTACATAACACAGTGGCTTTAAAAAAAGGATAAAAACTAGTTTCTGGCAGCGAACAAAGGACTATAAATTCGCAGACAAGAGCAAAATGTCTTGCAAAACGTTTCTTCATGTTTCTTTGGAAGAAAATTTGAAAAAAATTACTTTTTACTAAAACATCTGTTTTCATTGTTTTGATGTTTTTAAGTATAAGGTAAATGTATTAATTGCTATTTTTATGGTCAAAGTGTTAACACTAGCATCACTAAGTAATTATAGCTAAGCATAATGACAAAGTTTCCGAAGAATCGTTATTAATACATAATAATATTACATAACCTCACTTCATGTTCCATAGATAGGTAATGCTTCAAAAGCATGAAAAGATTATTCCATAGATAATAACCGAGTGAAAAGGGAGTATAAACTAGTGTTTATACTCCCTTTTCACTCGGTTTATTTAGTACTAGTTAAACACAATGACATGGTAACAAAGAGAGAGTTTATTCAAAATTTTAGTTACCCAACATACTTTTTCTTTTCAGAGAATAACTGATTGGACTTATATGCATAATGTATAGATTTGTATTTATTTTTTCAAGGAAAAAGTAGCGTCATTTTATTGTGTGTTTTTTTTTGTAAATACTTTAATGATGATTTCATTAGTTGTAAGGTCGCGGGCAGCACGGGCGCAACACCGGCGTGGTTGGCTAAGGGTGCCGAGAGGTGTGCACCGGTTTCTGGATCGCGGTAATCCGGTCAGCCGTTCCCCGTTATTACGCAGATTGAGCACTTCCATCCTTTCATCCCCATAGCTCTTGCGCTCCACTCTGGACAGCCAACTAAGGCAAGCCAGAGGTGGGGGATAAGATGGTGAGTTCCCCCGGGAGGTCTCGGGTCCGTGGTGTCGCCGCACACCAACAGCTCGCCACAAGCTGTCCTGCGGAGACTGACTGCACTGGTAAACCAGTGGGTGATGGGGTCGTCACATCCCTACGCACCTATTATTAATATTATTATTATTATTTTTTTATTTTTTTTTGATTTTGGACTTTCCCGCGTTTGTGTTCGACGCGGTGATTCTGCCAATGTCAAGTGTTTAAAGAGACACGATGAAAAATTTAAAGATTGAACCAATTAAAATATTATTTACAGTTTTGAGGTTTTTACTTCCACCACCTAAAACAAACATAAGTAAAAACAATGTAAACAAGACGGCACAACATATAAAAAATTTGTTAAAACTAACATTAAAAAAAAATTACATAATATATATAAAATTATAATTTGATATTATTTAAAAAGATATACCTACATAAATATTTTGATTTTTTTGTAGAAGAGAGTGTTAAAAGATAAGAGAAATTTATGGGACGAGGAATCTTAGGCGGTAAAATGTCATACAGGGATATAGGATACTTTGGACAATTAAAAAAAATATGGTCAGGTGATCCTTCGTCTATGCCGCATTCACACAACGAGCTGTCTTTAATTCTAATTTTGTTAAGAAATATTATTATTTTATAGAGCAGCATTTTAAATAATGTTAAGATTGCAATCCAGGCTGGATGTTCTGTTTTTTTACACTGTTGATTTTTTATGATGATTTGGCGTACCTAAATAAATAACCTGGCTTAAACCAGGGGGACGCTTTATCACATATGCTATTTAACTAAGCACTGGAGCATGTCATAAGAACAGTGATAGCACAAGTTGGCGGAGTGCATTGGAGTGATTGGGTACGCGGATGATCTTGCTCTGCTGGGAGAGAGACAACAACAGGTGATCCAAGCCACGGAAACTCTTACGCAGGCAGCAGAAAAGATCGGTCTCAGGATAAACCACCAAAAAACCGAGTACGTCCACATCAAAAGGTACAAAAATGTCCGGGAACCAAGAAGAAACCTACAAGCAGGAGGGGTCACGTACAAAGGAGTCGACAGATTTAAATATCTGGGCTGCACTATAACAGATACCAACACCAGGGAAGAAGAAATAGACACAAGAATCCAAAACGCCCTCCGTTGTAGTGCAGCTTTGCACAAGGTTTTGGTGTCGGGGCTACTCAGCAGACGTACAAAAATCCGTATTTATAAAACAGTAATACGACCAATCCTTATGTACGGATGCGAGACTTGGACATTGACCCTTAAGGAAGAGACCAAACTCCGAGTGGCGGAAAGGAAGATTTGGAGAAAGATCCTGGGACCTGTGCGGGCAGACGATGGAACATGGAGGCGACGGTACAACTTAGAGCTCGAGGACCTGGTGGATGAGCCAAACATCATTGGCGAGATAAAGAGCCAAAGACTTTGCTGGCTCGGTCATCTAGAGCGAATGGGCGAGGATCGTGGAGTGAGGAAAGCGTACGTGGGACGACCTAGTGGTCGGCGACCGGTAGGTCGCCCCAGGTACCGCTGGAAGGATGAGGTCCTCAAACTTGACTTGCGCGAGCTCCATGTAGACGACTGGCAGGAGGTGGCGCAGGATAGACCAAGATGGAGACGTTTATTATCGGAGGCCAAGACTCACTTCGGGTCGCTGCGCCAGTATAGTAAGTAAGTAAGTAAGTAAATAAATAAATAAAAAATGTCCACAAAATCCATAATAGTTTGCGCGAGAGACACTTCCAAAGTGGTAAAATGATGGTCGCCCCCCCCCCCCTGTAACTTCTAAAACGATAAAACTAAAAAAAAAAAATGATGTACAATTTTTCGTGCGAATCGACTACTAACCCACAACACCATGCAAACTTTCATTGAAAATTGGTTTGAACGAGATCAAGTAATTAGCTTTTTTTTAATACGTCATAAATCGTAGGGGAGCGGGGGGCTTGTTGTTACAGGGGTAAGAAGTTACACGCGTTTTTTACCCGGATCTTAAACTCTTTGATGGCCATAATTGGACTCATTCGTTTTCTTATAACATCATGCATTAGATAAAAACAATCAGTGACCCGCCAAGCGCTGAACTGCTAGGTTATGTGCGTGTGTCCCAATTTCAACCAAGTACGAAAAAAAATCCTTTACGAAATTTTTGATTCCTGATGACTATATTTTTAATTTTGTCAAATTTTTTAACCTTGAACGTTCATAATATATCTACCTTTAATTTACAATATTGTTTTATTCTACTATCGATATCCATTAATAATGATTTCAATTTATATTAAAAAACGTGCCATGGGGCAAGTAGTTACAATTTTTTGGGGTAAGTTGTTACATGAAATGGTGAAGAAAAAAAATTTATTAAAAAAAGTATATTAAAATAACTAATTAAGAAGTGAAAGTGAATAATTTAATTACTCAAGTTGTTATTTGCAGAGTAAGTCTATGTTTTTATATAAGATTCAAAAATGTTCCTGCCAAAGTGATTTTCTACAAAAAAAAACTGAAATAATTACCTTAATAGATATTATAATTACTCATTATATGTTAGAAGACTGTATAAAGAGATCTCTATTGTTTATATCGTTTTGAAATACTAATAAAAAAATATGTATCACTGATGATTTTGTTTATTTCTCTACCGTAACATCGTGCCCCGATGATGTAACAACTAGCCCCAATTTCGGGGTAAGATGTTACAATCTACTTGTTTAGTTAAATGGTCCATTGTGAAAAAATTACATAAATTTTAATAATTTTTCAGTCATATTTTAATAGCTAAATAGACATACTAACATTACAAGTAATCAAATGTATAATTTATTTGATAGCTTTTGTCATATTAACAAATATCTAAAAATTGAAACAACCTGCCCCCCGCTCCCCTAAACCGCATTTTTTCTCTCATTCAATCAACTCAAATATAAAAACATCGATCAAACTTACAAAGAACTACAAGAACTTTTATATTATGATGATACTTGCTGCTACGGAATCCTTCATGGGCGAGTCCGACTCGCACTTGGCCGGTTATTTATAACAAAATCTTTTATAAACACGTGAGTGCAAGAAAAACTTTGAATTTGAATATTATTCCAAAGGTGGTTATCATGCACTAAAATATTCCGAATTTATCGCACTCTGTTTAACTGCAATTAAAATGCATTTTGTTTAGGGTTGCCAATAAACTTACGTTATAAAAATATTAAAAATTATTGGTGTAGATAATAAGTAAATATTCTATGTTTTTTCTCATAGAAAACCCAAACTAAACATGGTTATTACTGGAATGGGGAATGGGGACTACGTAGAAATTTAATGAAAGTTTATGCAATAAATTACTACAGCAGGATTAATTAGACATAATTCAGCTTTTGATTTTTATTTTATTACTAGCCTTCCGCCCGCGGCTTCGCCCGCGTGAACTATAGGACGTTATCCCGCGGGAATATCTTGTAAATTGTAGCCTATATTGTGTTATTCTGATGTATAAGCTATATTATTGTAAATTTTCATTAAAATCAATTCAGTAGTTTTTACGTGAAAGAGTAACAAACGTTCATCCATCATCATCCATGCGCCTCCCGGCCGGTCGGTACCGCCGCAACCGCTATGTACCTGCATTTTAAATCTGTAATATCTTCAAAAATATTCATTTAAATTGCATGCTGTAAAGGGCCATATTGATCTATATTACATGCACAATTTATTTAAGGATACTTAATTGGATAAGGATTAATACTGTATTGCTCAAAATCGCTTTTTCGTAAATATGCCCTTATTTTCTCATTAGTAAAGGATGAAAATGGTTATTGTGGGTTATCCCTAATAGATAGATATATACCATCGCGGACTTTTTTGTAAACCTTTTTAAGGTGAACAATACCGTAGTACATTATTTTGATCTATCTCGTAGGCCATAAAGCCAGTTGGACTCTAAAAAGTCCTACCTTCTACCGGACCCAAGGCGGGACAACCTGCCACCACCACTTTAAAAATTACATTTAGGTATCATGTTAATTTTCCCATACAATTAGTTGTAATATTTTGCATTTAACAATTTAAATATACGGTCACTTTGAGTACCTATTTTAATTTAGGTTTCCCTGGATCAAAATTATAGAAATGTAACAACAATAATGGAGGTCGTATTATCGAATATAATATTATGAATTATACATATTATGTATCGAAACGAATAAAAGTTTACATGTTGACAGCCTCAATAATTTCGTCTTATTAGAGATTAACCTTCACTGTCAATATTCTGTCACATCAGTGTGAAGGAAAGGAAAAAATTCGAGATAAAGATACATTTATAAACTCGAGAGTCCAGTGTAGAGGCACAGTTGTCTTCCTCAGTGCAATGAAGACTGTTTTAGTTCTGGTTTCTCTGGTGGCCCTGGCTTCGGCCAGTGCGAAAGAAATATCTGAGGAACTCTGTACTTCTAAGACGTCTTTCATAGTTATTCAGCCTTGCGTGAATCAAGAGACTATCTCGGTGAACCTTAAATCTTACGTGGAGGAAACCGTCACCGTGAAGATCTTCGTTGGTCCTAAGTACGACGGCAAGGGCTTCCCCATCAAATTTGAAGACAACTTTATTAACTTCGTTAAATTGGACTCGTTCAGAGTAGAGCTGGCGAAGGGTGAGAACATTATTAAGCGTAACTATAGCGAGTTTTCCTACTTCGAGGACGATTCTTTTTCCATAGAGGAGATCTACAAGCTGTTAAGCGAGAACTTCCAACTACCAGGTACCACTGGTAGATTCCCTCTGCAATTTTTCGTGGTTGTGTACCCCAGCGAGAAAGAAAACGACTAAAGACTTGGAGGAATCCAGGACGCTTTCGTCTACCACAAGGGACCTGAGTATCCATTCTCCAGTTTAGTTAAAATGAGATAACTTAATAATATTCTTCGTATATATATTGTTTTCAAAACAAAATTATTTCCAATAAAGCCTATTTTTAATAAATTCAGTGTTTTTCTATTGCCTCGAACAATTATAAAAATCAGTATTATAATATAATAATAATAATAATATGTGCGTAGGGATGTGACGACCCCATCGCCCGCTGGTTTACCCGTGCAGTCAGTCTCCGCAGGGCAGCTTGTGGCGAGCTGTTCTTCTTCTTAGCGTGTCGATGGCTAAATTTTATTGGCCCAGAATCCAGCGACCCGAACAGCATTTTGGTCAGCGCGCAACAACTCTTCTCTTGTGCAAGTATCAGGGCACGCGGGGCAACACAAGAGGTGGGCCATTGTTTGAGGGGAGGCACCGCAGTCGCAAACGTTCTCAGAAGGCTCCACGTAACCCCAACGCTGCAAGTTGTCTCTGCAGCGGCCAACCTGAGTCCGTAGCCTATTGAGCGCTTTCCAAGTCGACCACGGCAGATCATGGCCTGGAGCAAGGCTCTCACAGGGTGGGTACAGAGGAAGGGGATGTTTTTCCTTCCATCTGTTAATCCTTACCAAGGATGGATTATCTGCGAAAACCGGCTCAACTCTCCTGTGAAAGCTTCGTCGGCTTTTGAGTCGTTGCGGTACAGGGACGTAACCAAACATGGGGTGACGGGGGTCTCGCTCTGCCTTCGCTTTTTCAAGACCGCTAGCCACACCCCTTCGAACCCCGGGAGGAGAAATACCAGCCAGGGAATACAGCATATTTACCGGAGTTGGCTTGAGGCAGCCCGTAATTACACGGCAAGTATAATTAAGTGCTGTATCCACCTGTCTCGCGTGCTGTTGGTGTGTGGCGACACCACGGACCCGAGACCTCCCGGGGGAACTCACCATCTTCGCCCCCACCTCTTGCTTGCCTTAATTGGCCGTCCAGAGTGGAGCGCACGAGCTATATGCTCGAAAGGGTGGAAGTGCTCAATCTGCGTAATAACGGGGAACGGCTGACCGGATTACCAAGATCCAGAAACCGGTGCACACCTCTCGTCACCCTTAGCCAACCACGCCGGTGTTGCTCCCGTGCTGCCCGCGACCCTAGTGGCCGCTTAGGGTGGTAGCTGTTTTCGGGGGCCCATCTAGTGGGAGGCGAGTCACCGTCTGCCATGATTATCAAGAGGAGACATTTGATATGGCAGGCGTCCCGCTGTCTCATCAATAGCCCAGCAACCAGTCCAGCAATCACCTTACCATAGACCCGAATTAGTTTCCCTTCTCTTTGCAATAGTCCATGCACTTAGCTGGCGCTGTCTTTGGCTGTATCTTTTCCATGGTATAGGCAGAGATAGTGCCAGCTAGGTGTACGTATCCCACAATAGAATATCGTATCTCAAAGGGGCCTCCTCGTGTTGGATCTGTATCCCCACGTACGCCTTCCAAAAGGACCGGCCTCTGTGCCGTGATATCCCGGAGGAGAGATACAATAATAATAATATAGCCCTTTATTCAGATCTTGCAATTACATTTCACAAACTTAATAACTAAACTAAAATTTCTTGTTTTTTAATTTTTTGCAGATCTGTTTGCCAGTCGGCAAAGGTCTCCCCCAAACCGTTACTATTACCGTTAAAATATTACTAGACATAAGTAATTATATTGACTCTTTATGGCTCAAAACTTAGTACTTAGCAGAAAGAAATATAGTCATTGTGATACTGTTAAAGAAAACCTAACCACTGATAATGGAATGATGACCACTTATAAAGTATACTTACTTAGGGACCTTTTGTGCTTCGCACGTGGTAGTTGATCTGAAGTTAAATTCTTCGTTACTTATTTTAAGGAATGTACAGGAAGTGTAGAGATAAATAAGTTGTTTATAAATAATTTAATGACAACGCTCTCTAAAACGAGAATGCTCAAAAAAAAACCGAAGCCCGGCGCAGAAGATGAGTATCTCAGAATAACAGTGAGTATAAATGTGTAATAAAATGCCATATACATATGTGGCAAATTCGAAAACGATGGCTAAACGAGAGAAATTGCTAATTATATTTTGGCAGGGATCACTTTTTAAGATTACTTTGCAGTATTAAACTATGTAATATCTCATCATGTTATTCAATTAATTCTTGTAGATACTGAGATGATGATTATCTCATGTGTCGTAGGTATCCAATCACAACATATGAGAAGTCGGACATACTATATATACATCTATATATGAACATATATAAAAATTAGTGCCACTTTTCGTTGTGGTTTTATAACTCAAGATCGGGCTCACGTATCCAAACCAAATGTTTAGGATTTGTTCGAACTATTTAGTAAATGGTTTATGTGAAGTTTGCACAAAATCGGTGGAGCGGTTCTTGATTTATCACATTTTTTGTTATTTCACTTAAATACGTAGCGCAGCACGTACCGGGCCGCTAGTATTAATATGCAAGGATTGATAATTCATAGTTCTATTTTAGGGTTTTGCAAGAAAAGGATAGAAATAATGTTAATGAAATCGCGGACTCACCTCCTTCATGGACGATCCGTCGGGAGAGCCAAAACAGAACCAAGAAGCAACAAATAAACTAGTATTGTTTTAAAACAACAACGCCTGTCATGTAGTTCAATGGCATGTCATGTGGTCAACTAACCTGACTTACTAGTAAACATGGCTTATAAATGTGGATGAAAACTAACTCTGTTTCTCCATATCCAATTGAGATCCTGGATGGGGATAACTGTGTATAATCGTAATGAAAAGGGATCGTGTTGTTTTTGCGGAATGTTTTTGTTCTTACTTTGTAATCATCGACGCACTGCTTTCACACTGTAGGCTCCTGTAAGAACGTTTAAAATAGCTACTCTAAATATTACGTTGTAGAACCTGAGGAAAATCTGCCAAAAAATATTGTAAATAAAACAAAAACAAAACAACAAAAACAGTTTTTTTTTAAATAACCGCTCCATTGTAAATTCAAAAAGAGGACAGTCAAGTTTATAATAAAGATTTAAACCAATTAATAAACTCCTTGGCATACATAGACGTCTGTTAAAACCAGCTCCCGTTTAATTTAACTCGCTAAAACTCCCGTACGTGTAGAATTGTAGATAGCGACACCACAAGCGACATTGGCACTCGCAAGTGACATCACAAGCGTGATAGATAAAATGGTGTCATATTACCGCCTTTGACATTTTGAAAGGTCAAAAAAAAATAAACCACCACAGACACGTCAAAACTTTCTTTGCACAGATTACGTAGAATTTATCACAGAAAAAGAAAATATACAATTGTCCATACAAGAATAGACTCTATCATCCTTGAAATTGAGTTTAAAGTCCATTGGGAGAGCGCGGCACCCGGGTGCCGCTCGGGGTTTGACGGAATGGCCGCGTAAAAAATTATAAAAAGAAAAAGCGGCACTCGGGTGCCGCTTCGGGATTGAGGGGTTAACACACCGCGTGTGATTGCGCCGCCATCGCGCCATTGCCAATCGCGGTAATGGCGCCGGGTGGATTAAGCCAGGCTCAGGACCAAGGAGCTTGTCATCTACCTAAAGGCTGCGTATTGAACTAAAAACTGAAAACCAAAAATCTGATTTTGGAATTTATTGGTATAGTAATTTTTTCATAAGAGGCCGTGGAAAATTCAATTATAGTCGAGTCATTTTAATATGTCATATTTAACAGTTCATTTATGCAAATAAAAATTTACCTTACGCCAAAGGATTAAAACTCAAGAAAACAACATCATTTCTTATGAATACAATTTTATTTATTTAGAAAATTAGACTCTACTCCTGATGTACATAAAGAGCACTTTTCTTTGCGAACTGTCAAATGTGACCTATTAAAATGTTTCGACCATAGTGTTGCCGATTCCGACAGTACCGAAAACGTTCAAGGTGACTCGAATCTTATCTTCAATTTGATGTTTAACGTGCAGCAGGGTTGGTTGTAAGCTCCTTTCTGGGTACGGGTATTCTGCGACGGTGGACACACCACGATGAAAAAGCGAATTAAGAGGAAATAGTAAGGGCGAGAGAATTGAAAAATAGGTATTTGTAAAATCTATTGCTGTCGCGCAGTGTCCGAACATCCCACGCAGAGCGCGATAGAGACAACTGCAGCTTGGAGCGAAAATACCTTTAAAATCAACGTTTCGTAGTCCCCTGATTTCTTTTCCAAAACTTGACCGATTTAACTACTTTTTTTATCAAAAATTAAAGAAAGGCTTTGGCCGTGTTCCTATGTTTTCTTTTTTTTATTTAATCTAGTTAAATTTGTTTTCTGGATGTTTGAACACAGCGGAAAATCTGGTAATTTTTTTTAGGTTTTTGAAGGTTTATAACTCTTTTAATTATTAATTTATGAAAAAAAGGAAAACATAGGGACATGCAAATAGTGGTCATAGATTTTTGGGAAAAAAACTATTTCTCTACTGGCATTATCCAGGGAGGAAACAGGGGAATACGTTTGTATGGAAAAACGGCCCTACTCTTTCCTCTTAATAGGTATTTTAAATACGGATTACTTTTTTAAGCATTGATCTGACTCGATTTTGACGAGACAATTGATTTGGTGTAGTTGTTGCCAAGTCAGTTATTTTACGTAAGTAAGCGCGAATACAATAACAACATGTTTTGTGTTCATCAATTTTTCAATTCGTATTAGCTTAAAGCAATAAAACAGAAATAAAGTCAAGGTGGTACGACAATTTGTATTTCGGTAAATTGTAACTTTGCAATTTCTGTAAAATCAACGGCACCGCAATGTCTTAAAAATTTATAACGGTTTCCGAGGGGTGAGATGTCATTACAGTGTTGTTTTATTTGATAAAATAAGCCATATTTTTAAACGCTGATAGGGCAGGCAGGTGATTAAGCAATAAATGTCGGAGGATAAATGTAATTGGCGCCCAACGTGGGGCTGATTACAACTCAACGTGGGGTCCCCTTCCGCTGAATCGGCCTTGTTAGTGACGTCATCACACATAATTGGCTGAACAAGATATCCATTTGTGGTATTGTTTCGTTAGATAAGATGTCGTGAGTGGTTTTGACGGAAGGTTATTTCCTGATGTCACAAAAATATCTAAGATTTCTTTCCTACTAACCAATTGGTTCAGAAGCTCGCATTAATATTGCTATATTATCTTATTCCTAAATCAATATGTAGATATGCAACAAAACAACATTAAACTTTCATAATATATTACTACAAAACCGGGTGTGTAAAACGTCATAAATATAATTACGCATTTCTCTAGTTATTACATACAACTAAGGAATCACCAAATACATTTAAATTACAACTTCGAAAACAAAAGTAGAATCACATTTGAAAACATTACCTAATCTCATTTTACACGTGGTGTAATGTTGCTGCATTAACTGATTTTGTTAATGTTACTAAATTAACAAAATCGGTTCTACCCGATTACGACGTCTGTTTCGACCAATTCAAACCTTTGAAGACTGCTTTATCGCTCATCAATTCACGCTTCCGATCCAAGCTCCACTTCCGAAAGGGGGATTCGGGATTGGAGTGGGGGTGGGGCTATTAATGGGGGCACCTGGTGAGAACTCCACGGCTGTTAGCAGCTTCATTATCTCGAGCGGGAGATTGATCTATTGGATAAGTTTAGATTACTCATGAATTTTACAAGTATTTAAGCGTTATATTTAATTTTGAGCGTTGCATGAATAAGTCTTGGCAAGTCATGGCCTAATTTCGTATTTCGTAGATATGCTAAAGATTAAAAACTTTTATAATTAATGTGTGTTTTTTGTTACAGGTAAGTGGAACTTCAATGATGAAATACAACTTACCTACATTATTAATAAATCGGTAAGTTAGAATTCTTTAAGAAAAATATTTTGCAAGATCGAATTACTTACTCGTACCGTACATGACTTTTATTCGACGATCGTTATGGGTTCTGAAGTCAGCTTCGAAACTGTTGGAGTATAACAATATGTTATCTAGTCATAGTCATTTATGTGGTTTACTGTATAATGTTCATGTATTTATAAGCGTTGAGAGCTTTGGTAGCTGTGTGCCAGACGTTTTACGTAATTTCACATGCGTGAAATCAGTGGTTCAAGGCTACGTCCCCTGTAGGCAAACTGTTAGCGGCAGACTATCAGTTTGACAGTCTGCGGCTTATCGATGTATATACGCCTTTCCATAAATAACAAATAAAGTGTCCACAGTTTGCTTTTGCGCTCACTGTACGCAGTTTGCAGCGCTACGCGCGCCTACTATCTCTGAGCGGCCGACTCCCAGCAACACCGGTTGCGACATTCGAAATTTAAATTTAAGTTCGCCACTTTACCACTCAATCTGCCGCTAACAGTTTGCCTACTGGGGACGCAGCCTAAATCTTGCGCCCAACTTTGAATAGAACACCCGTAATCAGTGCTTAGTTTAGGGTAAGATAGCGCTGTATGAATAATGTTCAAGGATTTCTATTTATGATTACGTAAGTAATTTTAAAACACGAATTTAATCAGTGCCCGACGCCTACGCCTTTCTAAGCTCCGTGACTCCTCATTACTTATGCCGATGGCCGCCGCAAACAATTGTTTGATCGCTTTCACGCGGCTAATGTTGTCGTAAGGATGTAGTTTGAGGATTTGTTCGCGGTCTAACGGGATAATAAACTACATTGAGCCAGTTTAGGTTACGTAAAATGTGCTTGAACTGCTTTAGGCGTTAGGGGTATGTAAAATATTATGAAATAGATGAAAAGACATGATATTTCCCAATATATTTGAAATCTAAAGAAGGAACTGACTGATTAATTAACAATCATCATTTTGCGTAAACTACAAGACCTCAAAACTTGATGTACCTACAAAAATATTGATAGGTTCTCGTATCAATTTTAAATTTTCAATAAAATATCTGATATTCCTTAATGGGATTAAAAGTAGCCTACATCCATTCTCAAAGCTTACTTTTTATCTGTACCAAAGTCGGCCAAATAAATAAAATATTGGACAACATCACATACATTGATCTGGCCCCAAAGTAGCGTAAGCACGTCTTGTGTTATGTGTGTCAGAATCAACGAAGGTACCACAAATAAATACTTTAATACAAATAAACATCCAGACACAGAACAAACACAAATGTTCATCACATAAGTGTTTGTCCTGGGTGGGATTCGAACCCACGACCCCTGGCGCACAGGGCAGGGTCACTACCAAATGCGCCATCGGGTCAGTCAATTATTACACGAAAGAAAGAATATTTTACACGGGTTTAGTCATTTGTTTACGTTTGGCGAATGATTTAACCAGTCAATTATTAAAATAATTATGGTTACGACATATACGGAACAGTCTGTCTCATCAACCTATGCTAAAATATGGCTAGGAATATTCCATGCATAAACACGAGTCACTTTTACCGCTTGATACACGTGTGGGTATAAAGTTCTGTTTAATCCACAACAAGTTAAGTTTGTAATTACCTCCGCTATAATAGTGACGGGCACCGGAAGCCGCAGGATAATGCGTGGAAATTATACCAATCTGCTTGTGATAGAGTAGAGGCTGAAGCTTTAGCGTGGCAAGTAATAGAGTATCGATAGTTTATCGATACTACGATGAGGCATGCTATGTGACGGGCTTGCTATTTTGCTTGCGTAGAGTTGTATTTTTTAATGTTTTTTTAGTTGCTAGACTGGCATGGCACCTGATGGAAACCGCGGCCTAATCTATTGCGGGTAACTTAATCAGGAAGTATTTTTATCGGTCCCTCTAATATGGTTGAGTGAAATTATGGCTGGCACATACGTCATACTTGTGCTGCAGGTGCCACCTTTGGGCACTGGTCTTCCAGGGCTCACGGATTTTTCTCGATTATAGTCTCATTCTTATACTTTATACTGTATGGCTTGGTATTCTAAAACTAATCAGTAATTGTAACAAACAAATTGTAAACAAACATGGCGATGAAAAAGAGTAACTGTCGAGTTTCTTGCCGGTTCTTCTCGGCAGATGACTGCATTCCGAAGCCGGTGGTAGAGTCACTCTGTAATTGACGATTCATAAATACTTGATACAAGTTTACATGAATAAAGAATATTTTGATTTTGATTGATTTTAATTTTGATCGTCCTTTAATTGAGAGGTTTCCACAGCCAAAGCAATAGCAGGCTTAATCTCTAGCAATGGTGGCAAAGGTAGCAAACCAATTCGACTCTGAAAAAGTCGTATCACCAACAGACTAGAGCCACTACGGGAATCGCAATCAGGACTTCCGTATTTTCATACCCTCGTGGTGTAACCTCTGTTTCGCGGAGACTGTAGAAATACAAGTTATAAAATACAAACTGAGGAGCCGATACGCAGTATAACTGTTGTTTTTTATAATTATGTGTATCACTATGTATTGGCTATCGATACTACCAACAGTCCCATCGACATTGTGCCTCACTTTCGAGGTAAACTATCGATAATTTTACTTTCGACAGTGATGCACCACTAATCCCACCGCACGTGACATCCTGTGATAAGCGTGAGCAATGCCGGCGGAACACCGCTGTGTGATCACTTCTCTTCGCTAATTTCCGCGTAGTTAGATACTTCTGACAAGAAACGTTTGAGAAGCGCTATGACACGGCTTCGGAAGTTGCTTCGGCGAAGTTGGAAAACTAGATTACTTCCGGACTCTGCGTGACTGGAAAATAACAAAATATATTCACTTAATCTTTTCGTTTGGAATCAAACAAAAGCATGTTATTGACGAGTATTTTGTAGAGACTGTAGGATACTCTGTACTACAGCATTCTATGCATCTATAAATTCACAAAAATAAAATCGAGAGAAAATGTTTTCATGTTTTATGCGTATGTCTGTAATTTTTATAATTAAAATCGATTTCAGATTAAGGAATTTGGAAGTACACATGTGCTTAGTACGCACTCACTTGTGAAAATTTGTTTTATAGAGAACTATTTTATTGTGTTCGCCTTTATAATTATAGCTAGACACAATTATTATTATCCTTCAATGTGGCTTAGTGAAGCACTTTATGTTACTATTAAGGTGAGTATAGACTACAACATTTACTTGTATCAGAACATCGAACATTCGCCGTTTTTAAATTTACTCTAACCTTTCTTCGAACACGACGCTCATGTTTTGTTACAGCCTTTTTAAAAACCAACGAGCATATTGGTGTAACATTGTAGATCTGACATTTCAAAGAAGAATGAACGTACAACAAAATGTTACGGGCAAATGCTCACTCGCTGTAAGCATTTACCCGTAACAAAACGCCGAGCATTCGCACGAACGTTACATTACATGGAAATGTTGAGACTAACCGAGCTTTTACCTGTATTGTACCATTCGCACGAATTACACCAAAATGCTCGAGGAAATATTGAAGTCTATACTCACCTTTATGTATGAAAAATCCAGTAAATGTCCCCTTTCGGGCTACTAGTAAGAATTCTGGTAAAAACCCTTTAAGTTAAACGAGTTTCGCGCTTGCCCGTCTTTCCACCTCGGGGCTGCAGAACAATTACATGCTCACATAAACACAATTACCCGGTCGGCTCATCTGCATACCCGGTTCCGTTCCCGGCGAGGTTTTTCCCGGGACGGAAGGTACAAAGGTCGCGAGTCCAATTTGCCTCATTACGGTCGATCCTCATGTTTCATTGCCTTCTTTGCCCGGCACAGATTATGTTGATACAGAGCGGCCATCCGGTTGGTTGCGTGCCAAAAGAATTACCGAAATTCACGGTCGGAATAATGAATACCGTTCTGTATTTAATAATAATGGTTTCCCCTTGTTTTGGTACAGCGACTAATCTCGGCTGTTATGCAATGTTGGCTAGGTATGTGTGCTGCAGTGAGCTCGCAAGCACAGATGATTATCTCGTTCTACTTTGCGAAACGAAAATGTAAACAATATAATTATTTTAGATAACAACTGTTTCCGAGAACGTATATTTTCGTTACTTTACAATGGATATTGTAAAGTCCAACTCCAAAGTATTGTAAAGTCCAATTATTTAAATATTAATAATTTTGGATTGGATAAAGGGGAAAGAAAAGTTGTTATTTTAATAATCTTTTTCTTATCCTTGTAATGAAGACCGTGTTGCTAAACTAAAGTATTAGAAGACAAATCAATTTGATTCAGAATCGAACGTTAAAACAATACGTATTGCATTGTATCAACTCTAAATATCTATGCCGTAATATTCAGCCTTGTTTGTTGCCTTTTATAGTACTTAAAGACGATATTTAATATTTGCAATCTATATTCCAATGAACCATTTATATGGCAAGTTATAATATCGTTTTACATGTAATAATATAATAACCCAAGTAGCATTTTACTCCATTTAAGAGTACACATTCAGTTCACAGGCGTACTTGAAGCATTATTCTAGTTCACTCGTGATGTATAAGCTGCATTATTGCGATTAATAACACCTATACCTGTCTAAGGTACTAATAGGAGTGTAGAATTATACTTTTATATGATTGTTGGTGTTATAATACTCTTACAACTATCCTTTAGTCAGCCGTCTGAATAAGAGCATTATAGGAGGGTAGAGATACGGCAACCGCTGTTTAACGGCCCACTTGTACGATGTTATGGAGCTAACATTTTAATAGAACACAAGTGGTCATTTATAAATCCAAGGGCTGTTACGTTTACTTGTTTTAGACTATTATACAGCTAGTAGCTGCAGTAGGACTTGTTTGTGATCATTAAAATAACCTTTTTTTACTATCTGTACAGAAGTGTTTGAATGGTTCGCATGTGCACTGTAGGCTGTTAAAAGGACTATATGTGTTGTCCATTCAACCAACCAGTCCAACATCAATAGCAGTTTATTTGTCCACAAGTACGGTATTCATACTTGACTTAGTAGGTACCTGGGCTAGGGCGATTTAACGGACAATATAATTATTATTGCGGATCTCTAAAATTTGAGTATTTGAAAGAATTAAACGATGATACACAATTGATCTGAACTACATCTTAAAGCTGTACATAAGTTCACATTAGAATAAATTTACAGACATTGGCTCTGTAGTGCTACAAATGTGGGACTTCATATAGAAAACAACATTCTAACAGAACACACGTGAACCTATATACGCTCACCGCATTAAATTGGAGTTATAACAGTTCACATAGCCGTATTTCATTTCCACCATTTTGTTCTACATAACCTAAATTTTACCAAATAAATCTCCAAAATTATCATGCAGATTTAACACAAAATACGCAGTTAGAACGATTGAGGTTTGGTTTCATGTTATAATTAATCACCGTAGTATAATTATAATGCCAATATAATATCAAAAACGGAAAATTGTAGATATCCCCTTAGCCAGTTTTTAATATTTTAAAATGAATATCGCGTTTTTACAGAGGCGCGTGAATATTTTAGCTATAAATATGTATACATTTCACGATAAAGTTGCATTCCCATGGCATTAACATTATTAAGTATTTAAAACAGGTAATTACGGAGTGTTATCTAAATTTTAAACCATATTATAATATGTCCGCCAGAGTTAAAGTTCTGATGGCACACACAAAACCAAACTAAGAGTAAATTTAAAAATAAAGAAATAATTTAGGGCACTCGTGAATTTTAGGTAACACTGGAGTACTTTTGTCGGATTTTATAATTGTAAAGGCTGTGTATTTAGCCACTTGTTACTCTTTATTACACTCGTGTGCGTTGGATGTGCGTCCCCTAAAGTACCGCAAGTCAGCCTTAAGTGCGATGTTACTACTTAAACTGCTATTATAATGCTATTTTACTGCTAATTTACAGCCATAGTGAACTTAAGGCTGTCTAATTTGTGCCCAAACTGGTTCTACAAGAGCATTATATCTAGATAAAATGCTCTTGAGCAGCTGACTTACACAGCTTGTGGGGTATATGTGACAATTAGACATCTTATATAGAACCCCGAATGCTACTTGGGAAGAGACGAGCGTCAGAATATTTATAAATATCTAGTGACTTAGACATAGATTTGCTGCGCAGTATTATTACAAGTAGGTATTAAAATATAGTTTCCAGTTAGCTTCCAAATACATACGTTTAAGAAAACACTTAATTTAATCATTAATCTTGCAAGCTTATATTGGAAATCTAGGCATTTAAAGCCAACTCTACGCACATTCCGCGCGTCTGTACGTCCTCGCTCTTTGCGTTGGCACTAGATTATTTCCTGCCCAAACAAATCGGGTCTGGTTCCAAATTAATTTAGCCATTCGCCGTCTACTTTGTCACGTTCCGAACCATGCGTGTTCGAAACTTGCTCCCAATGCCGCTGCGATGTGATTCGCTTTGTTAAACACAGGCTTTGCTCGTACACATATAGTTAGGGACTGACTGTAACACGGACATACCTACTGTGTGTTGTAGGCAGTTTCACCAACTGATAACAAGTGGACACGACGGCCTTAGTGCTGCCAGAACGATACCTCTGTTACATTTTACGTTAATTTATACTCTCTCAAGCTACTTAGCTGATCCAACAAACAAAAAATAAGTATCGAAACAAAAAAATTTTTTCGGCGTCGTTAATTCCTTTTCTGCTCCCGAATTTTTGCCACAAAAATGTGGCTTTTAGTTCACTTATGTGTTTTTTACTGTCGATGAATGGCAACACGGCCTATTTCGCTGATTTAGCCTTATTTCGAGAAATCGCTCAATTTGACTCTTCCCGATCTTCCATTACTTAGTAGTTTCAAGTGACGACCGGAAATTTTTTAAATAAAATAAATAAATAAAATAAATATCTTGGGACATTATTCACACAGCGCCATCTAGCCCCAAACTAAGCATTAGCTTGTGCAATGGGTGCCAGACAACGGATAAACATTACATACTTTTTTTTTTGTAAATACATACATATTATACATAGAAACACCCAGACCGATACGAACAGACATGTTCATGCACACAAATGTTTGTACCGTGCGGGGATCGAACCCGCGACCTTTGGTGTAATAGCCGACTTCTCGACCATTACACCAAATGGCTCGTCAAAAATGGCTTTTATGCATGTAACTCTATTTCAAACACTGTTCCACTACCTTACTATCCCAACGTTCTTTTGGTCAGGAAGCCAAACAAAACAAGTAATACAAGTAGAGATCAGATTACGAGTAGCACCAAGGTAACTTCCACAGTAAGAAATAAACTGATAATGCCCCAAAAGAAATGATCAGATACATATTTTGGGTCAGACAGAAGCAACCAATTTAATCCCTAACCTCGCGTTGCGTTCGTTAAGAAACATTTTTATACGTCTTTTTTGGCCAGCAAATTCCGTAATGAGGTGAAGGCAGATCAAAGTACTCATGAATACAAACAACTTTCGTAAAGAATCAACTTTGAAACTTGGAGAGAAAAAAACAGCTGCGTAATATTAAATTCATTACTGGGGCTAAAAAGAATGGTCGTGTGTTCCCAAACTTTGTTACATAGTAAAGTAGACATTTTTTTTTATAATAATTGTCCCCCTGTCTGGAACTGTGACTTATTTATTTAAGTTCAGGATCAGTATTACAACGGTGTGAATTATAATATTAATTAATTAACTACTCCAAAAAGGATTCCGGTTACATTACCAGATATTAACGATTAATGTACTATTCAACATAATAACGCCTCGATGGTCTAGTGGTTTAAATACCAGGCCGAGATCTCGGGGTCCTGGGTTCAATTCCCGGGTCGAGCTAACTTTGTGTCGGTTTTTTCGGACACAGCTCGGGTTTGTGATCACCGATCCGCATTTGGCAAGCGTGGTGATTAAGCCAATACCCATCATTGTAGCGATAACTTGATTTCAAGGATGGAGGCCTTTGCCCTGCAGTGGGACATTAATAGGCTGATACTTTACTTTACTTTACAACATAATAATTCTACTTCCTACTAATATTATAAATACGAAGGTCTGGATGTTTGGATGGATTATTTGGAAAAAGAAATTACGCGCGTTTGAAATCACGCGCGGAAAGCTAGTATTATTTATTTATAGCTTATGCTCGTGATTCAAGCATCGAAACTGTCCGAAGCAGTTTTCGGTAAAAGCTATCTGACCCAGAGCGTTAACTATTTAGTAATCTGTGCCCAGAGGTCGAACCCAGTACCCATTCATCCTACGGAGTCATCGTAGCATAAAGTGCCAGTTACTGACCACTGCTCCACTACGGATGGTTTATTCTACTAATTATATTTGAGGAGCAACAGTTCAAACAGCGAAAAAAAAATTGTACAGAACGCATTTTTTTATCTATTTCAAAACTTGTAACTAATATCAAATTATGACGCATCAAACTGTATTACCTTTTATTATAAAAAATCATCAAACGTGTACATCGTTTCAAACTATATTAAATCCAGTTTCGTTGCCATATTTCGGAACGCAACAAACTTGTTTGTTTGCCTTTATCTCAAAAGTAACATTTATGGAGTTAATACACTTTGAACTGTTACTCCTCATTTCTCACATACACATACACTTCCAGCAATAATCATGAGGGAACCAAAAATGATTTTTTTATATAACAAAACAATGTATACCCACTGTCTTACTCCATGTGTATTTTGCCAAATTAATTTCCCCGAAACCATATATCAACAATCTTTTCCATCAAGCCTAAATCAGGAAATATTTATTCAAATAAAGTTTCCCCCGGGAGCTCCCGCTGACGAAGCAATCCCAATAGAAGTTATCCTTATATTGGCCGAACTCGATCCAAACCTTTTACGATAATCTTAATACGATATAGCATAGAGACGTTATGGCGGAGGCGATTCCTGATCGAGTCTTTTACATAAACAAGTTGTTTTGTAAAATAGCTTAGCTCCGAGTGTGTGATGGATACTCATTGTAATTGTTATCTACAAATAGGAATTTTTACTAATATTTTTCTTTATATTATTATTATGATATATTATGGACACTATAGATGTCCAGCCCCAAACTAAACATAGCTTGTATTGTGGGTGCTAGACAACGGATAAACATAACTTATATACGTATCCTTTTTTGTGAATACATTCATATTATAGGTACATAGAAACACCCCGACCGATAAAAACAGACATGTTCATGCACACAAAAGTTTGTACCGTGCGGGGATCGAACCCGCGATCTCTGGTGTAATTAACAGCCGACTGCTCAACCATCGGTCGTCGGTTATTTTATCAAAAGTTTTTACACAGCAGGAAGTCCTTCCTACTGTGTGAAAACTTTCAATCATCAGATTCGCTGATGGCTAAACACAAAAGTGTTTATGTTTGCTCAACACCTAAAAATGTGTATACAGGGTGTTCGGAAGAACGTTGAACATACGATAATGGGGGGTAGTTAGGGTGGTCTGTTAACTAACTAGCTCAAAAGATTTCACCTAGGTCTCAAGATTTTTTTTTAATTATTTTTTTTATAAATTTCTATAATTTTTCGGTTTTGTACCTTTAAACCCGTCTAACTTGTTTTTTAATGACCAGATCCAAATAATTTTTTCATTATTGGAATCTTAGTGATTGGTGGGTCCCTTTAAATAAAATGTTGTAAATTGCACATTGTTAGAAACAAAGTTATGGGCCCTCAAACATAAAATAAGAGTTGAAATTAATTTTGAATCTCAACTTCGCGTAGCATTTAAAAAATAAATATAAGGGATGGATGACTTCTGATTTGTTAAAAACATCTCCAAAGTGTGAGCTTTCTAACGATATGTCGTTTGTTTTGATATCTTTTTTGTAACCAAAATTATTCGATGTTTTCTACCCAGGCGGACCATTTCGACGAAAATCTACATACGTGAAAACTTAAATGTTTTGCGAAATTTATCAATGCAAAGGTCAAAATAACGAATTACTGGGATAGTGACATAAAGCAGGTAGATTTTTTCTCACTCTTGCACAAATAACGGCTATCTTTTCTCTCTTTCACTCTGTGTGGAATGCGCGGCAATTGACGCTTTCCAAGATGGTAATAATAATAATGTTTCACTCTAGTACACTTACATCGTATCTTTCCTCTCTTTCGCTTTCGGAACAGGCAACTCAGCTTAAGTGACAGAACCAAAGAGGACAGAATTCTTAGTCGAGACCATAGATTTAGTATATTAACTGCCTCTGCGATCATACGTGCCCTTTGTGCCTACTCTTGTTACAGTTATCTTCGTTTTGTATTATTGTTATCAGTTGTTTTGTTAAGTTTTGTTATTTCTGTTACGTTCGTTAATCGGTAAAAGGACTTCATTTACCAATCAGGAATATGCGGAATTTTAAATGGCATATGGAAGAGCTAACTCCAATGCGCGTGAAGCGTGTAGAATTTATCAAGAACGAAGATAACTGTAACAAGAGTAGGCACAAAGGGCACGTATGATCGCAGAGACAGTTAAGTCTCGACTAAGAGTTCTGACACTTACACTGAGTCACCTGTTCCGAAAGCGAAAGAGAGGGAAGATACGATGTAAGTTTACTAGAGTGAAACATTATTATTATTACCTTCTTGGACAGTTAAGTCTCGACTATAAGTTCTGACACTTACACTGAGTCGCCTGTTCCGAAAGCGAAAGAGAGGGAAGATACGATGTAAGTGTACTAGAGTGAAACATTAGTATTATTACCTTCTTGAGAAGCGTCACTCGCCGCGCATTCCACACAGAGTGAAAGAGAGAAAAGATAGCCTTTATGTGTGCAAGAGTGAGAAAAAATCTACATTCTTTATGTCACTATCCCACTAATTGGTTTTTTTGACCTTTGCATTGACAAATTTCGCAAAACATTTAAGTTTTCACATAAGTAGATTTTCGTCGAAATGGTCCGCCTGGGTAGAAAACATCGAATAATTTTGGTTACAAAAAAGATATCAAAACAAACGACATATCGTTATAAAGCTCACACTTTGGAGATGTTTTTAACAAATCAGAAGTCATCCATCCCTTTTATTTATTTTTTAAATGCTAAGCGAAGTTGAGATTCAAAATTTGTTTCAACTCTTATTTTATGTTTGAGGGCCCATAACTTTGTTTCTAGCAATGTGCAATTTACAACTGTTTATTTAAAGGGACCTACCAATCACTAAGATTCCAATAATGAAAAAATTATTTGGATCTGGTCATAAAAAAAAAGTTTGACGGGTTTAAAGGTACAAAACCGAAAAATTATAGAAATTTATAAAAAAAATAATTAAAAAAAATCTTGAGACCTAGGTGAAATCTTTTGAGCTAATTAGTTAACAGACCACCCCAACTACCCCCCATTATCGTATGTTCAACGTTCTTCCGAACACCCTGTATAAATATTATATCGACCCCATTAATGTAATGGGAAGGCTTCACGACGACCGTGCAATCAATCTCCACGCACACCTGTAAACAAACATTTTGTTTATAAAACCAATATTTTACTCGTATTTTGGGGTGTTTTATAATCGACTTGCAGTACAGAGGCTTCTTAGTAAAGTAAACCCCAAAGTCGCTTAGCAACGATCGACTAATGGAATCCTGAAGCATGTCTATGCATTTTCCTACTGGTATATGGTTTCCGGTAAAAATCATGTTATCAGATGACTACTGTTCTCGTTTCTCCTTGTTTCACGTCGCAACGAATCAAATGATTGACGTAAATTATCTAGTATAGAGATAGTTTGAGAGATGGAAAGTTTCATAGTCTATTTTTTATCAGGTTGTATTTAACTGCACACCAAAAAATAATGATTGTGCATCAAAAAAATACTGAATTGCTATTGCTAAACCTTTTTTTTTTGCGATGGGAAACGCATTTACGCGTACCCCTAGCCGCTGGGACAGCTAGACGGTTATGTGGGGCTCCCGAGACAGAACTGCGGACTACCCACTAAAACCCGTCGGGTCACTCAGGGTCGCATTGGTAGCGCCGCCCGGTACCAGACACTAAGCCTATTGACCGGGCAGACTGAATTGCTAACCTAACCTTACCTTTGGTGTGCAATCAGTTATTTTAATGTAAATTTTAGTATTTTTTTGATGTACACTTAAAAATATCCCCTTTTTATCCCAATGAAATATCTCATTCCTTCGGGATAACGACGTATAGACCACGTGGGCGAAGTCAAGGGCAGAAAGGCTTACCTACTAAAACAGGGGGTTGGCAACCTTTTGAGGTCCGAAGAGTTAAATATTACATTGTTAACAAATTCGAGTTTCTTAAAGAGCCACTTTCTTGCCAACAATAATTAGTACTTGCATAGTGTTCTGTTATAGAGCCGTATCTTCCTCCAAAAAGTCACATGTGTCTCGTGAGCCGCAGGTTGCCGATCCCCTGTAGCCTGTAAAACGAGTATCTGTTTCTCTTCACGCTGTGGAGCAAATAGGTCGTTACATGACCCCCCTCCCTCACTTCCACCCGATGGGATCCAATGTCAGCCATGATTCGCGGAATACAGAGACAATACTCTTGCGGTTTGTATAATTTTGAAGCCAATTCCACTCTGCCTCTTTAGGTGAATGCCAGTAAACTAAGCTGACGCTACACGCTAAAGTAACATTATTGGAATGTAGTTACAGTTGATGGTCCACTTAATGGTATGACGGCAGTACCTCTATTTAATTGTGGGCTAAGATATCTTAGGCGTAACCATGGGTTGACACAGTGGGGCACTTGCCCCACCCGACCGGGGTAAGACCGCGGTATAGTTTGCTGGTTACATATTATTTTAATTTTATGCCCCCCCCTGGGTCCATGGCTGCCCCACTCTGGGCCTATGGCTGTCATACATAGTAATTTAACCGCTTATTTTCAGGCGGGCTGTCAGTTTGAGCGCTACCTTTGTAAGTAGTATAAAAAAAATTGTGTCGTTAAATAGACTATGTTTGGACCACCAAACCTGTTTTAAAACGGCACACTCATTAAAATGTGTCATGCATTATTAAACTAACGAGAATTGAGTTTATTATGGAAATTCTCAAAATAATTTTAAGCCATATTTCCTGGAAATGACAAAATTTTAAGATTCATAAAATTATATCAAGCGATACTAAAACCGTGAAAGCACTCAGTAGAGTTAGCTTCGCTCTTCCCCTGGCTTTCATTAAAATCTAATGAAGTCTTAATTTATATCTTCATTAACTTTAAGTTCCACCTTCTAATTAAATGAACATTAAGTTTAGGCGTGGCTGTGTTCCTTTTATTTATTGTTTCTGATGAAGTGCTCATAAAACTTTCATAAAACAAAATGTCTTAGTAATTTAATATTTTACCCAATTCTCATTGTTAAGTGAGACGCTTCAAGTCAAGGTAATTGGTCGACTGTGAGCCTGCGAGGGTAAGTTTTAAGTCTTTCATTTCGGGTTTCATTGATAAATATATTTAGAAGTATTTACACATCGCTATCTATTCCAAACGGCAAACGACGTTTTTTAGTGGTAGAGCCATGCAGTTTTACAGTACGAATGGGCCGGCTCGTCCGGGGTAGTACCACCCTCTCACATAACACCAGCGTAAAATAATAGTGATTAGTATTGTGTATTGTCTGGTTTGTGAGAGTGCCGGACGACCACACCCCCCATACCCCTATAGGCCGGCAACGCTTCAGCGATCCTTCTGGTGTTGCAGATGTCCATGGGCGGTGGTGATTGCTTACCATCAGGCGACCAGCTGGCTCGTTGGCCGCCTCTGATATAAAAAACTAACTACATCGAATCGAAGATCAAACCAACCTGTGTACTAGTAATTTTCTCAACCATAAAACCAAATTGTTCATTGAATTTATACATAAGTAACATTAGAAACAGTAGAAACATACATATACAATAAGTATCTATAGATTTGTATAAAAATAATTTGTTCGAACCAGCAACCTCTGATTATGTACCAAAATCAACTTTTAACCATTCACCAATTCAGGCGTCTGAACAACAAAAGTTAGTAGTACGAAAAATCAAAGTCAAAGTTTTATTTTGCAATTTGATTTACCATGAAATTCTTTTGCACGTCAAAAGATAAGATAATACTAGTCTTACTAATGAATTACACATTTTTATATAAGTGCTGTTGTTCGTAATAATAACTTTGAATACTGCCAACATTTTTCCAAATTCTAAGAAAATAAGCTGCAAAAATCTCATGAGCCTTTTAAAACAAATATTAATAAATAACAATTTACAAGCATAGCAATCTAGATAAATGTCAATATAAATATTGTGACAACGGCGATATAGTGCAGACAGGGGAATGAAACTACTATTGTGTCTACAGATTCGAATAGTTCATCTATTTTATTATTATAAAGTAGGAGGGAGGGTACTGAAGGAGATAGGGTAAAAACCCTATCGTATTATCCGTCTAACAAACTACTTTTCAACAGAGTCAAAAAAAGAGAAGGTTCTCATTTTGAGTGGTATGTTTTTTATGTTTGTACTCCGATTACTCCTAAGTTTTTCATCCAATTTATGTGATTCTTTTTTTTTTTCGATGAGGAATTTAATTTAGTTTGAAAAGTAGTTTATTGTTTTAATTTTTACGTTATGTTGACGTCTACGATGCATTTTTACAAAACTTGGTTTATTATGTATACCGATTACTTCGGAAATTCGCGTCCGATTTATAGGGCACTAAGTATAAATACGTTAGTACTCCTATATTCTGTGGTATAAATTAAAAAGACTACGTTTAAAAAACCGACTTTAAAAACTAAAAAGCACAATATAACACGCCTTTTTTATGTACATAAGAAATGAACATTAAACAATTTTTAAGTCGGTGTCAGTTTAGCTAACGTACCGATATGTAACGGTTAACTTAGTTTTTAAGATCGATATTTTTGACACTACAAAGTTGAACCTCTGTCGAGATAAAAGGAGCATCAAAAGGAGCATCTTTTTCCCTGATCTCAAAGCAAATAGCTTAAACAATTGTGTCACGGGTTACCTGCGAAGGTACTACATACACGCTTACATACAATTGACGTACCCCTTCGCAAACACAACCTCCTTTCTTCCAAAAGGGGAAGGATTTCGCAATCG
Source organism: Mecyna flavalis (assembly GCA_949319885.1). Lineage (NCBI taxonomy): Eukaryota > Metazoa > Arthropoda > Insecta > Lepidoptera > Crambidae > Mecyna > Mecyna flavalis. The sequence continues at coordinate 11,558,696 of OX439418.1, read as the reverse complement.
TATTTTTAACGGCTAAGTGCCTCTGTAAGGTTTTGAGGCTTTTGAGAGAGGGAAAACAGAGAGCAAAGTATGCCTCGTTGCCTGAGTACAATTCTTGAGTAGGTCAATTATTTATTTTTTATGCTATTTCAATTTGCAGACAGGCTAACCTCCTTCGTAGAACAGTGGCTAAGCCGCTTGAGTATAAAAAATCTGGAGGTCGTGGGTTCAATTCCCGCCTTGGGTCTGGTTGGTGGTAGGGCTTTTTCAAAATCCGACTGGCTAGCTACCCCCCCGCAGGTAAAACCGCCGTAAAACTGCCGCCATAACAGCTTTGGCTGTGTTTCGGCAATAATAATGTGGAAGCCAGTACACTTGAAATCTAAGGCTCGAAGATCAGATGAGCCTACAGTCTGGCAGCACATTGAGCGACGCTTCCTGGTAAAGTGTCCCTCAATGGAATAGGCCGCAGTGACCGCTTTCCATCAGGTGGACTCCTCTGATCTTCGAGCCTTAGATTTTTAAAGTGAACTGGCTCCCAATCCTCTAAGCGTCGATGCAAGATCTCTGTTCGTTTTTTGGAACACATCTTTGATAAGTCATCCACCAATCTGCATTTGTCATACGTGGTGATTGATATGCTCTGCAGTGGATTATTATTAATTCAATTTCTCTATTTCTATACTAATATAATAAATAGAGAAAATATTTGATTGTTAGTTTGCTTGTATTGAATAGGCTCCAAAACTACTGAACCGATTTTAAAAATTATTTCACTGTAATTGGAAAGTTACACTATTCCCGGGTGATAAAGGGTACTTTTATTCCAAAAAGGTGGGGGGAAGGAAGGGATATTTAAAAAAATATCCCGTGGGGAAACCGCGGGGGTGGCCGCTAGTCTACTATAATCTCTGACATACGAAGTAAGTTTCTACATTTTTTAATATATTAAGTTACGTCAGAGATGAAAACGGTTAGTTTTAAAACAAGAGTAACCGAGACTCCAGCCGTCTACACAAAACTAGCGAAGCGATCAAACACAGGAAAACAAATTTCAGTGAATCACTTATTTGAATTTTAAATTCGCTTCTGAGTTGAAGTCGTATCAGAAAGAACTGTTTGCAAACCAGGCAAGTTTCCAGACAGACTCGATTTGGTACAGGCGACTCTGGATCTAGATTTTACACTTTTACAACGGATATATTTTTTAGACACACTAGCTTCCCGTCCGCGAAATTACTCCCCTTACAAATTATAGACCGAATGTTTATAAATTTTAGTCTATTTTTAATTTTGAGGTTTCTGTGTTTCGGCAAATCAAGATTAGGGGAGCCTACAGTGTGGCAGAGTATATAACCATGTTTCCTGATTAAGTTTGCGACCCCAAGGGGGTCTCGGGTGCTTATGGGCGGCGGTGATCACTTACCATCAGGTGACCCACTTGCTCGTTTGCCCCTCCTTAAATTAAAAAAAAAAGTGGAATTTCGAACGTTTGGAGAGCCATATTATGTTCAGCAGTGAACTGCGACAGGCTGATGATGATGATCTGTCATCATCATTATCGTCTTGGCCGATCGCGGCGACCAAAATGCGGCGCTCTTCGGCCCAAGCTGCGCACTTCACTGGGCCGACTTACTGGGCCGTAACAATAATACCTTGCCCTAAAAGTTGGTATCTTCCCTTTGTTATTGTGAAACTCTTAGGCCTTCAACTTTACAACTATACATATCTCGATAGTTATAAGATTGGCATCGTATATCCATCGACTCTCGTCTCACCGTTCAAAGCGCGATCGGTCCGAATAATATCGCGATCAGCGCGTCAATATTGATGCGTGAAGCTCACACTATGAATACATTTTGAATGAAATAATCTGAAATTGAAATTGCTGTTTATAATATCAAAGTAAACGCATGGAACTAAATGGTTATGAAAATGTATGTGGAAGATCACCGGCAAGATTTTCTAGGAATATGAATAGAGATTGAAGGTTATGGAGGATAAAAAGGAGTAGAAATGGGCTTTGGCACTTCCACGCAGCGCAGTAGTAGAGTTACTCATAATATGTCGGTCTTTCATGAGAGTATGGTTATTTCCCAGTCAAATCGGTCGATTTCACTGACTCAAACTGTCTGTACCATGGCTCTACATTACATAATGTACGTACACAAAAATATTATGTATTTTCAATAAAAGTAATTTTATTCGTTGCGTCGATACGAGCTTTGCTCACTTGGAGCTAGATGCTTTCATTTATAAGGTCTTGAGATATCGTTACTTAATTAGGTTTATTGTCCCTAATGAAAATAAAAGCATACGTCATTTATTTGAAGTAGCCTCCGTCAATTAGCACTTTTAATCTGCTAATTTAGCAGAATAAAAAACTGGAAGTTTATTCTAATTTCAAACCATCAATTTGAACACGCGAAAAAACGTGTACATTTAAAATTAAAACAGGGAAGCATGATAAACTAAGGGCTTCGTTACACGTATTAAAAATGCAAAGAGCCTTTCAGCTGATGAACGTGCAGTAATAAAGTTAAATTATTTTTTTTTATACTTAGTCAGTTGGCAGACAGACACGCAGCCCACCTGATGGTAAGCGGCCACTGCGGCCTATTCCATTGAGGGACACTTCACCAGGAAGCGTCGCTCAATGTGCTGCCAGACTGTAGACTCATCTGATCTTCGAGCCTTTGATTTCAAGTGTACTGGCTCCCACATTAATACTGCCGGAACACAGCCAGAGCTATTATGGCGGCAGATTTCACCTGTGGGGGTGGTAGCTAGCCAGTCGGACTCTGAAAAAGCCCTTCCACCAACCAGACCCTAGATGGGAATTGAACCCACGACCTCCGGTTTTTATAGCCGGCTTAGCCACTGTTCCACGGAGGCGGTCAAAATTAATAATGCGGTCAATAATAATTTAAAACTATGGAACTAAAAGGATTGGACTTTGAAGTATGGTCAAGACAATCCGGAAAATCCTATAGGAATATGCTTGTAAGGCGCTTGGAGGCCACTCTTGTTTACTCATTTGAAAGTTTCTCAAGGTTTTCACAGTCGATCGGACGCTGTGTTGCGGAGTTTGCTGAAGATTAAGGCTCAGTCAACAAACATCGGGGAAACTTATACGGAAACAAAAGCGTCAGCCTATTAATATGTTGTATGTACTGTAGGGCTAAGTTTTCACGTAATCAAGTTATCGTTACAATGTGGCCTGATGTCTTTCTTCAATAGGTACAAGTTAATGAACTAGCTATAATACGACGAATATTGACGAGCCGTTTGGTTTAATGGTTGGGAAGTCGGCTACTACACCGGAGGTCGCGGATTCGATTCCCGCACGGTACAAACATTTGGTGCATGAACCTGTCTGTTTATATCGGTCTGGGTGTTTCTGTGTATAGTACCTATGTATCTATTTACAACAATAAAGTATATATGTAATGTTTATCCGTTGTCTGGCACCTATAATATGTACAAAGCTATGCTTAGTTTGGGGCTGGATGGCGCTGTGTGAATAGTGTCCAGGATTTATTATTTTATTTATAATAATAATAATATAAATCTTTATTTAGGCAAATGCTTTGCTATGGAGCGTATTGTCGGCTAGACCAGAGGTCGTGGGTTTGCTTTTACGAACGTATTTTGTGTGTGTGACTACATATCTGTATGTATCTTGGTTTCTATAAAAAAATCTAGGTATATATTTATAAAAAAAAATATAAGTCATGTTTATCCGTCGTCTGGCACCCATAGCATAAGCTGTATGCATAGTTTAGGGCTAGATGGCACTATGTAAATAACGTCCAAGTATATTATTATTATTATGATTGTATGTTTTCGAACCCTTCCTACCTACCCATTTTATTGATATCTAAATCGTTGTCCTCAAACTCAGTGACAAATCCATTTATCTACAATTAACGTTTTAATTTCAGTGATGTTTTTGCCTTTAACATTTTTCTCTCTCCCTTCTCCCATCAACTTCGCTCTACAAATTTATGCAGTCATTAAATAAAATTAAAAATGAAGAGGAGCCATATAGAGCCTGCTCAGTGGGAGAAACTGGCAGCGCAGCGTTTAGACTGGAGGCATCTTGTCCATCAAAAGGTGCATAGCTTTGAGCTTGAAAGACGGGCAGACCTGGACAAAAAACGAGATGACCGGAAAGCCAGATTACCTGCGGCTATACCGTATCACTACAACAACGGTGTGCTGACGTGCCCCCGATGCGAGCGCACGTTTATTGCGAAAATCGGGTTCACCAGTCACTGGAAAGCACACCAGCGAGCGGAACCACGTAATGCTCAGAATGTTTTTTGAAAACAGTCGCTGTAGCCGAAACCGGCTAGGAGGCATCATCATCATCATCAAATAAAACTTCAGTCAAAAGCTCCCCTCCGTAGAGTTAGGGGGTTTATAAAAACAGGAGCATGGCGGTGGATCCAGATGTAATGGGCTAATGGACCCAACTAATGTGATTGGCCAGAGCCCGGGGGATGTGATGGGCATTTCTTCGAAATTTCATTCTTCGGGTGATTCATATGGCCACAATCAAATTTCACTTTTAACTCTGTAAAACATGTTGATATGAAGATATATGTATATACCAGGGCCGGTCAATAGCAAAGCTGGCACCGGCTCGTCCCAATCGGGTGTGAAGGGGAAACCGGGGGAGTTTAGTGGGTAGTGGACGCTTTTTAGGGTTCCGTAGCCAAATGGCAAAAAACGGAACCCTTATGGATTCGTCATGTCTGTCTGTCTGTCTGTCTGTCCGTCCGTATGTCACAGCCACTTTTTACCGAAACTATAAGAGCTATACTGTTGAAAATTAGTAAGTAGATGTATTTTGTGAACCGCATTAAGATTTTCATACAAAAATAGAAAAATAATAATAAATTTTGGGGGCTCTCCATACTTAGAACTGAAACTCAAAAATTTTTTTTTCATCCAGCCCTTACGTGTGGGGTATCTATGGATAGGTCTTTGAAAATGATATTAAGGTTTCTTATATCATTTTTTTCTAAACTGAATAGTTTGCGCGAGAGACACTTCCAAAGTGGTAAAATGTTGGTCCCCCCCCCCTGTAACTTCTAAAATAGGAGAACGATAAATCTAAAAAAAATATATGATGTACATTATTATGCAAACTTCCATTGAAAATTGGTTTGAACGAGATCAAGTAATTAGTTTATAAATTTTTGGGGCTTCCCATACTTAGAACTGAAACTCAAAAAAATTTTTTTCTTCAAACCCTTACGTGTGGGGTATCTATAGATAGGTCTTTAAAAATGATAATAAGGTTTCTTATATCATTTTTTTCTAAACGGAATAGTTTGCGCGAGAGACACTTCCAAAGTGGTAAAATGTTGGTCACCCCCCCTCTAACTTCTAAAATAAGAGAACGATAAAACTAAAAAATATATATGATGTACATTACCATGCAAACTTCCATTGAAAGTTGGTTTGAACGAGATCAAGTGATTAGTTTTTTTTAAAACGTCATAAATCGTAAACCGCAATTTTCCTCTCATTCAATCAACTCAAATAATAAAAACGTCGATCAAACTTACAAAGAACTACAAGAACTTTTATATTATGATGATACTTGCTGCTACGGAACCCTTCATGGGCGAGTCCGACTCGCACTTGGCCGGTTTTTTAGTCTCGAGTCCCACACACGGCCGTGGGTCTAGCTAGCCTGCGGTTATGGTGCATAAACGCATTCTCCTCCGAAAAAAAAAAAAAAAAAAAAAGATATATGTATATACCAAAGAATATTGTATAAAGATAGTACCTATTATTTTAAGGTAATTTTCAAGATATCGGTGTTAAAATATCCCTAAGCTGCTACATACATTTATGACTATGAATCAGAATTTGAGACAGATTATCAGTGATAGTAATAAAATTGTAGGCATCTAATATAACTGTGCTCTTTATTATAAACAATCATAATAACCAAATATAATACCAGTCAAGGTTTTATTGAAATTAACAAGTAATCCAAAACCAAGTCTAGCAACTCAGTTCTGGTATCGTAAAAACAGTTGTGAGATATTACATGGATCTACATTATATCAAGTCGGTTAATCGCAAGATATTTTAGTTTTTCCTTAAAATTTATATACCAGACCAGACACTATTTATGATTTTAATTTAAAGCTTTTATGTCTGCTAAAAGTGCCTTAGAAATTAGAAAATCGTTTAGTTAATATGTCAAAAGCCCCCCGCTTGGAGTTAGGAGGGTTTGTAAAAACAGGAGGATGGTGGTGGCTGAAGATGTAATGGGTTAATGGACTGGGCTAATGCGATTGGCCAAAGCCCAGGGGATGCTAATAGGCTACCAGTCGATTTGTTACGATCCCCGCCCAAGATCCCTTCAATGAAACTTTTCGTCATTTTTATTATTGGTAGTGGCCTTTAATATAATGTGACCTTTTATCATCGGATGACTTTATTTGACAACCCATTTTTTATTTGTTAAAAGTTAGTTATTACATTAGTCCGATCCTCGCACATCACAAACAACACACAAACACTTGTGTGTATAAATAATAATATGTCTGTATTGGCACATGTAGTACCTATATTATAGGATTGAAGTAAAGTTTGTCTGTTGTTCAACACCCATCGCCATCGTTTGTCAGATAGCAATTGGCAATATTAACCGAGCAATTGAATTTTACCTAGCAAAATAGTAAAATATTTATAATGTAAATTAAATAACACACAAAAGAAAAGAAAATTTTACTGCATTTTTTGTTCGAAGTCAATTTTTATTTTATAGCTAGACAATTTATAGTATTAAACCATTTGTTTTAAATAATCATATTTGACGATACTGTAGGGACACATTTAATTTTATTGGAACGTGGCGTTAAATATTGTCAGTGCATTATTTTATGCCTACATAATTGCTATATTTTATGCAAAGTTGACATTAATAAATTTAGGTCACTGGCAACATTTCCTATGTACGATAATTGCTAAGTTAATGAGTCGCAAATAAATCATTTTTAATTTGGACGAAAATTTTAAACGTTAAACCTACTCATATGAGTCATATCGATACCAGAAATATGAATTAACGTAAGGGACAAAACACTGTTTTTCAGGAGAGCCAAAAAACGATTAATTTTTTTTAAATCTCTCTATAACTTTTTACTGTCTGCTCCAATTTTAATTGTGTCTAGAGCAAAGTTTCTTAGAATTTTCTCTTCTTTAATGCTATGAACGAAAAATTTAAAAATACTCAGTGGTTTAAAAAATAGCATGCCCCTTACATTAAAAAAATAAGTTTTCTTGTTCCTTACGTTGCTAATATTTTATTTGTAAGCCGTCAAGCATAACGTAAGCAGCAAGAGAAATAGAAAATTATACGAAATTCTATTGTAAAGGACTTTTACAGTGTTGCAATTTGATGTAACTATAGATTATCTACTAAATTTATAGTATTTTAATACCATGTAAATAGGTTATTTGCATGATTAAATGTTAGTTTCAGCCTAGCTATGGCAGATTTAAATGAAATTTAGGGAGACAGAAATAAAACGATTTATTATTAATATATTTTTTTTATGTTCGACTTTTATGTCTGCTTAATTATTATAAATTCAACACACTAATCAGTCTATTAAACTTTTTGTTGAGTTTAAATAAATGTTCTAAAAGTAACAATGTTTATATAAATGTTCTAAATTATTAACAGTCTTAGACACCTTTTACTTATCAATTAAAAATAATAATTATGTATTTGACTTTATGATCTCTTTTAATTAAGAGTCCTATAACAAACTCTGTAATTTAATTATTACGTTTAATTGGCTTTAAAATCAGAAATTAATTTTATAAAAAATCTCAGACTTAATCAAACAGTCTTATTTATTTAGTAACTGAATGAATGTACTGAAAACGAAAGACAGATAAAAAAATATTATTTGTCTGAAAGATGAATGAATAAAAAAATATAAGTGATAATAATATTAATATTAGAAATATGTATATATTACTAGGATCGCCCTCGCGGTTTCACACGCGCGTATTTTTTTTAAATTAGCCCTTTCCCCCATCAAAGTATCCTATGTCCGTATCCTGGTTTGAAGCTACCTCTTCACCAATTTTCAGCCAAATCGGTTCATCCGTTCTTGAGTTATACTTATAAATAGTGTAACTAACACCACTTTCTTTTATATACATAGATTACAAGATTAAATAATTAGGAATGGGCAGACAGATTATGATGATAATATAACTATTGGTAAATTAAACTTTTTTAATGGTGAAATTGAATTGTTAGAATATGTAACTTTTTCTATTTAATATTGTATCTAGTTATCATCATCAGCTGTCATCACCATCTTCACCGTTCGTCTGTGTCATTTAGGGTATCTTTAACTGGGGTTAAATTAAATTCTTAAAAAACTCTTACCACAATTTAAAGTAAGGGACATGTTATTTGAGTCGACTGACTGAGATTTAAGGTAAGAGAGAAAAAAAAATGTAAACGTCTGTTACATCATTTTTTTTGGCATAAAACGTTTTACGCAGGCCAAAAAATCTTACTGTAAGGGACATTTTTTAACGATAGAACTTTTTCAATAACACCAATCGATAGAGCAGAAAATTCTGAATCCAATGATATATATAACTCATTTTCGCCAAAATGTCCCTTACGTTAATTCATATTTCTGGTATCGATATGATACCTATATCAGAAATATATCTAACTAGCCGAGTTTCTGCCTCTGCGGAAAATGTTTACAATCAACCAACTAGGCCTGAACTCTTTCTCCAAGCTTTCAGATATTACATTAAAGTGACTGCCATCTGACCTCCATAACCTAGGCCGGGAAGCTAGACCAATTGGATCATGGCTTCCCAGCCATTCGAATTCCTCACGATGTCTTCTGTCTATCATAATCATCTCCCTGCCATGTTCCCTTTAGCTTTTCCGCTTTCACTCATCCCTGTCACTCGTAAACAAAGCATCCACTCCTTTTTCATTCATATCATCTCTCACACAATCCATCCATCTCTTTTCTGCCTATATCTCTGTCAAATCCAAAGGTTCGCGTCGATATTCGAATTATCGACCTCACGCAATTAAAGTAACATTTGTAACCACTCTCTCTCTGTATTTTCTCCCTCTGAAAAAAGGAACTAGACACTAAAGTAGGTACCTTTTATTATAATTTCTGACATTTCGATATTCCTAATCACAACTTTCGATTCAACTCGATTTTCTTTAACTTCGTACATCCCCAACATGCTGTTTTTTAGGTTAAGGAACTTAACCGTAAATGAAGATTCAGTAATAATCGAAGCATAACAATCTGTGCCCCACACCCCGTGCCCCACACCAGGGCCTCGTGACCCACGCCCCGTGCCCCAGCGACAACAACATGACGATTATTATTTTTAACAAGTTCCGCGACGAGACAAAACTTTTTACTTAACCAGTTGCGGAGGGACGCGACCTGTTTGATACCGGATTTTACTCGCTTTTCCGATTGGGGACGAACTTATTGTGTTATAATGGTATTTGAATAACTTTAAACTGGCCGAGAATATAAATCATAACTCAGTCATCAGTGTTTGTTAATATGGCAAAATGTTTCTACTTCTTTATGTACTAGTATAAATATGTATTACATAGTCATATATTATAAAAATAAATATTTCTCTGTATTTATCGTTATTTTGCAATGGCAGTTAAGCATAAATATAGATATGAGCAAAGTTCCTAAGGGAGAGCAAAATACAAGGCCTATCTTTTGCGTACTGGACGTCCACTCAGTTGTTTGCTTTTGTTTGCGATGCAATTGTTCGAAATGGTTTCTTTTCTGGTTATCCTAGTTTTATTACAATCCCAGTAGCGTTTTAATTTTTAAACCATAATCTTATAAATTAAAACTCTACCGTGATGTAACAGACTAGTTACGCCATCTCTCAAACATATGTTAAACTAGCTTGTTACTTGCAAGACATGGCTTGTTATTTATTCTTACAGATTTTATCAAAAGTGTTTTACGTCTAGCGTTATTTAAATCGAATTCTGTTTCAAACCAAACACAGCACATATTACATAAATTGAAAAGTTTTACACACTTTACTCAGACTTTTAAAACGTCTCGAAACCACGCAAAGAAAAGATTAGAGAAAATCTCTAAGTATCTGGCGATTGGAAAATACCATTCCAAAGAAAGGGTTACCCTGAAAACCGATTGCACTCATCCCATCTCTACGAAGGAAAGAAGCAATGAGGCGTGTTGAAAAGTTGCTTCCATCGCCCGCGGGGCGCGGGGGCGCCACCGGCGTAAATCACGACGCTCCGTCGATACCAATTGCAGGGTTCGTTTAGGAAATTGCCTTTGTCTTAATAACGACAGCTTTTAATATAGACAAAGTGTTATTGATATTCATTTAAGGAGTATACTTTGACTGGTAAAGATTGGTCTGTGAATAAAATGTCTTTACCAAGACGTATCAAGAATATTAAATGAACGTTTTGTGGGTAGAGACATAAGAATTAATATTCACATAACGCCCTTTAGGCCTAAACTAAGCATAGCTTGTGCTATGGGTGCCAGACAACGGATAAACATTACTTATATACTTTTTTTTGTAAATACATACATATTATACATATGAACACCCAGACCAATACAAACAGACATGTTCATGCACACAAAATATTTTTATTTATTTATTTATCTTTGTTAAGGAAACATACAGCTTTTTTGTAACACTCATAAACTAAATACAAATACATAATACATTAGCATTTAAAGTTTTCAAGGCTGGCTACAACGATATTTCGTTGGCTGGCTAGTACAATATAATCCTGAAAAGACAAAGATGCGAACAAAACAAACGGAACAAAAATTCAAACAAATACATCCAGGAACACTAGATCTTTACAATTTTATGTTTGTACCGTGCGGGAATCGAACCCGCGATCCTAAATAGAGTACCTCTGATGTAATAGCCGACTTCTAGACCATTAGGTACACCAAATGGCTCGTCAATGTCACTATCTAAATTATCGCAATTACCTTTTAAATTACCGCACCAATCGCTCCTTTCAGTCACGCCCAATGGTTGACTGGTAGAGAATGCCTTATGGCGTTAATTTTGTACTATTTTTTTGCAATAAAGTTTAAATAAATAATAATAAATAAATATCTATCGAGAAAAACCGGCAAGAAACTCGATAGTCACTCTTTTCGCTCATTTTTTTCTCCGTTTAACACTGTCACACAGTTTTCGTTCTGTAATTTGTAAACAATATGAAATTCACCTATCTTTTTTGTCACCATCTCGAGAGTTCGGCCTTGGTGCTCGCAGATAGCCGGCACAAAGGCACTCGCCGGCATCGATCGATGCACTCTGCAACACTGCACTCATTGTTGCAGTGTCGTCTTAACACCTACTGCGTGTGTACTAACTTGTATAATCATGTAGGCAAATCAATTGAACAATCAACTTCGACATTCATAATAATATTATACATAGGTATATCATTCAAACCATCAGATTGGTAATATTTAAAAAAATTGAGATTTTTCTAGCAAATTAAATTCAGCCTATTTAAGTCTAACTACAGGACAAAGACCTTCGTCATTAAAATCAAATCATCATCAAAATATTTTTTTTTTATGTAAGAGTAATTTAGTTTATGTAGAGTTGTGTATGATGGGTTAATCAACACATTTTATAAATACGGAATAAACACCACGAGTTTTACTTTTAACTGTGTGTGTGTGTGTGTGTGTGTGTGTGTGTTTTCTTGTTTTGTGACTATAATATAGTATTCAACCAGTAGGACACTGTTCTGAGTTACTCCAAAAGAGTTTTTTGAACTAAAAAAAATTAATTGTTTAAAAAACTAAAAAACACGCTTTTAGCACGCACTAAAAATGAGAAAATAATTCGGATATTTAGTTTGATGTGATGACTCAAGAGTTTTATTATGAAAGAGAGCGTGGAGCGTTTATGTAATCTTTACTCTTTTTTGTCCAAACGCTCCACGCTTTCTTTCATAATAAAACTCTTGAGTCATCAAACTAAATGTCCGAATTATTTTCTCATTTTTAGTGCGTGCTAAAAGCGTGTTTTTTAGTTTTTTAAACTCTTAATTTTATTTTATACTTTTTAGTCTTCTTATTATTCAAACTTAATTTACTACTTACTAATTTAAAATATTAATAGGTATTTAAAGATATTTATTCGTATTCCTGACAGCAAACCCTTTCATTTGATACCCATATCATGGGGGTGCATTTCAAATAGCCTGTCCGCCATCTTGGACGTCCGCCATATTGGATTTAAGTAACGTGACCAATTATTTCGTCTTCCTGACAGCAAACCCTTTCATTTGATACCCATATCATGGGGGTGGATTTCAAACAGCCAGTCCGCCATCTTGGGGAGGCCGCCATATTGGATTGGTAATGACGTTTCTTAGCTAGTCATGTATTGTCATCAGAACTCAGAGCGTGTGCATAAATTGCATCCTAATCGAAGACCGGGAAGAGGGTCAAATTAAGATTCCAAGATTTTTTTTGGCAAGTGAAGCTAATTTAATAATAATAATATTGACTTTTCTTAGATATTCATGTATTGTCATCAAAACCCAGAGCGTGTGCAAAATTTCATCCTAATCGAAGACCGGGAAGTGGGTCAAATCAAGATTCCAAGATTTTCTTCCATACATAGTTACAAGTGAAGCTAATATAAAGCGTGTAAAAAACGATTTAATTTTCCAGAAAAAACAAGAAGAATGCAGTTTAAAGTAAAGTTAATCTGCTTGGGGATAATGGCTAGTTTTTGCGGTAATTTCCAACGAAACGCACTTTTTCGTGATTAAGGCGGAGTCGCGCCGTCTGGGCGCCCAGTGCACTGCGGTGCAACTGCACTAGGGCTGCAAAAACAATATGTAAATAAATAAATAAGTTCTTTAGTCAGTATCAGGATTGTTACATTTCTATTGTACTTGTGTTAGAATATCCTCGCTCTCTATAATTATGTATAGATAAGATTGGTTTTAAGTGAGTAAATAAAAATATTTTTATTGATTTCTGACATAAATGTTTTTGTTTCAGGTAAGCCAACTCAAGTTTCATTGGAGAGAAATAATTGTAATGTATGTAGAAATGATTATCCTTCTTTTGACATTAAATTATAATTATTTTCTATATGAACATTATATTGTAATCCATAATTTTAGTTTCGATTTCAGTCATTCCGTCAAAATGTAAAATTTGTACGCTTCAGTAGCAAAAACACAATGTAAAACTATGTTCTCTCAAAACGCCTGTAATATCCCATGCTTTTACGAATAAACTATCTTTCTCTAATTGTTAGTGTAGTAAAGTAGTATTGTGCTACAAGAAATGACTACGAAGCTGAAGTGCTACGAAAACACGACTACGGTGCTACGTCTGCTACGGCGTAGTACAAGGACTTACGACTCAATTTAAATTGCAACACAATTTTATCAAAACAATATTACTGATGCTAGCTTTATTATTTTTAGAAATGTCTTAAACTGAATGTTGGTTGAAATGTACATAAATGTTTAACTAAATATTTTGATTGTGCTTTTGAAAAGGCTAAATTAAATATCAGGCGTCACAGGATATTTAAATTATTACGATTCAACCATTTATGAAATTTTATCTACAAAAGTAAGGTAATCAATCTTTTTTTTTAAATCTTAAAGCTGAGGATTATCAAAATATGCAATAAATAAAAAAAATAATGAATACATACTTTTATAAAATAAAACCTCTGTAGTCAAGTGGTTAAATTACTTCGCCAAGATCTTGAAGTTCTGAGTTCGATTCCCGGTTTGGGCGAAATTAGTGTCGATTTTTCCAAACATAAATAAGGTTTGTAATCACCAACTTACATTATTGGATTAAGCGTGGTAATTAACTCAGTACCTTTTTTGTAAAGATGACTTTATTTTACTGACGCCTTTGTCTTGCAGCGGGACAATTATATGCGGTTTAGGCGCAAATTGTCAAATTCGCATTTTGTCAAGCGGTTGCAAACGGTCAAATTCGCAAATTCACAAATTGTCAAATTGTCAAATATTATTCTTTATTTTGGGTTTAAAGCACTGAGGTCAATTATAAAACGCGCGGCGTATCACGCTGGATTGGCTATAGACATTGAAATGACAGCTATTTTTATGTCGATTTGAAGCGCCCCCCATTAGTGTACTGGGAACTAAAATGACTTCAATTTTCTCTGTCTACTACACTTCAAATGGACAGCCATTGACATTGACAATGACAGCATTATCAAAGTTTATCTGCCAAATTTAGTACTATTATTAGTTCCAAGTACACTAACTACTGCTCTCAGCGCCAACATGGCGATTTTCAAATCGGATCAAACATTTGGTGACAATCGCCCATCCAGTGTCATAGAGATCAGTGGTTTAAAGATATTTATCTGTATGTTGGTAGCCCTGTCACAAACACACGTGACGCATAGCGGAAGATCCGGTAGTTGCGAATGAAACATGACAAATGGAAGCGCGGTGAAAACAATACATTGTGACAACAATGCGCGACGCCAAGCGATTGCAGGTATTGGATTTAACAAGCGCTTTAGAAGTCAAAGTGCTGTTTACATTGTCATTTTAAAACAAAGTATTTTTTAAATTAAAAAACCGGCCAAGTGCGAGTCGGACTCGCCCATGAAGGGTTCCGTAGCAGCAAGTATCATCATAATATAAAAGTTCTTGTAGTTCTTTGTAAGTTTGATCGACGTTTTTATATTTGAGTTGATTGAATGAGAGGAAAATTGCGGTTTACGATTTATGACGTTTTAAAAAAAAACTAATTACTTGATCTCGTTCAAACCAATTTTCAATGGAAGTTTGCATGGTAATGTACATCATATATTTTTTTTAGTTTTATCGTTCTCTTATTTTAGAAGTTAGAGGGGGGGTGACCAACATTTTACCACTTTGGAAGTGTCTCTCGCGCAAACTATTCCGTTTAGAAAAAAATGATATAAGAAACCTTATTATCATTTTTAAAGACCTATCTATAGATACCCCACACGTAAGGGTTTGCAGAAAAAAATTTTTTTGAGTTTCAGTTCTAAGTATGGGAAGCCCCAAAAATTTATAAACTAATTACTTGATCTCGTTCAAACCAATTTTCAATGGAAGTTTGCATAATAATGTACATCATTATATTTTTTTTAGATTTATCGTTCTCTTATTTTAGAAGTTACAGGGGGGGGGGGACCAACATTTTACCACTTTGGAAGTGTCTCTCGCGCAAACTATTCAGTTTAGAAAAAAATGATATAAGAAACCTTATTATCATTTTTAAAGACCTATCCATAGATACCCCACACGTAAGGGTTGGATGAAAAAAAAATTTTTGAGTTTCAGTTCTAAGTATGGAGAGCCCCCAAAATGTATTATTATTTTTCTATTTTTGTATGAAAATCTTAATGCGGTTCACAGAATACATCTACTTACTAATTTTCAACATTATAGCTCTTATAGTTTCGGTAAAAAGTGGCTGTGACATACGGACGGACAGACAGACAGACAGACAGACAGACAGACAGACAGACAGACATGACGAATCCATAAGGGTTCCGTTTTTTGCCATTTGGCTACGGAACCCTAAAAACTAGCCTTTTGCCCGCGCGCGTAATTTCTTTTTTCAAATTTCCCCCTTTCTCGGGGACATTTCCGGGATCAAAAGTACCCTATGTTTACCGGGGATAGTGTAGCTGTCTAACAGTGAAAGAATTATTCAAATCGGTTCAGTAGTTTCGGAGCCTATTCAATACAAACAAACAAACAATCAAATCTTTCCTCTTTATATTAGTATAGAGATGTTTTTATAATTTGCACTTTACATATTTTTACCTTTAACACATTGAACGCCATGGGGGTTACCAGTGACCCCCAAATAATAAATTTTATATGGCGCTTGGAACTTTGGCAGTCAATGATTTAAGCACTTCGACATGAATGTTCTTTCGCAATTAACGACTGATTTGATTAATGGTTGAGAATTATTCTAGAGGTTACAATTTAGATCCCTGCACGGTACAAACATTTGTGCGCGTGAACATTTGTTTTTATCGGTATATGTAGTCCCAGTTTACAAAAAAAAGTATAATATACTTTATTATGTTTATCCGTTGTCTAGCACCCATAGAACAAGCTAAGCTTAGTTTTGGGCGAGACGGCAAAGAGTGTCAGAATATTTATTTATGTTAGTTTTACTAGGTTCTCGGTTCCCCCTCGGGACGAACCTCCGTCCCTGAGTGACCCCCGGCTTTAGCAGGGGGGTCCGGCGTCCGTTTTGTCAGGGACGCCGGGCCGGTGCGTAAAAGCATTTCCTGACGCAAAAAAAAAGGTTTTACTTGCCGTAGAATAAAAAAAGTTTTGACATGCAAAAGAATTTCATGGTAAATCAAATCTTTGACTTTGTCTATAGAGATAGATTTCACCTTTGCCTAGCCAGTTAGATCACACTAAGAAATATTTTATCTAGTAAAAGATATTTCATGTTCTCCTACAATTATTGTATACGTAAGTCAAAACACTGACACAGCATATTTCATGTTATCCTCCAGAATTCTTGTCATTTTTGTGAGATGAGGAACAATGGCTTATGGCTGCGATGTGAGAATGAAGGGAAGTAACCTGAACCGATATTTTCATTGTGATCTTGCGTGAAAGTTGATACTGTTGGTTTATAATACAGTTATTATGATGAAGATTTATGTCAGGCTACACAAAAGCTTATTATTTCTTGTATAATCATATAATGGAGCAAAGGATTGACCTGATTTTCGGTATGGAGATTTCGTGAGATTTGAAGAGTGATACTTTTGTCCCCGAAAGATATTAGATATCAAAGGAAACTAGTGAAATTACTGGGTATGGGAAACCTTATAACCATCGTCTCGGTGTAGCAGGCGCAGGGCGGTGCCATACAGTAACTGCATAGTCACTGTTTGGCACTGAACTGTCTAAGCAGACGTGGCGCTTACCATCAGGTGTACGATCTGCTCGTCTTGTTACACATTGCCATAAAAAATACCTGTTTGATGACGTCGCATAGTCTAAGCAGGTAAAACCACGGGCGGTAGGCTAGTAAATAAAAAATAGAAGCCTATAAGTATCTAGCTCTAAAGACCATCATTGAAATTAACCCATCTCTAAAATGATTAGTACTGGCTTAATCACCACGCTTGCCAAATGCGTGTTGGTGATCACAAACCCGAACCGAAAGCTCAACCCGGGAATTTAATCCAACACCCCGAGATCATGGTCAGATACTACTGGACCAACAACGCGTTAATAATTAATCTATACTAATTATAATATAAGAGAAACGACTTGATTGTTTGTTTGTATTGAATAGGCTCCGAAACTACTGAACTGATTTGAATAATTCTTTTACTGTTGGAAAGCTACACTATGGGGATAGTGTAGCTGAACATAGGGTACCTTTTGATCCCGGAAATGTAGGTGGAAGCGGGGATATTTGAAAAAAGAAATGACGCGAGCGAGTGTGAAACCGCGGGCGGAAGGCTAGTAAATAAATAGCCTATGTCATTTTCATACAGTTACATAAAACATTGTATTCCTAACCTTTATTTAAATAAGCTTAAAGACACGCCAAACTGCTTTCGTAGCGATCATTTTCCCATTTTCCAGTTAAAACCCACCGCCGCACTCGTGTTCCCGAGGAACAAAGCGCGACATGCGCTAATTATGATTACCTCTGATTAGCAATCCGCCGCAGCCTAGCGGTATTACAACATACCTAATAACTTGAGAATTAAGCCACATTCTGTTTAAATTTTTGAGGTAATCAAAAGATATCATCCACCATCACTGTAACGATAACTTGATTTCAAGGCCTTTGCTCTGCAGTGGGACATAAATAGGCTGATACTTTCTTTTACTTTATAATGGCTATAATCTATGCTAACATTGTCAATGTTAGAGTAACTATCTGTCTGTTCCCATTCTGACGATATATTTATTACGGACATAGGCTACTTTTTGTCCCGGAATTATGATCATGAGATAACAGAAGTAGACGGGTTTTGTTTGTCTTTCTTTTGCATCGCTACAGTGTTCTGTACGGATATCAGTTCTGGCATGGGCCAGATAACATAATACTGTAAAGATCATTTGAAAGCTGGAGAGTAACGCGGTAGGTCTTGTCTCTTTCTCGATTAAACAAGAAAACTAGGAATGTTTTGTAGGTAATAGGACGAACAGCTTAGTACCGAGTTTGACACACAGCATCAGGTCTTCTGTAGACGGTAGTTTATTAAAGTTTCCTCCTAAAAAACAAAATATAGCATACTAGTTTTCCGCCCGCGGCTTCGCCCGCGTGGACTACATGCATTATTCCGCGGGAATGTGAGAAGTTTTTGAAGTGAAAACTTCTTTAGCGGCGTTGTGCACTTTTTTTGTATGGGGAAAAAATGTTAAACTCGCGGCAGGATTTATGTGTCACGTGACCTGATCGAAAATCCATATAAAATTTGAAACCCGGACACGTGTTTTCTACAAACTTATCTGTTCCGGTGGCCAAAATTGGAACTACGTGAAATGCAATGCAAAAACGATATTTAATGACAGTTTTAAATAGACAGTAGCGACGACGCGTAGACAATAACGGTTTTTTGTTCAATTTGACAGCTCATTTATGCAAAGAAAAGTGCTTCTTAAGTACCTACATCAGGAGTAGAGTAAATAATTGTATTAATAAGAACTGATGTTGTTTTCTTGAGTTTTATTCCTTTATCGTAAGGTATATTTTTCTTTGCATAAATGAACTGTCAAGTGTGATCTCTTCTACTATTATAGCCGCAGTGCGGTCGCTTCCTATATGCTTCCTATGCTACAAAGTGACCACAAAGACCTTAATTTGATATCCTGCAAAATTCAAAATTTAATTGCCGTAATAAAACATTTAAAAAGTTTGGAATATCTTTATTCGCCGGAATTATATAACAGTATTTTGTGGAAATTAACACCACTTCTCCGCAGTCTTTGGATCCGCTATGCTGCGGAGCATGCATCAGGTCGTATGAAGTTAGAAATGCTGTCCGATTTCCTGCGACAAGAGGCTCGTTCTCACACACAGTTTGGCTTGTTACCCCAAATTCCCAGTGAACATCCTCGAAACCGACATGTTGATTACTGTAACACCACTCATGTTATTAACGATTCGGGAGTCTGCGGATTCTGTAAAGGGAATCATTTCTTGGCCGATTGCTCCAAATTCAAAAGTTTATCCGCAGATTCCAGTATGCAATTAGTTGTAAATTCCAAACTTTGTTTTCGTTGTTTAGAAAATAAATAGTTGTCAATCAAAAAAGTATGACATTGACGGTTGTCAATCATTTTATCATCGTTTATTACATGGCGTTTCAGTGTCACAGCAAGGAGTTTCTGATAAGTCTGAAAAAGTTTCTGATTACATTAATTCTGAGAGATAAACTTTTTAATGTAATATAAATTGTCATGTTTGTGTACGATAGCGCAATAAATAAATATTGTATTTTACCCAATGACGTTCAATATACAACTAGACACCCAATCTCTAAGAAAAATTCCTCAAAAAACGTCCGAGTGGCTTTGACACTGATGACATTGACACATTCGTTCAAATTAACACCTTATCTCGTGGCATTTAGTGTTTAATGTCAATTGTATACAACTAAACGAAAACTCTGCCCAATAGTCGGGTGGGCAGACTTTTGCTTCGGACAATTTTTGAGCGTGATTGTGAGTCTAGTTTTTTAATTGAACGTCATTGATTTTACCACATAAATGATAGTACTTTTATACCTCTACCAATCAATTAAATCCCTAACCATTCCAAAATACATATCAAAAATGCACAACGTTAATGGTTTTCACTTCTGTCGGCACTCCCGGAGTGCAACCCGTCATTTTTTATACAAACTTTCATCCCCTATTTTATCCCCTTCGGGAAGGAATTGATCAACATCCTTTCTTAGGGGATGCCTACGTCATAACATCTACCTTCCTGCCAAATTTCAGCCCGATCCGTCTAGTGGTATGGTTATAATACAGTCCTAACACTCTTGTAAGAGTACGCTCTTTCCCTATTGAGCTAGCTCAGACTCCAAGTTGGTAGAGTGTAGGGCAACACTAATAAAGCTTGATTTCCTTGTCGAACTAGGAAGGAGGCAGTAACCCGTATCAGAAGTTGTGCGTGCGCGCGGAATATGTTAACACGAGGCGGGCGGGAATCGTTCGACAACCGCCGCCGAGGGCTGGCAAGGTGTTAAACATTAAATCGAAAATATTCTGATAATTTTTTATAAATAAATTGACTTCAATATAACGTCACAGATTTTGTGACACATTTATTTGTATAACACAATCTGTATAATATACATGCAATAACCATACAAGAATACTTATACTACTTATTTCATACAAAATAAACTTATTCACTTACTACGGGTATTAATTAACTCATCATGATATTAAATGGCCTCAAAACCTGTGACTCGTTAAGAGAATTATTCCGGGAAATAAATATATTAACTGTGCCATCACAATATATACTGGATTGTGTTATGTATGTACAAAAGAACATACAAAATTTTTCAAAGAAATCAGATTGTCATCAATTTAACACAAGAAATAAACATAGGCTTGCTATTCCAAATATTAGGCTACAAAAGATTGGAAATTCTTTTAAAGGATTAAGTATTACAATGTATAATAAATTGCCAATGGATGTTGTTAGCTTACCCATAAATCAATTTAAGTCGTGGATCAAGACCCGTCTGATGAAAAAAGGTTACTATAAAATTGAAGATTTTCTTAATGATGGAGATCTGTAGATAATGGTAGTAGGAATGCTTCGCTCCCTGTCAGCGCAAACTGTATTTTAATCTGTTGTCATTGTTGTTCATGTTGTTGTTATATCTACACTACGTCCTACAGTTGTAATTTTTTTTCTTTATTATTATTATTATATCTACATTCACACGAAAAACTGTATGGCTTAGTATAGATAGATTTATTATCATTGTTGTATAAATTTCTTTGGCGATTAAAAAGAGTAACTGTCGAGTTTCTTGCCGGTTCTTCTCGACAGATGACTGCATTCCGATACCGGTGGTAGAGTCACTCTGTAATTGACGATTCATAAATACTTGATACAAGTTTACATGAATAAAGAATATTTTGATTTGATTTGATTTGATTTGATTTGATATATCATATGTAAAATTATATTATGTTTTTAGCCATTAGGCTAAGAAGTCTGTTATTTTATGGGTTCCCAAACGATACAAAACGTCCTTGTGGCTGATAATGATGATGAAACGATACAAGCATGTCCGTTTGCAATAATACTTTAAGTGTTTCGTGTGTACTTATGCGTATTTTTTTATAATTATAAAATAATACATCGTATACACCTTAACTTAAGTCTTCTTACTTTAAAATAGCGCTGAAAAGTCTGGATATTGAGTTACATTATATATATTTTTCAAAATTTATTTTCTCCTGATTTGATGCCACCCAATAATATATATATATCTTATTAGCCCTTTATGTAACGACTTTCTTTTCTTTCGTGTGCGATTTGTGTAGAGACAGCCCTGCAACTAGGTAGGTACGTTCGAAAAGCAAACCTTTTTGAGATATGCAAATCTCTGGAATGAGTTCCGCAGTGCCCACCTATATACGCGCTTCTGAATGTTCCCCGCGAAAATTACTTTCCCATTTGACATACTATACGCGGGACTTTTTCGGTTCGGCGGATATATAAGTTATATTCATATTATGTTATTTACATGTTTTCCGAACTGCTAATGGTATTTTTTCCAGTTAGATTATGTGAAGATGTGTTGAAGGATATAATATTACATTCGTATCGTATATCTGTGGGATGAACAAAGGG
Organism: Mecyna flavalis; assembly: GCA_949319885.1. Classification (NCBI taxonomy): domain Eukaryota; kingdom Metazoa; phylum Arthropoda; class Insecta; order Lepidoptera; family Crambidae; genus Mecyna; species Mecyna flavalis. The sequence continues at coordinate 11,536,743 of OX439418.1, read as the reverse complement.
ATGATTTCAAAGAGATCAATAACTAAAAAGAAGCTTTTATTTAGACACTAGCCTTCCGCCCGCGGTTTCACCCGCGCGTTATTTATTTTTTCAAATATCCCCCCTTCCCCCCACATTTCCAGGATCAAAAGTACCCTATGTCCACCGGGGATAGTGTAGCTATCCAACAGTGAAAGAATTATTAAAATCGGTTCAGTAGTTTCGGAGCCTATTCAATTCAAACAAACAAACAAACAATGAAATCTTTCCTCTTTATAATATTAAGTATAAGTATAGATGTGTTAATATTGTTGATGTGTGTGCTTTCCAAAGAATTTATGATCATTACAATTTTATCACGAAGTATAAAATAGTGATAAAATTCGCACTGTTGACCTTATTTGTATAAGAAGTAGAGATAACAAGCTATGCAACCATATTTGTAAAAATCCCTAAAATGTAGGTGAATTGATCATCTTACTAGTGCAAAATATACCTACAGATAGTTTTAACATATTTTGTAGTATTTTTCAAATAATTATATCTGCTATTTGACCAATCAATATTTTATTTGAAAATCGAGCTGAAACGAAAATAACTACTTACTGACTTTCTATTTTCCCTGGAGCAAGTATTTACTTCAACTTTTCAACCATAACTCTTACACCAGTCCTTTTTTTTACGCTCATCAAAACAGAAACAACAGCAAAATGTCCATTTAAAAACGTTCCGCTTAAGCCCTTTCATTCCATAATCCATTGTGTGTAAGCAGCTTTTCTGTCTAGTCGGTATGAACTGCAGACCGAGTTGCGCAACAAAAGCCCAACAAGTCTGGAGCGACGCGACAATGTTCCGGGTTTGTCGCGCGACAATTTTGACACAATTTCTTACCTTTCAAATCACCTTGGCTGTGTGTGTGTGATGTTAGAGGACTTTTTTGAAATCAACGTCACGTAGTATCAAAATAAGACATCTGTTTCAGACCATTAGTCCATACATTATTGGTAGTAAATTACTTAATACTATGTTAGTAAGAAGAAAAAAAATAACTTAGTAACTTTAGTACTTTTGACAGTCTGATTAATACTATTACACACTTACACATAACGAAAATAGCTCTGAATGTATTGTGGACTTATTAATGTTTATGCCAGTATATTTGAAATCAAAGACACGAAGATATTAATTGACCTTACAGTTGGCGTGGAGCCTTATATTACCCTATACAAAACTTTAAGCTATTTAAAAAACCTGTCCCAAAACCACTTCAGCAAAATCCCAAACAAAAATCACAAGAAACACGAGGACGCATGTCAAACAAACAAAGACATGACGAAGACACCGCTCCCTTCTTAACCCTCTAAATTATAAAACCAAATCTTGGTCAAAATGTCCCTAAAAGGGTCAGAATAATTCGGGCCTCGTCCACATGTAAAAAGCCGCTAAGTACTTCGCTTCAGCGACGGAACAGATTTGGCAGAAATGCTCCCTCGCCGCAGTCACTATTCATGAGATGAAACGAGGCCGGGGCTTGTTTTAAGCGAAAGCGAGCTGATTTAGCGGTTGGAGTTTTTATTATACGACTTAAGGTGGGTACTTACCAACGTTACGAGGTGTAATGTAACATTCGCATCGAGCGCGTTACGCATCGAGCATGTTACGCTGTGTTCTAAAATCAGCGTAACATGCTCGTCAAAACTCTGACTGAACCGCGTAACAGTCAAAGGATTTGCCGAAAAACCGACAGCCAGGAAGAGCACTCAAAGCGAGCAACGAGCAGCTCGTTGCTCGCTGGTTTCCCCGTAACACGACGTAATGACTGCACGAATGCTCGCTGTGTATCATGTTACATTACATGCCGTAACATTGGTCAGTACCCACCTTTATATATTTAATTTATGTCGTATAATTAGCACACAGTCCAACGTTATCAGTAGCTTATTCTAATGTACACAGTATGAATGTAGTTTAATTACACTAGTTTACAAAATTCAACTTTTTGTCTGTTGCCGTGGATTTAATGGTTGATAAAATTCACTTAGGTTTAGTTTATGTTAAATCAAGCGTAAAATATTTTTTTGCAGGTCCAGTTTTTTTGTTATTGATTTTTAATATTTCTACGCATATATTACTCAATAACGTGCGTATTTGACTGTTTTTATCTAAATATTATGTTGTTTCTGAGATACAAGTAACAAATATGATTAAGTTTAAACATTCTCAATCTGTCTTGTTACTTTTACGCTCAAATTTTTTTAAAGTTGTATCAATATTATGTTTCAAAATACCAATTTAAAATATTTTGGAATGCGCTTGGAAAATGACAAATTTTGGGCATCTGATTGCGTTTGTAAATCGTGGATTAAATATTTAGGGTTATAGGAAAGTAGAAATAAAGGTTCTTTTATATTTAAAACACCAGATATTTGGAATGAACAAAAAATCATCTTGACTGCTGTTACCTTGGTAGCGCTATGTTCATGCTACGACTGTGACGGCTTAAATCACTAAAAATCGAGGAAAATGCCAGAACCCAAGCACGACATGACGTGTTCAGCGTCCAGTTTAACATTCAACTGAATTTCAGTGCTCAAAAATATAGCTGGACTCTTAGAACAAAGTCAGTAAAGGACTAAGCACATCCCCAATTGATTCTGATTTTTAATGCTTTACACAAAATAATTTGAATGGTTTTTAAGGAAATTTGAATATTTCTAAACACGTTTCAAAATTATTGGCATCGATTATAAAGAAAATAATAGTTTTCTCCAAGAACTAGATTTAACGTTTTATCGCGCGAGTGAAAAATAATTTCTTAGTTATTTTTCGAACCATTTTTAACATTTAAAAGTCATGGGATTCAAATGAGCTTAGAATTTCAATTCCTCTATGGCCACCTGGACAGAATTCCGAAAAATTGAGGAAATATGAGCGAAAAGCAGGGAGAGCATATGCGTCAGGATTTACGTGACATGAGGAACATTATCTGGGCTATAAATACGATATCTGACTATTGCTGGTCTCTGATACGCCTTTTTCCCAAGTCTTCACAATTAAAGAAGACATTTAAAGCCAAATTTTTGTTGAACTTAACGAATAACAAAGTTTAGAAAAAAATATATTTGGCAAATACACGCTTTTTTCTGCCGGGAACGCATGTAGCTAAATCTCAAAAACTAGACCTGATAAAAAAAAACTACTAATAGTTTTGAATATACTATAACACCAGTAGTCAACAACAGCAAAAAAAAATCCGGCAACAAATGTACTGTAAACTAGTGTTATTGGTCCCTGGAGTAGTTTAAAAATATTTATACAACAACGTATTTTTTCCATAATAATTATGGTAAAGAAATTGCGATTGTTGACAGTTAAATTTTGTTTTATAATTATTATTATCTGCTTGTCCTTGTTATATAAAAGAATCTAGTTTTTTTTTCGATTGTGTGGAGTTACTCCATTGTTTCTACAGTGACCGTAAATTTTCTACAAGCAAAAAATGGGCCCACAGTTCCGAGATGCAAACTTTAACGTTCAAAAGATGTTGTGGTTACAAAATTTCTAAATATTTATCTAATTAACAATAATAAAAAGAACATTGCTAATAATATTAACAAACCAGCACTGTTTAACCTTATGCTTTTATGAGTAGGTAAATCGCTTTTTTTCAACCCCTCTAAACGGTCCGCTTATTAACAAGCTGCGTCTCAATACGCAATCTGCGTTTTGTTATTTCCTGAGTAGTCATTAGAGCCGCCACGATCATTTCAAACGTAGAAAGCAGTCTGGGGACCGTTGACAGCAAGACGATTTCACATTTTATGAAGTGGACTAGCTAATAAAGTTTCTACAACAGAATCGTAGTAGTGTGTTGCACAACTGCAATTTTGTTCTTCGTTTATGCATATATTAGAAACGATGTTGTTATTCTTTGTGATTCTCATAATTGGACTTTTACCAATTACTCAAATAAAATGTATCATAGGATCTTTGGTTTGTTTAGGTTGAGTATTGTCGTTGAAGTTGTATTAAATAATAATTACGTTCTCTTCACCCTGTCGTGTGGGGTTGAGTTTACATTTATTTTATCAAAGTAAAAATCAACTCGAACATTGTATCTTATAAGAACGGATTTAACATTTTCAATAATTTTTCTTTACAACCCACATTCAAATTCCACACAGGTCTGACTTTAAACTGACTTTAAACTACGAATAATCAAATCAATTGAAACATTATCTGATGACACAAAACCATAATTTAGATTGAAACGCTTAACCGCTCAGCGTATGACCAAACCACGTTCGGAACACGACAGCGAATCGGCGTTTTGTTATTTCCTGAGTGGTCATTAGGGCGCCGCGATCTGTTTTAATGTTGAAAGCCGGAGCGCTGAGATGAGCCCACATTATTTAAAGTGGAGTAGCCGACGAAATATGAAGCAGAGATCAAAAAGACACATGACAGCTTTTACTGTGAGATAATTTAAAATTATAGGGAAAAACAAAAGTTAACGTAATTTACATGGATTGTGTTAATGTAATCTTAAGTATTCATTAGATAAAACTTATATTATTTATATATTATATTGTATCATGGACACTGTTTTAAATAAAATGCTTCAGTCCATTTATCTCAGCAGCTGTGTTTGACATAAATAACATAAATCATAATAATGCATTCTTAAAATCCGACGTTTCAATTATTTACAGTTATCATGATCACAAAAATGTTAAACATTGTATATTTAATATTTATAATCACTTACCCTTAAGATATGCCCGCCCGATGATGCATGGATGGTGTAGGTACCTAATGAAAAAAAAAACTATTTGAAAATTATCTTTTTAAAAAACAACAACAAGTGGCAAAATGTGTGTACCTCTCATATTGTATAATATTTCTCTAACAAAAAACTTTTTAAACTTTCAAAAAACTCTAATTCAAACGCTCCCTCATCTACAAGTCGGTCATTAGGCTGATTTTGTTTTTAAAAGCTCCTTGTCTTTGTGAAATTAAAAGGTGTGATGAGGTCGTGGCAGCCTCGTTAATGCTAATCACTCTATGAATACATTAGCCCGCGTCACATTCTTTCCAACGCTTGTTATGCGGCGGGATTAGCATTGATTAAGTAGGATTTACATGCAACGATGTGCAAAAATGTGTACCTAATAAAAACTCTTTATTTCGCCCTCTTTCGTATTTTGTTTTGAACCTTGTGGGAGCTTTTTTGCAGTCAGAAAACGGGAAAGAAGGCATTTAGCTACTCTTACATTATTTTGAAGGTAGAAACTAGCAACAGATAATGAAATTTAAAAAATAGGAAAAAAAATCATCGTTATGTCAATTGGTTTGAAAACGGTATCTGTGAGAAACTTTAAATAATAATAATGTTTAACAAAGTTAATGTAAAAAACAACAGCTCTTCTCCCAGATGCGCATTTTCACAAATGTTACAACAAGTATATTCATACTCAACACCTTTTATCTCATTATACTTAATTCACACATTTTGTTAGTGAGGCAGTTAGCTAAGGGTTGTATTTAACTGCACATTAAAAAACTGATTGATCATCAAAAAAATACTAAATTGCTAACCTAACCTTTGGTGTGCAGTTATTTTGTTGTACATTTCAGTCTGTTTTTGATGTACACTTAAAATATTTCCCGTTAGTTAATGAGAGTGTACACAGGCTGTTGATATATTATACTAAGAAAAGAATAGGTCCCAATACACTACCCTGGGGCACTCCATATTTTAAAAGACCACGACATAAATCGTCACATGTAAACCACCCTTTACCTCGAACCCCGGGGCGGGTTTACACCCCACGTTGATTTATCGGATGTCGAAGTAATTAGGAGGCGTCTTCAATCAGAGCATTCTGCTTGTTTCCCGCTCATCAGTTTTCAGCCTCAAATTTTATTAATGATTCATGAATTTTCCCTTTTTAAATTTTTTGTTGAGGGAATTTTTATTTTGTATATTTAAATCCAGTCTAATGTTCATTTCTCTGTACGAAAACAAAAAGGATTCATTGTTACAACGCTTGTTAGAGAATGTATTGTATGTAAGAATAGATGTATTTCTTCTCAAGAGAGAAAATATTATAATGTTATTTTTAAACGATGTTTTCTTCATTTTGGGATTGACTTTGTGATTTCCTTAATATTTAGAAGTGACATCAGCCTTTATAATCTTTTTGGTTGTGTTTCTCGTTATGTAAATTTTTAATACTAGTAGCTTCTTCCGTTTTTTGTCCGCTTATTTGCATTTACCTACATAAGCTGAGATAGGAATTAATTTATTTTATGCAGTTGTTTGACTTCCGTGTGGTGTAACGGTAAAGAAATCTGCACACAAGCGATCGTGGATTCCATCCCCACCCGTACACACAAATTTGGTACTATGGTTGTTTTTACTCGGGAATATATCAAATTGATGTATTTAAAATTTAACTGTTTTTCATTGCCTGGTACCTGTAGTACGAGTATGTTTAGTTTGGAGCTAGATGGCGTTGTGTAAATATCTAAGGATATTTATTTATTTATAACCACATCTTGGTAGTTCCATGAGCTGTCTATGTATTTGGTTCTCTGCTAGACAGTCTCGTTGGAACGGAAACTATTATTCCAAGAAACTCGAGCGTAGCTCGTCCTAAAGCTGCCTGAGCAACTTTAAATTGTTCAACTGGCTGTAGTATGAGTACCCACGCCTCAGCGTGTATGTCTTTACGTAATATTCAGTAGTAATAACGTCCTTCCCGAGTTTCAGCTGCGGCGGCCAATCCTTACGATTTACCAGGATATATTATATTATTTCACAAATTAGTGTGTGCGCAAGCACATGTACACTCTTCATTTTCTCTCTCTAATAATACGGTGAGAGAGCAATTTTGAAAGATAATTTGCGACCCTGCTATAAAGTAGGTTGACCCCACGGTTCAGTGTGACTGGTTGGGAACAATTTCGGAAAGGTCTCCCAACGTATCACAGTGTCTGTTGGGCATTGTCTTACAAAGTTTTCCCAACGAGTCACACTGTAACCAGTAACCCGAAAACTCGGCTAAGGACATAATTATTATTAATACATTCCGTATAAGAACGCCAATTTCCGGACCTCAATTGAGTTATTTCTGAACGAAAAATACACCATTAGGTTCTTATTTTGGATCCAACCTGAATTTTGAAGTCCCTTTTTTCTAGTCACAGCGGTTATTAATGGCGTAATTTTTTTTTATTTGATTTTCTCAATTGACCTTAAAACAACGGAGTTTTCCAAAATTGAAATACTACGAGTAAGTACCATATTTTGGCAAACTAGTACCCCAGCTTTTTGGGTAAGCTTTATTATAATTTAACAGTATGCAAATGCATTTTTGAAATAAAGTACTTTTTACTTTTTATACCGGTTTTGTGCTATGACGTACGGAGCGATGTTCAATGGCAGACATGATAAATCGGCAAGTTGCATTGAAAACAATTTACGAGCTGCATCCGGAGGCAGGCGTGCTTTTTGATGTTTGATACATCGGTTGTACACAGTTTTATATGCGTGAATGTATAGTATCTTGGAACACAGTGGCCTTTTTCATTTCCACAATGTGGAGCGCCCACTTAAGCGACCATTTCATTGAAAAGTACGATACTTCACCAGGGAATGTTGCTCAATGTGCTATCATTCTGAAAGCTCCTCAAATGTGATGATCGTTTCTATTATTGGTTAATCAAAACAAGAGACAGATCCAATTTCAGACCGATTTGGTGCAGTAGCACGGTATACATAATATAAATGTGTTACGTAACCAGGGGGCCTAGACAAAGTAACATTTTGACAGCGATAGCGAAATTCGCTAACTTTAAATTGTATGGATTTGACAGATGCCATAGAAAAGTCACGTGGCGGTTTTGACATTCGCTATCGCAAATTGAGCTATCAACGAAAGTCATAAATGCCTTGTCTAGGGGGGCTGTTTGTGAACCTAAAAATTCTATAAATAAACATTTCGATTTTTAATACATATGTTCAAACAATTTGTTTTGGATTCAGACCAATAAACTACCCCGTCCAATATTCATGATATTTATTTAATACTCTAGAGGCCTAATCGCGATTCCGCAGGGTGGTTAAAATTCATGAGTCATTCCGCAATAAATAAGCAAAACAAAACCCTCCCGAGCAGCATTATACAGCTTTAACTGATGCTAACCAATTACAGGGAGTTTTCCAATAACACTCTTGATTTATTGAGGGAACAGAACACTGCGGTACCTAACTGAAGAAGCTACGGTAATTCCAGAGTCTTGCCTTTACATAACTTGTAAGTAAAGTGTTGGCGACTTCCTTTACTTTTCATTTAAATTCATAAACCAATAAATGGGGTACCCATGATCCAAATGGTCTGGTTACGGAATACGGATTACTATACAGTGGCCGCCTACCATTAGGTGTCGTTCTGATAAATGACCTGGCATAAAAAAACTCAAATTTAATAAAGTTGTAAGGTCGCGGTCAGCACTATTCCAACTAAACAGGTTTTACGTGTCACAAATATCCCTTATATTGTTCAGGTATAGCCACAACAAATATAACTTGTGTCAGAATTACTCGAATTGCCACATTAAATAGCATACCGTTATGATTTCGCTTCGGCCGCAATCGACTGACTCGAATTTAGTCAATCGAGCGGTCGGCTCCAACCGAGTATCGAATGCGATTAAACAGTGTTTCTCGCGGCTCGATAATTACTCGGTTGCGAATATTCGTCATGCATTTTGTAATTTCATCGGAAATGTGGGAGCCTTTGTATATTGTCAGGCCAATTTATTTATGTTGAGGTAGTAGAAGGTACCACATTTATATTAAATATTTTTCTTTATGTCAAAAGCGGCAAAAGAGCCAGCGCGTCGCCTAGGCTGATGGTAAGCAATCACCACCACCCATGAACATCTGCAACACCAGAGGGATTGCTGATGCGTTGCCGGCCTTCACGAACCAGACGAAACACAATAGTAGTCACTATTATTTCACGCTGGTGTTATGTGAGAGAGTGGTACTTCCCCGGACGAGCCGAGCCATTCGTACTGTAAAATAGCATGGCTCTACCACTACTAAATATACTTAACTACAAATAAACATCACAGTCACAGGACAAACACAAATGTTCACCACATCATTATTTGTCCTTTGTGGGATTCGAACACACGACCCCATTCGCTTAGTGACAAAATGCGCCATCAGGCTAGTCAGTCTACCACAGACGATTTACATTGGAACTTCAATCGAGTAACAAACCGAATAAACAATGTTCCTCTCGGTTCGGTAATTGCTCGCGGGCTGAATATTTGACAGGCATTTTGTAAGTCGGCGAAAGTGCGCCTTTTATTTGCGATCGCGCGCTAATTTGACAAAAGCTGGGACGGGTTTTACGGTACAAATGTTACAATTGAAACGATTTTGTCTTACGTAACAAACGCTTTTTTGACAAGATTTTTATCGGCCTAGTTCATTAGTCTGTCGCTGTGTGTGACCGCACACGGGCGCGTCGCAGCATCGCGAGTCGACTCTGTGATTCATTCGCTTGCGAGTGTAAAATAAAATGTCTTCTAACACTGTGAAATGTGTAAGCTGCAATATAGTGATAAACGAGGTGCTAGCATTTTTGCATAACGTGATTGACTTTATGGATGAAGAGAGTATACACCAATTGTGCACCTCCTCTTTCTCCGTGGAGGAAATTGTGGAGGCCAAGATTCTTCTCTACGAGTCGTTACCATCCGCAAAGAAGATGCCGCTTCGCAGAAAGGACGGGAAGAAGAGAATGTCAAAAGATCTTGGCGATATAATCGCCCTGATGAAAAGTGCGGATCCTGGAAATTTTCCGATTTTCGTAGCCAAAGAACTTCATAAACTCCCGCCGGTCACCTTTGATCACGTAGATGTGACAAGACTCCTCAGAGATATTTTATGCCTGAAAAATCAACTGAATGCGTTGGAGGAGAAGGTAGTAACAACGGAAAAATTTGAAATGCTTAAGCACGATGTAAATTGTATGAAACATGCATCTATAGTTGATAATTTCTCGTCTGGTACTAAAATAAACAAAAGACGGGGTGCATGTTTACAAAACAGTTTCGTGCTAGATAGTGGGCCCATTGGTATTCAATATGAACCGGTATATAGATCGCCGCTCAAATCAGCTGTTGAAAACGTAAACAACCTGCCATCTGTAACGGCAAATTCGTCATTCAAATCGAGCGGTCACGATGTTTGCGTCCCTGTCGGCACGATAATGGATGAAAGAGCAAAGAACACGGAGGCGTCGCCGGCGCATACTGACGTCATTATTGGGAACACAGAGAGCAGTAGCAGGGCGTTCGACACATATGTCAACTACCCAGGAGTGAGCGGGACGGAACTACGAGTTGGGAGTTCGTGTTCGGCGCAACAGGTTGCCCCGAGTGCTGTCGCGAGCGAGATAGTCGCGTCTCCTACCATCGACCCACGATCGCCGAGTGAATTTGATTCGAGTCTGACAAAACACAGTGCGCGAGTGCCGCGAGCCGCTACTATTTCAAATCCAATTGCGAATTGCGATACAGTGGTAGGGGTAAACTCGGAATGGCAGGTAGTAAGAAATAAATCATCTAAACGTTATAAACTGATAGGGCAAAAAGGCTGTGCTGTGACTGAACCGAATGGTAAATTTAGAGCAGCTGAGATTAAAGTGCCGCTTTTAATCTCGAACGTCAGTAAGGATACAAATGAAGATGATATTGTTACTTACATAAGGGATAAAACAGGTGAAACTGTGTCTTTGAAAATGATAAATATGAGAAAAGTTAAAAAGTATAATGCCTATAAGTTATATGTTTCTCAAAGTAAACTAAATTTATTTCTCGATGATACCTTTTGGCCTTGTGGTATTACTTTTAGGCGTTTTGTAAGATTTATGTACAAAACAAAGTCTGAGAACGTAGTTAAAGTTAGTAAATAACAAATTATGCCTTTAAACCCTATGTGTAATATTAAGTTAATTAGCTTTAATTGTAAATCGGCAAAACGCTCGCTGGATGACATCCGTGATATTTGTGAAGTCTCTGACTTAGTGGCACTTCAGGAAACTTGGCTGCTTCCCCATGATATACCAATGTTAGGAACTATATCTAATGATTTTGAATACACTGGTAAGTCAGCTGTTGACACTTCCGCTGGCTTACTGGTTGGACGACCATATGGGGGAGTAGCGATTCTATGGAGAAAGGGTATTTTTGATAGGGTTATAGTCTTAGAATGTAAAAGCACGCGACTGGCTGCAATCCAGGCTTCAATAGGCGATCGCTCTATTGTTGTTTTTACGGTCTATATGCCCACTAATTCCGTAGAGAATCTGCCGATTTTTGCTGAGATATTAGGTGAAATAAGCGCAGTTATACAGACTGTAAACGTTGAAAGTATATTTATCTTGGGTGATTTTAATGCTCATCCTAACGAGTTATTCTTTAACGAGCTAAGCAATTTCTGCTGTGATCAGTCGTGGATTTGTGCTGACGTGGTGAGGCTCGGATTGCAGTCAAACACCTACACGTATGTGAGTGAGGTTCACGGGTGCAGAAGATGGCTTGACCACTGCGTTGTGTCAATGTCAGCCGCACAATCTATTTTTAAGGTGACTGTCATAGAGGATATTTTTGTATCTGATCATTTACCCTTGATAATAGAATGTAATTTAAATAAAGTAAGATCTAAAGTAGTGTCAAGGAGCTTACCTCGTAGTTCGGTTGTATGGGGTGAGCGAAATGAGTCACAAATAAAAAAGTACCATGAAATTTGTAACAAAGGCCTTCGAGACATAGACTTTCCTCCGGAATTTACGAAGTGTAGTCATGGACTGTGTAATTTGATTGATCATAAATCTGTGTTGGACAGATTGTATGATAATATTGTACAAATATTGTGTAGCGCGGCTGTGGAGACAAGTGAGGAGCGCGGCAGTAAGTACAGACAGAGAAAACCACTTTCTGGCTGGAATAGGCACGTTCGTGAGGCTCATGCGGAGGCCAGGCTTAAATTTAAAGTATGGGTTTTATATAATAGGCCTAACTGTGGTATATATTACGAACAAATGTGTGAGGCACGTAAAATTTTTAAAAGTCGCCTGAAATGGTGCCAGAACAACCAGGAACAGTTAAAAATGGACATCTTGGCTGAACATAGGTCAGCAAAAAATTTCAGTAAATTCTGGAAGGCTACAGGAAGACAAGAGATTAGGCCTGGTCTCCCGGTTAGTGTAGAAGGAATAAATGAGTCTAATGATATAGCCAATATGTTTAGAGATCATTTCAAAGTGCGCTCACCGCTTGGCCCCTCGACCGCGTCTATTGGTTCTATGCCCGGTTGTTCGGGAGGTGGACCACCTTTACATTTTACTGCACAGCAAATTAGGCATATATTAAAGAAAATGACTGGTGGAAAATCTCCTGGTCACGACGGTCTCAGTGTGGAACACCTGAGACATGCAGGGGTGCACCTGCCAAGGGTGCTGTCCTTGTTTTTCACAATGTGCATTAGTCATTCTCATCTACCACAAGACTTGATGAAAACAATTGTGGTGCCCATTGTGAAGGACAGGACTGGCGATGTTTCGGACAAGCATAACTACCGCCCCATCTCTTTAGCAACAACTATCGCTAAGGTACTGGACGGACTGCTTGACTCTTGCTTGCAAAATTATATTAAATTACACGACGCTCAGTTCGGGTTTCGCCCCGGACTATCTACCGAAAGCGCTATCGTGAGTGTCAAGCATGCCGTCCGTTACTATACCGATCGCAGAACGCCGGTTTACGCCTGTTTCCTTGACCTTTCCAAGGCCTTTGATCTCGTATCATATGACGTGCTTTGGAGAAAGATGGGAGACAGGGGTGTACCATTGGAGGTTCTCAATATATTTAAGTATTGGTACGCAAACCAAACCAATTTCGTGAGATGGGCTGACTCTCTGTCGGAGGCATATGTGTTGGAATGTGGAGTGAGACAGGGCGGATTGACGTCTCCGAAGCTCTTCAGCATGTATGTTGACGATCTCATTGTGGGGCTGAGCAGCATGCGTGTCGGGTGTCGGATAGATGGTACAAGTATCAATAATATTAGCTACGCTGACGACATGGTGTTGCTTAGCCCTACGGTGAGGGGTCTTGTGGAAATGTTGAGAGTCTGTGAAAGGTATGCAGGTGAACATGGGCTTATTTATAATGTTAGCAAAACAGAGTACATGGTCTTTGAGGCCGCTGGTAAACGACCTGGTAGCTCTCCTAGTATCACCCTTAATGGATTAAGCATTAAGCGAGTCACGCAATTTAAATACCTAGGACATATAATTACAAGCGACCTCAAAGACGATGCCGATATAGAAAGGGAGCGTAGGGCTCTGGCGGTCAGAGGTAACATGTTGGCTCGCAGATTTTCCCGCTGTACAGATCAAGTAAAGATTACACTTTTCAAAGCATACTGCCAAAGTCTGTACACGGGAAACCTGTGGGTCAGCCACACCAAAAGATCGCTAGAAGCCCTGCGTATTCAATATAATAATATCTTCAGGATGCTGTTGGGACTGCCCCGATTTTGTAGTGCATCAGGCATGTTTGCTGAATACCAAACCGACGGATTCAATGCTATCATCCGCAAAAAAACAGCATCTCTGATTGGCAGGGTTCGGGGCAGTAACAATAGCATTCTGAAGACCTTAGCCGACAGATTCTCATCGCCGCTTTGGGGGTGTTTTATAAAAAGGGTGATTCCGAGTCCCTATCCAATTATCCACCCCTCTAGGTAGCGAGGGAAATAAAAGAACAGATTTAAAATACTGTTATTATTTAAGTATGTACTAACCATAGCTTTTAAGTAATTGTTACTAACACATATGGATGTAATTTATCTGAATTAAAAATTATTATTATTATATTATTATTATTAGTATTTTTGAGTAAAAATAGGCTAAAATTTATTATTTATACATTGTGAGTGCTAGACAACGGATGCATGATTATAAATTTTTTCGTAAATAAATAATACATACATACATATTATACATTGAAACATCCAAACCGATACAAACAGACAATAGGTTCATGCTCACAAATGTTTGTACCGTGCGGGGATCTAACCCGCGATCCTTCCCAACCATTACATCAAACGGCCAAACACACCTATCCGGTAGTTAAAATTTTGTCCAGAAACGAAAATTTAACTCGTAATCCTAAGATTGCGTCAATTGGCGAGCGCGAAACTCGTGAAAAAAAAAGCTTGACAAATTAATACATCTCTAATAAGGTCATGTTGCCCTAGTATAATTGTAAATTATTATTCAAAGCGTATATTTACTTCAAAGTGATAAATAAATAAGATACTTAATATCTGTTCATTCAACATTTACAAAGGCCTACGACACACAAAACGGAACGTACAGAACAATTTCACAAATAAAATATTTTATATTTATTAAGAGGCTATTTCCTCATTCTTCGCAAGAGAACCCGTTTTAGAAATAAATTAATTAAAACGTCTGATGCAAACAAGGAAGACTCAAATAGACGAGATCAAGAAACGACAAGGGATCTTGAATTAACCCAATATTCCGTTAACAGACGTCTTAAATTAAATTATGATTCTTAATCTGATTAACTAGTAAATTCATTTAACTTCGAGTTGTAATAAAATTAAATTGTCTATTAATATCCCCATGCTGGGTGAAGGGTTACTTAAAAAAGAACAGTTTAGTAGTGGTAGAGCCATGCTATTTTACAGTACGAATGGGCCGGCTCGTCCGGGAAAGTACCAGCCTCTCACATAACACCAGCGTGAAATAATGCTGACTACTTTTGTGTTTCGTCTGGTTTGTGAGAGTGCGGGAGGCCCATTCCCCCATAGGCCGGCAACGCATCAGCGATCCCTCTGGTGTTGCAGATGTCCATGGGCGGCGGTGATTGCTTACCATCAGGCGACCCGCAGGCTCGTTGGCCGCCTCTGACATAAAAAAATAGACAAAAGACACAATTGGTAGGTGACGCTTTCTAGCTAAGTGTACCTCAAATGGAATAATAGGGCACAATGGCTTACCCTCAAGTGGTTGCGGTTCTGTTTACCTACTGATTTAGCACATTAAAAAAAATCTCGCGAGTTGTATTCATTTCTTTTTCTTATTGCTTGTGGCGGCAAACGAGCGAGCGGTGATGGTAGGTAAGCAATCACCGCCGCCCATGGACATCTGCAACACCAGAGGGATGGCTGATGCGTTGCAGGCCTTTTAATCTTCTTAGACTTAGATCTACCTATTTATTAAACCCCAGAATCAAAGAATAAACTGTACTCTTTTGACTGACTAAATATTTAGGTTATTTCATATTGATACTTCATTTATTTCGTGGAACAAATAATTGATGTTTTAATTAATTTACACTTGAATCGTTGGAGCGAACTCGCGCCGGCCACTCGGATGATTCGATTGCGGACACAATGTGGATTCACCGCGGCTTGATTATCACAGAGCATGTCTAATAAACAGTATTTATTGTGAATAAATTTGTATTTTATTGGCAGGAGTTTTTGCTTTTATTTTTATATGGGTCGTTGGACAAAATCTCGCTCGAAGGACCAATTTGACAATTATTCAAAAACAACAATGGAGTGCTAACGAATTTATTTTCACGCTAACATTTTTACAGATGACTAGTTTTTACCGGTTTTGTTTTTTTAACTAGTATTACACAATATAGACGGAACTATTTCACCATTATAAATTAAAATCTGCAGTCTTGTGTCTCACTATCTATTTGTGCGGTGTTGGTAATTTTTATTTAGAACTATCCTCTACAAAACCTTATCTGATTTTTATTAGATGAATCTAATAGGTAACTCATCTCACTCACCACCCTCTTACAGAAGATCAACATTTATGAGTTAGTAGCTTTGATACTGTTTGATGAGTAAGAGTTTCGGAGTTCCGAATCCGTCCTTACCCTTCACTTTTCTCATAGCCCATCATCACCTTTTCGGAGGGGAAAGGTTATGGGCTATGAAAAAAGTGAACACCTAACATTTTTTATAGGCGGTCAACGCATCTTAGAACTAGTCGTAGGTGTTTATGCAGAAGTGATCACTTGCCATCAGGCGTCACACAGGCATTTGCGTTCATCTTTTATAAGAAAATCGTTGTTTACTGTCTTAAATTAAACTGTGCCTTCATACCAAGTATTAAAGAAGCAAATCGGCTGATAAGATCAGTTCGACGGGTCGCGAGGCCGCGGGACGCCGGGGCGCAAACCTATCTCAAACGCTTCTGACGGGGCTTAGGGTTGCTGATTCTAATATAGATTGCGAATCGAAAAAATATTCGATGGGTAGAAATAGTTTTATCTGATTCTGAATAAAATTATTTTATTGCCATGCCCTGTGCGCCAGGAGTCGTGCGTTCGAATCCCACTCAGAAACAATACTTATGTGATGAACATTTGTGTTTCTTCTGTGTCTGAATGTGTCTATTCAATTCGTATTTAAGTATACCTACGAGGGGCGTTCAATGTATTCTCGGTATGGGCATGAAAGAAAACTCGGAAAATTTTGAAAAAAATATATTTTTTAATATAGTCCCCTAGAACCTCAATACACTTATTAGATCAAGAAATAAGTTTCTCTAAACCTTCTAAAAAATATTCTTCTGACTTCTCTTCAAAATGGGTATTAATGGCTGCCTATAGTTCGTTATCGTCGGAAAATCGCTTTCCACGAAGATCTTTTTTCATATTCGGAAAAAGGTAGTAGTCACTGGGGGCCTAGTCTGGACTGTACGGAAGATTATTAATTTCTTCGAAGCCGCATTCTCGTACAGCAGCCTTCGCCACGCGGGCGGTGTGAAACAGCGAGTTGTCATGAAGCAACAACACCCCCGCTGTCAGTTTTCCTTGCCTATTTTTTTTAATTACTTCTTTTAAATTAGGCAATGTGTTTGCGTATGATGCTCCCGTGATGCTTTCACCCTTTAAAGTATATTCTATCATTAGAATACCTTTACAATCCCAAAAGAACGTAGCCATTATTTTTCCGGCGGATGGGGTGACTTTAAAGTTCTTTGGGGGCTCTGCATCCTTTTTTATCCACTGCATGGACTCTTATTTGCTCTCAGGGTCATAGTAATAAACTCACTTCTCATCCTCAGAAAAAATCTGGTCGAAAATACTCGTTGAATTTTCTCCACGGAGCTCTAAAAACTCCTTACAGCATTCGACTCAAACTTGTTTCTGAGGTGCGTTCAGCATTCGCGGCACCCATTTTGCACTGACTTTTGAGAGGTAAAGATGATCATGCAGGATAGCATGTTTGGTACCCACGGATAGCTTTATTATTTCTGCTAACACTTTGACTTTTATTCTGGCATCCTCAAGTACAAATTTTTCCAATTTTTTCACATTTACTTTAGTGGTGGCGCTTACGGGCCCGCCCGAGCGAGTGTCACCTTCAATGCTTTCTCTGCCTCTTTTAAATTCATTTGACCACTTTTGAACGGTTGATAACGACGGGGCAGAGTCTTAATAAACAGCAACCATCTCTTTATGAATGATTTTTTTGCTTTTTCCCTGCTTGGTAAGGCACTTTATAACTGCGCGATGTTCGATTTTCTTTATCATTGTGGCGTCAGACATTCTGGTCGCCTTTCACTGGCAATAACTAGAATATTAATAATCGTAATTATTTAAAATTTTATATTTATACCCTCAGATAGTGTCATTAGCAAATGAGATAATTAGATTACCTATATTATTTGCATATCACCCCGATACCGAGAATACATTGAACGCCCCTCGTACATTTGTGACTAGCCTTCCGCGGTTTCACCCGCGCGTAATCTCTTTTTTCAAATATCCCCCCCTTTCCCCCACATTTGAAAATGTGCGGGCGGAAGGCTAGTATGATTATAATATAGTAGGAAAAAAGTGTTTCCGCTACTTACTTTGGGGTCAGATCATTGTACGAGTATGTGATGTTGTCCAATATTAAAACAAAAATGAATGTTTTGTTTTTGTTACGATATGGCTGTATGAAAACTTATTCATTTTTTATACAGTTATATTATCCTTGGCTGTATGTGTATCTGTCTATCCCACATTTTTTATCGTAACTACTTATTAAAAATACATAATATTTGTAAACATACTTTTAGCATCAGAAATGGAAAAGACTTAAAAAAAAAACAATTTAATGCAAAACTATGTAATTCCTCAATTAACAAAACATTAAATCAAATACCTTCGTTATAATTTATTTACAACAAAAAGATTGCACACTCGCACTAGTTATTTTTAAAACACACAGAACAAATTCTTAACGTAATAAATACAAAAAAAATGAATAACGTCGCCCGACAGCAACTCGAGCAGCGATTCGTCCGCGCGGAAATCCAAATGAGAAATGTGTCCCTCCTTGTGTTGCGCGGCTATTTATAACAGCACGTTGGGGTGGGGAAAAATAGGGGCAGTTGATGCTTATACGGCCTCTCCTGATGTTGTGCCGTCCTCGGCGCAAACTTCTCAAAAAGAAACCGATGACCAGCTAAATGTTTCAGTCCAGCAAAGGCATTGAAGGTGCCGCCGCAGAAGTAGATGGCTGCGGGTCAGCGTAAGGGTCTTCTGTATCCTCTTCAATCGGTGGTATGGAGGGTGTAGCAGCTAAAGTAGGTGGTGCCGCTGATTCTTCAGGATCATCCTCGTTTTCGCCTGAAAACAACACTCCATTAGTGTTTAAATACAAAAGCTACCTTGATCACTTATTCACCCTTACACTTCAACACACTTTCTTTCGATCATCATTCACTTAATTTATTCTTCGACTATCAACCTCATCGCACAATAAAATCTCACATTCATCAGTCTAATAACATGTCAGAGACGTCTCTTTAAAATAACAAACCATGCCTAGGACTTAGCAATCCTTTGTCTTCTCTCGCATGAAGATGGGGCTGCTGCGCTGGCCACTGCCCGCGCCAGAAGCCTCTGCACGTCTTCAACGTATATACAGCACAATTTAACCAACATGATTAAATTATGTAGCTACTTGGGGCCCACCAAGCGCTAAAGGCGACTAACGCCATGGTATAGCGACTAACGCTCATTGTGGCGACTAACGCCAGGGTGTAGCGACTAACGCTCAGTTGTGGCGACTAACGCCAGGGTGTAGCGACTAACGCTCAGGGTGCATAGCTTCCCTCACCCAACATGAACATGTCTCTACAGACACGTCATGAAACCTTACTCACAATCAAAAAACGCCGCACACGTCTCAGGGCACCACTCGCCCAGCTGCAGCCTGGGTTGTTTTGCCGTAGCCACCGCTGATCAAGCGAAGTGCATAGCGGTCACTAGGCAACACCTTAGTCACCCTATAAGGACCGCGCATGCCAGGATCCAGTTTTCCTGTTGCCTGCGAAAACTTTATTACAAACACATGATCGTTAATTTTAAATTGACGCGGCGCATGTCTTTGCCGATTAGCCCGCTCATCTTGCCTGGTCTGATTGTCCTTCAGTAGCTGACGCGTTCTGCTCCTGGTAAGCTCCCGTAGTGCCTCCCGGTTGGGTGATGAGCCTTCAACTGCTATGTCCCGCACAAGTGAGCGTATAACTGGTGTGGTGGTATTTGTTCCAATAAGGAGATTAAGGGGAGAAACTTGTGTTGTCTTCTGTTTGGTAATATTTAACACTAGTTGCAACTTCCACAAAGTACCTGACCACGGCTGATTTTTGTGGTTTACTTGGATTCGCAACATATTCAGAACAGTCCTGACGTATCGTTCGACTTGGCCATTGGCGTGATGCATCTCGGGTGTGATATAATGCAAATCACAACCCAGTTCGTTTATCCAAGACACGAACTCGTGGGACTCAAACATACGCCCCTTGTCAGTCACCATAATTTTAGGCACTCCAAATAAGGAAATAGCCTGCATGATAACTCGCTTAAGTTCGACTGCATCTTGTCGACTTATGGGATATAACAGAGTGAATTTGGAAAACGAGTCTACTATAAGCAAAACGTATTTATATCCTTCCGATACAGGCAAAGGGCCAAGAGCATCTACATGTACAGTATGAAAAGGAAGGTCGGGTTTCTCCCACGAGGTTATATTTTGTAAAGGTGCACGTGGGACTC
Source organism: Mecyna flavalis (assembly GCA_949319885.1). NCBI lineage: Eukaryota > Metazoa > Arthropoda > Insecta > Lepidoptera > Crambidae > Mecyna > Mecyna flavalis. The sequence continues at coordinate 11,516,565 of OX439418.1, read as the reverse complement.
TTTTTTGAGAGATGCATATTAAACAGTGCGATATGTACTTACAGACAAATTGTTTAAGCCCTGGGAACCAGAAGTGTCGCAAAATAAGATCTACAGTTTTATCGGGACCTATGTGCTCGTGTTCGTCATGAAAAGCCCTAAGTAGGCTGAGACGATAACTTTTCGGAACGTAGCATAAAATACGTGGTTGTTCACCCACTGGGGTATACTAATTATAGTACAAGAGGTCATTTTGTACTGAATATCTGGTGGAGTCCAACTTGCCATCATTAAGACTTTGAATGAGGTCTTGACATTCGGAGTCAGCAGTCTGAGCTATTTGAGCCCAGTTGCGAGGTCTAGAGACTTGATTTACTGTCACAGGATTGCGACTAAGATAGTCCGCATGTGGCATCAAAACTCCCTTCCGGTATTCAATAGAAAATTTAAAATCCTGTAAGTATATCCACCAGCGAGCGACCCTAGGTAGAAGGTCTTTCTTCCGTTCCGTAAATTTAAGCGCATTGCAGTCGGTTACTACTACGAATGTTAACCCAACAAGGTAGTGGCGGAAGTTTTGAAGGGCCTTGACAACGGCGAGAGTCTCTAACTCGTAGGAGTGATACCTACTTTCGGCACCTTGAGTAACTTTACTAAAATACCACAACATGTTTCTTTCCATCGGGATGGGTTTGAAGAAGAACTGCCCCATAACCAGCACTACTGGCGTCTGTATGAACCTCTGTGTGAAGATTGGGATCAAAAATGGCTAAAACTGGCTCACTTGTCAATTGCTTAATCAAGTCTTGGCGAATCGACTCACATTGAGGGGTCCAATTAAAGTTAACATTTTTACGCGTTAAATGAGCAATGGGGGCAGTTACTGTGGCGTAGTTTTATATGTAACGACGAAAATAGCCAGCGAGACCGAGTAGTTGCCTTACTTGCTTTACGTTTTCAGGAGGTTTGGTGTTAGATAAAGCTTCAATTTTGCGCGGACTCGGCCTGACCTGACCCTGGCTCACTACTCTACCTAAGTATTCTACTTCGGTCACTAAGAAAGAACATTTTTGTAGATTGATAGAAAAGCCAGCCTGAGTAAGGGTGCCTAAAACTTTACGAAGTAGCTCAATACCTTCATCAATACTATGGCTCATGAGGAGTACGTCGTCGACATACACCAGCACGTTTCCCTCATTTATATGCTCTCTCAAGGTATCATTAATAATACGTTGGTATACTATCGGAGAGTTGGCTAACCCAAACGGCATTTTAATGTATTCAAAGTGCTCCTCAGGTGTAACGAAGCCTGTGAGATGTATACTGCTCTCTTTTAAAGGAATCTGGTGAAATCCAGTTGCCATATCGAGGCTTGAGAAATATTTATAGCTCCCTAGCCTGTCAATATGGTCGTCAATTAAAGGTAGGGGATAGCGGTCCTTGACTGTAATTCGGTTTAGTGCTCTAAAATCGACGCATAGCCTATCAGAGCCGTCGCGTTTCTTTACTAGTATGATTGGACTAGCATACTCGGATGTGGATCGTCTAATCACCCCTTTGTCTACGAGGTCTTTAGTTATTTCCCTAACTCTAAGTTTCTCCTGATAGGAAAGCTTATAGGGACGGTATACAACGGGTATGGAACTAGTAAGCTTGATTTCCATCTCGCCTGTCTTAACAGTAGTGGCAGCGGTGCCAGATATGAGAAAGTCCGAAAACTCATTAATAACTGACATAAGGTTCTCGAAATCTTTGCTTTGAAGAGGCGTGATAATTGAAACTTGTTCCAGCGAATTGACAGAATTAACAAACTTATGGCGATCATCATGGGTCAGATATTGTTTATCTTTAGTTCTAACGTAAGTGATACCGTCACGATTCAAAACATCTGTGCCTATTATAATAGGAGTGTTCATAAATTCAGATGGAACAACCACAAGATCAGCTTCTATAGAGATATCACTAAATTCGATGTTAACAGTAACGTAGGTAGAAGCTGTTATCTCCCTATCGCTTATACCCTTCAAAACGCATCGTTTAAATTTTGGTTGGGCCGAAATATGCTTTAAGACGTCTGAGGAAATTAGAGACACATCGAGAGCCCCACTATCAATAAGTACATCGATTGGAATGCCATCTACAACTGCAGTAGTGACGTCATTACTGTTACTACGGTTCCCTTGGTAAGAACAAAGGTTAATGTTACGCGGGTTGCGAGATTCTGAACGTGCCTTTGCGAAACAGTTGTCTTCTGTATGTCCCAGCTTTTTACAGAACGTACAGGAGTTGCTGGCACCTGGTTGAGGAACTGGAGCAGTCTTTGATTTTGGACGCTTACAGTCTTTACCGAGATGGCCCCGTAAACCACAATTAAAACATTTAGGAGGGAATTTATTATTCAACGAACCCTGATGAACTGGTTTTTTAGAATTGACAGTTTTATCGAATTTAATTTTATTCGGCTTTGTGTATATTGAGAGAAAAGAAACAATGTTATCTGGTGTTAGTTCAGCATTAGCGGCAGCTGCACGAATTTGAGGACTATCGATGCCCCGAATTACAATAAGCGTTCTCAACTCGTCACTAAGTCCCTGCACTATTCTAAGACGTAATAAAGTACGGCGCGCGTATTCTGCGTACGTGGTATACTTGTCTGAAGTCGTGTTCATTGCTTCAAATAATATATTTGCATAGTCTAGTTTGTTTGGGCACAGTGATTTGAACTCCGTTTGAAAATTGGACCACGTCCTGTCATTCGTCACCCACTCACCCAACCAAACTTTAGCATCGCCCTTAAGGCAGGACGCCACGCGAGACAGGCACTCATGGTCACTCCACCCGTTCGCGTCCCTGGCGCGGTCCACTTCCTCGCACCACGCTTCGATGTTATTGATTAACGGGTCAAAATTTGATACGTAATAATGTTGAGACTTAGCGGGGTTTAACGTCTTTATAGCTTGCATCAAAGCGTGCGCAAGAGTGGATGCCTCAGAGGGCGGAACGGCGGATCCCGCGGAATGGCCTGCGCGCGCATTGTCCCACGGTAAAGGACTTGGCGTTCTAATTACCGGGGTTTGCCTACCACGAGAATGACACTTCCGGTTACGCGAGACGCGACGCGAGCGAGAACGAGATTTGCGAGCGCTATGCCGAGCGTGTCCTCGCGATCGAGACCGTACACGTAAACCGCTTGACGAGCGATCCCTATCCTCGTAACCCAAACGGCGTGGCTGCCTATCATTCGAGCGAGACGAATCCCGGCCACGAGAATAGCTGCGAAGATCACGTCGCCGTTTTGGGCTAATCGAAGAATGTCTCGAGCTCCTCCGGTTACGGTCATGAGACTTGCTACGCGAATCACGGTTATAACGCTTTCTACGCCTATAACGGCCACTAGAAACACTTCGAGACTTTTGCCTTCGACGGCTGCGTGATCTTGATCGGACCATTTTTACGTACACAAAAATCTAAAAATAGATTACCGACAACAACACTAAAATAATAAAACTCGATGTAACTAGCACGAGTAAGCAATCGTTAAAAACAAAAATTAACTTTTTAGTGGGTAGAAGTGTTCTTTATCCCACTTCTGATTTTAGCATCAGAAATGGAAAAGACTTAAAAAAAAAACAATTTAATGCAAAACTCTGTAATTCCTCAATTAACAAAACATTTAATCAAATACCTTCGTTATAATTTATTTACAACAAAAAGATTGCACACTCGCACTAGTTATTTTTAAAACACACAGAACAAATTCTTAACGTAATAAATACAAAAAAATGAATAACGTCACCCGACAGCAACTTGAGCAGCGATTCGTCCGCGCGGAAATCCAAATGAGAAATGTGTCCCTCCTTGTGTTGCGCGGCTATTTATAACAGCACGTTGGGGTGGGGAAAAATAGGGGCAGTTGATGCTTATAATACTACAATTTTACAATATGGGCCAAACCCTAAGTGAAAAGGCTATTAGTCGGATCTAAACAATAATATTACATTTCATTGTTTCAGGTGAGTTCCTGCAAAGGTTATTCCAGAAATCGGTGAGGCTTATCGTTGGACGTTTTCAGAATTCAAATGAAATACTACGAATCTACAGGTAAAATTTGCCATTCTTATAAATGTTCTGTATTAGTTGTGTATGTATTTTATGTAAAGTACATACTATTATAGTTGAATATTTTAGTTTTTGTCGATTCGTAAGTGCCAGTGAATGCCTATATGACTAAAGATATTTTTGATTTTGATTTGATTTTGATGGCCCGAATCTCGACGCGCGACTACGGATTTTTCTATGTGCCTTTTACCACCAGTTCGGCGGTGACGGAAAATATTAAAAGGGACCGTGCAACTATCTATCTTGGCTGCCTAAGCCACCACAGACTTCTTCTTCTTTTTTTTATTTTATTTTTTTTATGTAATAGGGTGGCAAACGAGCAAGTGGGTCACCTGATAATAAGTGATCACCGCCGCCCATAAGCACCCGAGACCCCCTTAGGGTCACAGGCGCGTTGCCCGCCTTTAAGGGTGGAATATGCTCGCTTTTTAAAGGTATGCATGTCGTATTGGCTTGGAAACACCGCTGCGGGAAGCCGGTTTCAGCCGTTCTCTATCGCGTCGATGTAGGCCTCCTTCAAATTGTGCCACTCATCTCTGTTCTGTGCTCTTTCAATCCATTTAAAGCCGGCCACCTTCTTCAGATCATCATACCAGCGCATCTGAGGTCGTCCTCGAGGGCGTTTTTCACTCCATGGTCTCCACTCAACGAGCCTTTTGCACCATGAGCCATGTTTGCGGGCGACATGTCCAGCCCACTCCCACTTAAGTTTGGCCATTTGTTTGGTTATGTCTGTGACCTGGCTTTGTTGGCGCAGCCATTCGTTCGTCTTTTTGTCCCTCAGTGAGATTCCTACCAGCCGTCTCTCCATCGCTCTCTGGGCTACACTTAGCTTATGCAGTGTTTCTTTTGTATAAACCCAGGTTTCTGCTCCGTATTCACATACGGAGCAGAAACCGGAAGGACACACTGGTCAAATAAGCGAGCTTTTTGTGAGCTACCACAGACATTATAAGATATCTAGAAAATAACCACGACAGCTCAAAAAAAATACTTAAAATCGCAGACAGCCCTGCGACGCCCGTGTCAAGAAGAGCGTGGTAGGAATTTTAATTTCGCATTTGTAGCCATCAGAGATTCGCATCCCGGGCGAGCCACGCCGCGACTGCAGTTCAATACTGCCGTCACGTGGCTTGTTTATACGCAGAGATAGCACGACTTAATGATAATAGCGAAGAGGGTAATTAGTGAGAAAAATAAATTAAGTACAATTATAAAAAGTGCCTTCTAACTCCTTCAAATTAAGATGGCGCCGAATAACAATTAAAATCCTACATAACCTAACCTGTAAGCAAATACGCTAGTAGTAGACATATTAATAGTATCAGCCTATTCCATGTACTACTGCATAGCAAAGACCTCTTCCATTGAAGTCAATTATAAGAAAATCTTAAAGTAAGGACAGGTTGTTAGATTGTCTACGAGCTTTTAACAGGTAAAATCATCTATATATATATATATATATATATAAAACTCAAAGGTGACTGACTGACTGACTGACTGACATAGATATCTATCAACGCACAGCCCAAACCACTGGACGGATCGGGCTGAAATTTGGAATGCAGGTAGATGTTATGACGTAAGCATCCGCTAAAAAAGGATTTTGATCAACTCCCACGGGAACGGGAACCACGCGGGTGAAACCGCGGGCGCCCGCTAGTTTATAATAATAAACTACTAATTAAATATTTGAACTAACCCTTACCTACCACCTTCCCATGTGAAACCTGCAACCATAGTTAAAGCTATGCTCCGAGAATATTAATGTGGGAGCCAGTACACTTGATATCAGACGCTCGAAAATCGGAGAAGCCTTAGCATAATTGAGCAAAGCTTCCCTCAGAATTATCTTTCATTTAAATTCAATATCAATGGAGCTGGTGGCAAAGTGACAATGAAAGAAGTGCAACAGAACTGAAGTTAAACGACGAAATCATAAGATATTATCCAGGATTAAAGTAGCAACAAGGTGGGAACCATCACGTCTCAAACGGGTGGAAAGTATTTTGATTGTTCTATGCTAATGACTATTGTCCCGGGATAAAAAGTACCTAATCTTTGCCCTTTCCAAAAGCCTAGTCTATGTATAAACCAGAATCAAGTACAATGGTATTTAAGCGTAAAAGCGTAATGTGAACGTAACGGAAAGACAAACTGACAGTTGTTACCAGCGTAATTTTTAAAAGGGTCGACGATGCGCTGATGATGCCTCTGGTATTTCAAGCGTCCATTGGCAACGGTAACCGCTTACCATCAGGCGAGCCATATGTAGGTTTGAAGACTAAGTCTATTTTAATAAGCAAAAGAAACTAAATTATACATGTGAATAGAACTTCGTAGGTATTTAAACCGCTGTACCGCACGCAGCCCTCTATCCAGTGGCGAACGAGACTATCAAATTACGTATCGATTCCCTTCCGCTAGACACAGGTCTCTGTCGGTCAGTACACCAGTATTAATTGTACTCCAGTATTAATTGACCTCCTGCTGAGGTATTAGGTAAGGCACAGCGGTAGTCTCAATTGTGTAGAAGCAATTTGTAAGGAAAGCAGGTGGAACTTTTTATCCACACTCAAATTCTAAATATGTTGCATAGGAAATTGACAGTATCTGTGACACTTTCACGCCTAAAATATAGACTAGAACTCTAAAAATTACATAGTCTAATTATTATTTACAACACAAACAAAAAAACTATAAAATCTTTCCTCTTTATAATATTAGTTTAGATATACCGTACTTTTTTTAATATGGCTAGCAATATTTTTATTAAATGGCAAGTCATATTTATCAAAATGACTGGCCATATTTATTTTTATCACATTTTCTCTACCCGCTCCCACTCCGAACTCTAATTACGAAGAGTAATTAAAAAATTACGACGGCTGTAAGATTTAAAAACTGTAAAATTAACTCGGGCTATAAACAAAGCGTAGTAAAGAAGCTCATCAAGCGATGGATGATTATCCGAAGGAGCTCTCCTCGACCTCCACTCGTACCTTTCCTTAGGCAGTTGTCCCACCGGCAACGATGAACGAGTAGCGAGTTGAGCTAGAATGTACAAACGAGTTGTCGAGTACGTAGTTCCGATCGTTGTGTAGCTCGGCTAATTAAAGTGTACTCTGTGGTTCTGATCGAGTATCGCTGAGCGAGTGTTATCTGTCATAGCTCTTGTCGCTCAGCGACAAACTAGTGAAGTGAGTCCTCGCCGGCAGTGTGAACAGTCAGCGATCAACTATTTATATTTGCATCTCTTTTGTTTACACGGAATGTAAATCTTTTGTGCGTTTCTTGAGCGAGAAAATAGCCGTTAGTTAGTCGTTCTCTCGCCGTGGCGGAGTATATTATTGTACCATGCCTACGCTGAGGGCAGTCCTTTAAACGGACGCTTGCTTTCTGTGGTAGGACTGGGTTCGGCTAATAAGCGGTGTGGAATAATTAAGTATTTAAAATACACATACTTAGTAAATCTTTTATAATTTAAATTTTTCTCATAGAATAGCCATATTTCCGAAGTTGGGAAGCCTGGTGTGCTAGTACGAGTAGTTTTTGCTTAGTTTAGACACCAGTCTCCCAAAAACTTATTGTACACTAAGTTTTAATTATCATATTTAAAGATAGAAAGAAAGAAAAAAATATTTATTTGGAAACTTTATAATACCTATTGCCAGTAAGTCAAAAAATCAAAATCAAAATCAAAATATTCTTTATTCATGTAAACTTGTATCAAGTATTTATGAATCGTCAATTACAGAGTGACTCTACCACCGGTATCGGAATGCAGTCATCTGCCGAGAAGAACCGGCAAGAAACTCGACAGTTACTCTTTTTCATCGCCATGTTTGTTTACAATTTGTTTGTTACAATTACTGATTAGTTTTAGAATACCAAGCCATACAGTATAAAGTATAAGAATGAGACTATAATCGAGAAAAATCCGTGAGCCCTGGAAGACCAGTGCCCAAAGGTGGCACCTGCAGCACAAGTATGACGTATGTGCCAGCCATAATTTCACTCAACCATATTATAGGGAATGTAACCACCCGACACATAACGCCACCACCCCAAGCACATTTTAGCGAGCATGACCGCCAAGGTTACAAACTCTTCAGGATTCTTTGAATGAAAAATAAATTTAATTTTATTGAATTATAACATTTAATGTGTTATTGTATAGCAAAGTTAACATTGTTGATACTATCGGGATTCTATACAATGCAAAGGCGCGAGTCCAAGCTTCCTTGTCGTTGAGGTATGCTTATTAATACAATACAAAATAAATTTATGTCACTGAAAATATTAATGTCAATACAAAAGTATTTTTTTTAACTTATTATAAAAACTGTCTTTATTTTATCATTACACGAAAACTAACTTGTAGTCAGGTGCCACCTTTGGGCACTTGTAGGTAATAGGTAACTCGCAATATTGCTATCGCTCGAACGTAAATAACTAAACTCGTAAAATCTCCTGACAAAGACAAAACAATCGGTGAAAAAAATGGTCCTTTGCGGTTTTGGATGTTTATCTTATTCGGCAAACCATATTTGATTTATTAAACTAAAAACATGTGATAAAATATCTACGGTTTAGGCAATACCGTGATTAGATGCGAGCGATACTCACCAAAGCATTCTTCAATTGACCAAGCCGTATAAGCTTCAATCAAAAATTCTAGTGTATAATAAATTATATTATTTCTCCCGCTGTCACCAAGCCACAGCCCTAATGTCCATTAATTTCTCCATCTCAAATAAAAGAGGCAAGTAATAACCTGTAAAGCCGGAATTATTCATAAAGAGCGTTTTTGACGAGCTTCGGAACTGACGCAGTAATGGCCGCGATGACTACGCGAGTGTGAACGGGGATTAAACATTACGTTCCGTTACACAGAATGCATTACTATTTTATGTTAAACTAGCGGCGCCCGCGGTTGCACCCGCGTGGTTCCCGTTCCAGTGGGAATAGATCAAAATCCTTTCTTGGCGGATGCTTACGTCATAACATCTACCTGCATGCCAAATTTCAGCCCGATCCGTCCAGTGGTTTGGGCTGTGCGTTGATAGATATCTATGTCAGTCAGTCAGTCAGTCAGTCAGTCACCTTTGAGTTTTATATATATAGATAGATTGATAAAATCAAGGAGGGGAGTAACTATTATTTTAAATGTCGACTGACTATAAGATTCCCTTCAATAAGTATAAAATTATACTATACACAATATACACTGTGACCTAAGTCAAAATATGGGATAATTTACTTCATCTTTTACTTTCCGATAAAGTGTGTCATAGTTTCGGAAATGAGTTCTTAACCTTTCTCAATCCTGTGACCATACAACTCCCAATTATCAGCCTTCTCCACTAATGGAGATTGTGTTGATTTTACTTAATAAGTACAGCCACCATTATATTTGACGACCTATTTGGTGTAATGGTCGAGAAGTCGGCTATTACACCAAGGGTCGCGGGTTCGATCCCCGCACTGTACAAACATTTGTGTGCATGAACATGTTTGTTTGTATCGGTCTGGGTGTTTCTATGTATAATTATGTAGGTATTTACAAAAAAAAAGTATATAATTATGTAATGTTTATCCGTTGTCTGGCACCCATAGCACAAGCTATGCTTAGTTTGGGGCTAGATGGCGCTGTGTGAATAATGTCCAGGGATATTTATTATTTGTTATACAACTTTGGCCAATCAAAAAAGTACATTTGAGTTTCTTGCCGATAGACAATACATTCCAAAGCCGGTAACTACCGGTTTTTGCTCTATGGGCAGTCAAAAGAACAACAGCCCATTAAATATGCAGAAAGGGCTCAGTCCTTTCTACGGTGACTGACATACCTACGCGCAGACCGAACTACTAAAACAAATTAGAAACTTAAATGCACCATGCTCCCTTTCAAAGTGAAGGTGAGCAATAAAGAGAAAATAAAAAAAAGTTTATATGAAACAGTCTCTCTTGAAGATACTAGACTAGATTAAAAAAAGAATTATGACGTTACGCTTCCTGGTTGGAAATAAAGAATGGCGTCTTTTAGTTATATTATCTTTATTTGCTTTTAAGTAAAAAAAATCTGATAAACTTTGCAAGTACTTCTTAAAATATTGCTGTAGTTTACGTAAACGAAGGCATAGGCAGCGAGCTAATACTTAATATGACTATAAAATGTGAGCGAAATATTTCTTGCATAATATTTGCTTATAAAATTACACGACGTAATAAAACGCTCCGACCAACCCTGAAGCGTAGCAGACATTATTGCCATCCTTTTGTTGGTTTTATGCATCATTCGACATTTATCCCGGGCTGGATTCCTTATTAACGTATTCATACGATGTCGCGTGGCTTATCTTGAGGACGTCTTATCAGTATTGAGGCGGGTTGGGCCTGTTCTTGTAATAAATCGGTTATCGGTTATGCACGTAGAGGAAATATCTAAAATATGAACGTGAAAATTTAGAAAAAGTTTAAATTGGAGCAACTTTTACTGAGGTCATGTCAGGCTTGTTCGGGACCTCTTGTGCTGGCCTACCCCCAGTATCAATGTGAAGTGTCATTTTTGGGACACCCTGTATGTATGTACGCGCTGAGGTTCGTACCATCGACTTCAAGCATGTGAAACGATGCTTAAAGTCTTGAAAACCAGTCGTCTACCATAGCCCTATCAGTATGACCTCATTTTACTAAAATCTATCTATTTTAAAACCAAGAAAAGTATACAAAATGTTGCATAAAATTCCTCCTTACAGCTTATCAGTTCCTGAATTGAATGATAAAAGCGGCTACCCGCAGGAAGGCTTTGTTTCAATAATAAATTCGGGGCCGGGATTGCGGCGGTAACCTTAAGTAATGCTTATAGAATCGACGAATCGCCCACTGGTATTTACATAACGGTTAGCTCGGGGTATCTTCACTCGTCTAAATAATGGATAATCTCGAACCCACGTATTCTCTTCGATATTCGGTATTTCGTGGTGCTTCTCAAACTATGTATTTGCGATAAAGGTCACGAGAATTAATACGTTAAAGCAAAAAAGGTATTCAACTGTTTAGGTAAAAGACATATCTTTACTTTTTTACAACTGTTTTTGTAATTGGGTGTTCTAATATATACTAAAATATAAAGAGGAAAGATTTGATTGTTTGTTTGTTTGTATTGAATAGACTCCGAAGCTACTGAACCGATTTGAATAATTCTTTCACTGAAGGAAAGCTACACTATCCCCGGGTGACATAGGATACTTTTGATCCCGGAAATGTGGGGAAAGGGGAGGATATTTAAAAAAAATTACGCGCGGGTGAAACTGCGGGCGAAAGGCTATTTGCGATAAAGGTCACGAGAAAAAAAAGGTACCAGCTTAGGTAAAAGACAGAGAAAGACCCTTACTTTACAACTGTTTTTGTAATTGGGTTTTTTTATTTTTAAACGTCAATAAACCTAAAATTCATCAGTGTAAAACACCTTTAAGATATTTAGAATATTTAAAGCGTAGGTTTTGCGCTCGTGGGCCGATCAACAACCACAAGGGGGGCAGATGAGAAGTGGGACGAAAGACGCGATCCGAAAAACTGCCGGATGGACCGCCACATCACAGACGTTTGCGAAATTTTATAATCGTCCCGAGTCCCACACACCTCGCCTGGCTAGTTTTCAGACAATAAAAAACATTTTTATCGCAAAAAGAGGTCCCGTGTATGCCTCCGCGGTCGTTTTTTCATTCGTGATTATATTATAAGAAAGATAAATCGTAAAATCTAAAAATCTTTTAATATAATCTAAGCCAATAATAATATTTTTATTTAGAAGACCTACCTACTAATAAATATAATAAGACTATTTTACGGAAATAAAACCACACCACGGCTGTTGAATTAAATTTATTCAAATCCTCCTTGGGTTAAGGATAATTAGAAAAAAATCTCGTCAGCGCGGGTCAAAACAATTGCTAGTCCATCTATTAGCGAATTGTGGAACTATTTATTACTTATTACGGTACCGAATACACTACCACCGGTTCGGATGATTGTTTCTGCCGAGACCTGAAAGATTGTGATACTAAACTATGAGAGTGAGGGAATAATGAGTGCACCTGACACACTTTTAGAATGTCACATGTATCCTGCATAGTTCATTGTTGAGATAAGTTACCGTAGCCGAAACTTTAGGGCTACGTTATTATAACATGTATGTATCACGTACAACAAGTAATAATATGTACCTACAAAGTCATTAAAATATTTACCTTATCGTAAGACCTCACACGTGTACATTTCCTGAACGTGACGCACATATTACCTACCTACCATGGGGAAAGGATTTCGTTTATCTTTCTTCTTACAAGTGTTAATACTTTCTTAAATATTTTTCTTCTTTCGCGTGATTTACAGTTCGATTAATTTAGTGCCTAAGTTTTTCAGGCGCTGTGTAGGCACTTTAGTCTCGTGCCGAATACTAGCCATTAGTGCTTGCATAGATTTAGAAACTTTTTATGTGCACCGTATCACAGCTTAAATGGCTCAACATGTTTTTTGGAAGAACTACGCTACAAACAGTTACTGCCTCTCTGTCAACATGGGCCGGCTCGATCGGGGATACCACTCTCTCACAAAATATCAAATTACTAGTTAGCTTTGCTATAAATTGCGCTTCGTTTGGCTTACCGTCAGTCTCCCCTAGCCCTCCTCAATGTTATTTTCTCAAAGAAAAGCAACTCATCTAAAACCCTTGTTGCAGAAGTCCATGAGTGGTAATGATAATTTACCATCAGACACAACTCTTCGTTTTTTTGATAAAAACCTTTCAACCGTTTCCGTGGAACAGTGGCTAAACTGCTCGGGTATAAAAACATTGAGGGACACTTCCAGGTGAAGTTTCCCTCAATGGAGTAGGCCGCAGTGACTGCTTACCATCAGGCGGGCTGCGTGCCTGTCTGCCAACTGACCTAGTATAAAGAAAATGGTTCTTAATCCCATCAATTCTCGACAGTAACAATTCCTTCAACAATCCCAAGATAGTAATATTGATAGAAGCGAAGCAATCACATTACCGGATTTAGACGGAGAACACCGTAATCTAATATTGCTGTAGCCCCGCTATGCAAACGAGCGCCCTCTTACGGTGATTGATCGAACTACGCTCCCATCATGACAGATACTAAAAAATTACATTAGGGGCCTTGGAATATTTTTATCAACAATGGATTATTCAACTCAAGGTTTGCCAAAGAGCAATGGAACGTAGCATATTGGGTGTTAAGCTCGCGGACAAAATCCGTAACACCGCGCTGCGTTCCAAAACTCAAATTATAGACGTCGGGGCTGCCACGACTAAACTAAAATGGAACTGGGCTGGCCACGTCTGCCGCATGGATCCAAACAGATGGGCGAAAATAGCCACTGATTGGGTACCATACGATGGACACCGAAGACGTGGCAGGCCAAGGCGAAGATAGCGAGATGACTTAAACGTCTTTATGCCTGAGTGGCAGCAAGTAGCACAATCCAGGGAAAACTAGCGGACAGAACGGGAGGCCTTTGCTCAGCAGTGGGATCAAAACGGCTAGGAAAAAACAATGGATTTTTTATACCACGAGAGTGCCTGATGGTAAGCAGTTACCGACGCCTATGGATACTTTTAACAGAGGCATCACTTGCGTGTTGCTGACCCAGTAATTTGAAGGGAAAACATAACGTTGGCAGCAACAAAAACGGTTCTTCCCGCTGTCAAAACCATGGCCTCAAAATTAGCTCTGGAGACCTTACTCACTGACAGAACATACAACAGTACCTTATAAAGTGCTACTTACTTCCCTGTGGTCTTCTGTCAGTTGATGGTGATTCCCTACACGATTGGCTCATCATGATCATCATCATCATCATTTTAGCGAAACGACGTCCACTGCTGGACATAGGCCTCCCCCAAGGATCTCCAAACCGATCGGTCCTGCGCCACCCGCATCCAGTGGATTCCGGCGATATCTTTATGAGATCATCGTTTCCCGGTACGTGGCCACCACTCGACGATTGGCTTATTTGAGTGGAAAATCCATTGGATTTTTTTGCTACAGACTGTACATTACAGACCCGGCAAACTTGTTGAATATCGGCTGGGGATTGCGCAGAACACGAATTTTGACATGCCTGCGCGCTATTGGTCAGAAGCACACCTCTGACCAATAGCGCGCGCCGGCGTCGGAAGATTCGCGCACACGCTATTGGTCATGCGCAAGTGCAAATACAACTACGTCGACTGACGGTCAGCAAGTTTGCCGGTAGCTATACGTGCCTTTTTTATGTTGAAATTTTGTGTGTCAGTGTAAAATATTTCTCCGCCAAGAAACTAAATTGTGGTTGTCTTAAAATTACAAAAACGAAATTTTATGGACAAACTTTTATTACGTCATGAATACGTGATAAAAGTTAGTCCATAAAATGTAATTAAATTCTTAATTAAATATTAGTGCCAGGAGCTACGTTTGTCGGTCGTACCACAGATATTCTGCTGCCTCAATAAATAACACCTGTAATTGGATTACTCTCGATAATTGACTAACACCGGTTTGGTAATACCTAACGCAAATCCTAGGGAATCTCTGTTTATTTATCTAACAGTTTTGGTTCATGAAATAGATTCGTAAATCCGAAATTCTCAAAGGGTTTCCAATTTAAACATTGATTCTCAGAAGTGGGTTTTAAATAAATAGACTGTAGCGACTGCTTATTATCAGATATACCCTAATTTATGTAAATACAGCTGTTTTGTATAACCTTCATCGTCCACCAATATCTGCCTAAAATGTCCTATAGGACAAACGCCTTTGTTAAGGCTACACAGGTATTCTTACGAAGTATTTCTTTTCTTTACTTACTTGTGAATCCTTTTGCAATTCGCTCACAGTACCTACGGAGTCGGGAAGTTGGCAGTATTTAAAACCCAAATGCCTCGAAAATCACGTTAAGCCGTTGGTCGTGTCGTGTGGGTCGTGTCGTGTCTGACTGCCTTCCATCATGCTATTAGAGTGAGGGAAAAAGGAGTGCACCCGTGATTACGCACTCTCATCACATTTAGTAGTCGTATTTGTGTTGTAATTGTCCATCACCTTAGCTTAGTAAATACGGACAACGGACATACAATTTCAATGGTGTAATTAAATTATTAAATAAATAATAAGTAAGGTGCCCACCGAAATTTAAACTATCGACGTCACGCAAGTGAAGTGGCAATTTTAACAACTCCGATACCACATCTCTTTACTGAAGTATACTCCAATTATAGGAGCAAAACGTTCAGAAAACAATGTTAATGATAAAATTATTTGACGCCATCCATTACCGTCACCGCTCATAAGTTGGCAGTTACACGTACAAACAAATTAAATCTGTTAGTACCTCGGCGTCCATAAGCAGAAATATCGTGGCTCCGTATGATTGATCACTGCGTTCCTTCTTCGTTGACAGTTATTAAAAACCCCCGAGTGATGGGGAAATAAGCACTTTCTAATATAACGATCGATTGTGATTCGATATTCAATTGACGACAGAGAGTTGGGAATTCAAACAGTTTGTTTGCAATTTCAGCGATGACTTGAATGCGCCATTAATGGATGTTTATCGATGTCTCGATTGCGCAATAAGTGCTGTGCCTGAGTTTTTATGTCAGGAAAACCTCAGTCATATTTTGGATTCTAGATATTGGCGCTGATAATACCACAAAGCATTTTTATTTAGAAGAGTTGCGTATCTTATTTGTTAACAGTTAGAGAGCATAGTGGGTCTTATAAGTATCTCTAGAAGACTATAGTGTTGTAGCACTTTATAACTGTTGTGATATTATGTTCTTGTTCGGGCATATTGATTGGCAGATTAGATTAGAACTAAAAGAGGAGTATTTCTAGGCAACTGTTACCAAACATCAAAAATACTATTTAA
This sequence comes from Mecyna flavalis, assembly GCA_949319885.1. Lineage (NCBI taxonomy): Eukaryota > Metazoa > Arthropoda > Insecta > Lepidoptera > Crambidae > Mecyna > Mecyna flavalis. The sequence continues at coordinate 11,500,527 of OX439418.1, read as the reverse complement.
AGGCAATTTCACATGATACTTTTATCAAACTGGATTGAAACTTATTTGACCATGGATAGTTTTTCACCTTTTCATAATTTTTGTATTTTATATTATTGTATTTGTGTTTCATAATGTCGTGTGTCTAGACAATAAATGTTACAATTCTTACTTATTTACTGTCTTTTTTTATTATTTTGTTTGTGCTTCCAATATTTTAATTGGTACAAATCTAATGCTGAATCTAAAGCTTGTTTACAACAAAGTTCCAATCCGGTCGGAATCGTTTCCTTTAAGCCCTGGTTAATAGTCGAGTCATCATTTAATATTGCACGACGCCTCGGCGAGTGGCATTCAGTTAATCCGAGCGCTGAAGTCACAACTAATACTCAACAGTGAGGAACTTTCGCTCAGTTCTCCGAGCTCCTCTGAGAGTCAGTGAGGCCCTCCATCTCCGACTTGCCTTCGTTAATCATAGGGCCTCATATAGGATAATCACATGGCCTCTTCATATCCTCTTAGCCAAGTATTCAGGCAATCTTTACGGTCAACCATCTACGCAAGATGTATAGTGCTGCAGTGAGTGAAGCACAGGTGCACTCCCTATTCCCTCACTCTCATAACAAGGTGGAACAGCAGTCTGAAACGACCGGAGATCAGGCGCAGGTTCAACGCCAAGTATGCTGGTGGTTTTACATCACCAACTTCCTCAGACTGTAACAGATCATTTTTTAAACAGGAAAAGTGAACCTTTTTAGTCCGATCCGGCCCTGGCACGGCCGCCCTACGCACTACGAAGTAAACGGTCGGCATCTTCCTACATTAGTTTAAATATCACCACCAAGGTAAAAGTTGTCCGGAACTACATGCTTCACTGCCATGTCTCTATACTGTCGTGGCATGTTCTTGCGACTATTAATTACCGCTAATTAGAGACAACAGCGCCCGCGCACATCGCTCGACGCAATTACACTGTAATTGGAAAATGGCTATTGATTGACGGTCCGGAGTTCGAATCACGGCAGGTTCGTTTGAGCTTAGCACGCGATGGAATGTAAAGAGTATTTATTTTAACTTCATTGTACAAAATATACAAGCCTCGTGACATTCTCTATCAGACAACATTTTTTAGCAGTAACAAATAGCGGACGCCTTTAAACAAAGAACGTGAAAACAAAGGAAATAGAAGAAATAAAAGCGATCCTCCGACTACCCACTAAATCCCCTTGTATACCGTCCGGAACAGAACCTAGGACCCCTAGATGACTCTCCCGTACGTAAACCACTGGACCATCGAGGTGTCGTTATAAATAGGTATCGAAAGGAAATACATGTAAAAGTCCAGCCGGTAATATATAAAGCTACTACGCATAAGCCCAGCTTAATATAAAAGAGGAAAAATAACCTTAAGGGGTACATAAAAGAGGCATAGACCGACAAACTTATCTGTTCCGGTGGCGGCGTCGCTACTGTCTATTTAGAACTGTCATTAAATATCGTTTTTGCATTGTATTTCACGTAGTTCCAATTTTGGCCACCGGAACAGATAAGTTTGTAGGTCACGTCCAAATATGGCGCCGCGCTCGCACATTTCGTAGTTTTTTAAACATAGTAAACGAGACACTAATTTTATCAAGTCAAACTCTGCGAATTTATCTGTCAATATTTAGTGGCTATAATTGAGTGAAAATTCAAATGTTAATTGGCAGGAGCTTAGACATAAAATACGAAAATCGTTAAAAAAAGGGGTAACTTTGGGATTTTTTTCTATCGAGTGAAGTTTATAAAAACATGTAATTGAATGCGATTTTAACTAGATCAGATCCTTAACTGATACATATATTTTTTTTAGAATTGAAAACACTGATTTGCATGTCTCAGGTGGCTTTTAAAAACCATACGCGCGGCATCTGCGGAACTACACAGCCTTAAATTTACGCGCCAAACGGGAAATCAACTTTCATTTCGCGTTAAAAACAATCGCCTTGTAAAATCAACTCAACGCTTACCATAATAATGTCGTCCCATTCTCCCAGACATGCGCCGTTATGACATAAATCTGTCCCTTAAACCCGGCAATAAAAATAATTACAGGGAACGTGTAAACATAGGGAGGCTGCCTCCCTCGGACAGTGTAAAGATGTTACAGCGAAGTCATCTATAATGATTCATAAATCTCTTTGACGATGAAGGTTATGACGTCAGCGAAAAGGAAAGATCGGGAAAGATGTTCCGTGCTAAGAAAATGTGCTAAGTGTAGAGTCTTGATATTATGTTATCAAGGTCAAAGTATTTTTTTTATTATTCACAAGGTGTGATTGTGTATTAATTATGTATTTGTATAGGCTACAAAAGAACACTTGTATAAGTACGAGTATTCGTAGATAGCCAAGCAATGATTCGGCAAGAAACTCGCTAATTACTCTTTTCAATTGCCAAAATTGTTAAATTAGAGTATGTTTCTTATTTTTCTAATTATAGCTGATCTAATTGTGTTCATGTTAGTGAAAACTACCACTCATAGGTTCGTAGGTGGTAGCAAAATAAGTTTTTTTCACTGCTAATACCATGCCGTCTGGTGTGACTGGGTTCCATTAATACGGAATATTTGATATATAAAATATTACTACTCTATGCTTTAATAATACTCGCATGTTTGCTAATTGTTTTATTTTATGGGTAAATTAATTAACATAATAATAAGCTTTATACTGGTGACTTTTTTTACCGTCAGGAAAAAAGGACTGTATTTTGTACCTAATACGATTTCTATACGTGAGTGTGTAATATCCTATGTCTCGCTCCCTCTAAATATGCGACGGAGCGCGGACTATGATGGTGCGAGACGGCAACAGACTGGCTGGCATACCGTAGAAGGAGAGCCGAGTTATCTATTTATTTATAATTTATAAAATTAAATACCAAAAATGTCTTAAAACTATGAAGACATTAAACAGACAAATTATATAAACAAGAAAACATAACGGAGACTATAAACTATAAATATCAAAAACAATGAACTATTCTAAGATACGTCTTAACTCTAAATAAAACTTCACTTGTGCCTATCTTTATTTTACCGTACTACCTATACTATTTTCTATACCCAAAACGTTAATTCCCAACATCCTGTATATGCTCTTAAGACACATAAGTACTGAGTATTTTCGATTGCAAAATGTTCAATCTCCATTGTAGTAATGTTCAATCTCCAAATACAAAATTACTTATGTGGTTTTTTGTCCAACCTCCATAAAAAAGGTTGATTTTAAACGTAAGCTTTAAACTTTTTAATGTTTATTTTTGGAATATACTTTTTTTACTATAACAGCCATTTATTTAATACGACAGTTGTGAGAAATCAAATTAAATACTCTAAATAATCAATAAAATGTCTCTAGTGTAAAATGGTGCAAATGGAGATTGAACAAATAAGAATTCATGCGACGATGCATCAACTGAGCTCTGGTGACCTTACTCACTGAAAGAAGCCTGTTGGTACCTTCCTAAAGTAGTTACGAGTATGAAGTGCTACTTCACTTTGGATTAGCTTAGCGGTAACAGAAAAAATGGCCTTGGACTTATAAGTCCATTATCCTATATCTTAGGTAAAAAGGAAAACTGAGCTTTCCGGATAGAAATTCAAATTGTATGCTTTAAGATTTTTAAAAGCACTCAAATATCTGTTTAGACAGATTTACAATAGAAGTTTAGTATAAATGTTACCAAATCGCTTATTAAATACAACGTCTGTAATAGGTGTCAAGAAAACTGCTGAAGTCTGACGTCACACCAAAGCGATAACGACCGTCGACCGCCCTTTACCAGCCCTTCACTTAGCAACAAAAACCACATTGTTCATTTCAAACAAAAGACGCGAGTTAAATCTCACAGAGAGATTCGCTTATTGTTCATACAAAACTCGCATCATTTGTAACGCAACTTAAGACACAATGGCTGCAACGAACACATTAATAACAACAACAATGCTTGCCTCCGACGTTCCGGGACACATTTCTTAACAAGAAGCTGCAGAATGCTGTTGCAGTTTGCATACAAAAACATGTGACTCTCGAAAATTCTGGAATTCTTTTGTCCCAACATCTGGGGATGCGTTTAATCAAACGGTATGAAATATATAGCGACGCGGAATAGGAACGAAACTTGATAACGTTGCAATAAAGATACATAAAAATCGAAACATTCTTTATACTAAAAATGTAGGCTTTAAAGAAACGCCTTTTATGTATCGTCATTATCAATGTCACAGAGGACACTACTTCTTATCTAGAATTCTTCTACTTGTTATCTAGAAGAAACGGCAAGGAATCGATAAGAACTCTTTGCAATCGTCGAAATTTTTACAACATTTATCAATACTGAATTACTGACCATTCAAAACCAGTACATAACATTGTGATTTAATTATTTAATTTTAATCAGACCTCTGCAATTTACGAAATCCTGTTATAGGGCAGGCGTTAACATTACTGATTAATTCACCACATTTGCAAACGAATTTCATTGCAAGATTTTTTGGAGTTTTAAACAGGACTGCTTTCCGAAATGATTTTTCTAGCGTAACGTAAATAAAATTCTGTTTGGTATACTTTAAAACACATTAAGCCATCCAAATACAGTGGAAAAACATTCCCACTGATGATTTCCATGTAGCCTTTATTTATTGATTTGCTTCAATGAAGCTGATGATTTCAGAATATATAATATTAATACATTCTTACGAAAAATTTGACATTTAAGATTACATAGATTAGATTTATTTCACCCAAGTTTTCCTTATTATCGATTAAGATATTTAGTCAAATGAGCCACTATTCTAAAGGAGACCAAAGTGGAGATGTGGAATAGCATTTCGTTATTGTTGAGCTGTTTATATCAGGAAGTAAGTTCTCCAGAGCTCTCTGTAACTGCTAACCATAAGGCGGGCCGTAGGCTTAGCATTACATTTTGCTAATTAATAATGGTAAACACGCTCGATAAATCACATCGATTATGTATAATATCCTTGGTTATTAGATAATGTAATGTCAATCAATCAAAGTGAATTGACAGCCTGTTTGCTTGAAAGAGAGTTCGTCAATATTTGGTAATTATTGATATAATGGACACACTATTGGACAAGGTGTTTTAAACCTAACGTAAGAAGCTTGATTAATGTGTAAGAGCAATAATAAAATCTTACTCAGAAATACTAAAGAGTTATAATAATATAACTTAAATCTAAACTAACAGATAACATGTTTACAAAAACATCTTAAAGGAATGACTTATTTTACTCACAACTTTATTTCCTTTGACTTACTATTTCTAGGTAACTAGAAAATTCATCCGTTAGTCTACAAAATCTCGCGATCTAAGATAAAATGTAGTGAGCAAGTTTCTTAACATTTGTTGTGAAGCAGTGGATGTCGCGAGGGAGTTCTGACAGCGACAGATGTCGGTCCAGTTTGTAAATAATATCGCTGCTTCCTGAGCATTTGTCCACTAACTCACAAATATGGGTGCTTTTCGGGATATATTTTTAGCGGAAATATTGTGCCTAGAATATATCTTTCCAATATATTTTGGGTTTTCAAGATGTGAGTTACCTCGATGACATTATGTCCAAAGGAAAATAACTTAACAAGCGATCGAAAGTGTTTAAAATTAAAAAATAAACAAACAAAAACACATAAAACAGATAAAACCAAAAACTCAGAGTTTTTGGTTTTAAACTAAAAACCTTTATTTATCCTTTACTCAACCTTGTAACGTAGGATTTTCATAAGGGATACTTTAGCACTTCAGCAATCCCTTATTTTACACCTGGTGTCGTAAAAAATGTGCTCTTTTATCATAATGTTTAGCTTGAGTTCCTATTTTCTTATACATTTTATTCTAGTCTCACTTTTCACTGAATGTAGAATCTTTTTCTTTATTACTTGCCAGTTACTACATAGTTAGTTAAGGCCATATTTTGTCGATTCTCGTGTGGTCCTTCTAAAGCTCAAACATCAGCAAAATAGTTTCATGTCTTACGATACTACAAGTTGGACAAGATATGAAATTCTTTTAAGTGCTGTCGTGTATTTACTGGTTTAAATTCACCAAATGCTATTTTTTATAATTTTTAAAGCATTTGCCTGCTTAATGGCGATATTAATACAATTATATTAGAAAAAATTCAATTTGTCCAGGTATCAGGCGGGACTCGAACCCACGTCTCTCGCTGTCCGGGCGAGTGCACTACCAACTATGCTACCGAGACCTTAGTGGACCCGTTGAATTTCTTCTAGTATTGATTTACGCTACGGCAGCGCCATCTCTTCAACGTTGCAGTAATTACTACTTACAACATCCGAATGGAATACTTTTACAAGTATTTACCAATCTTTGAGAAGAGATTATTTTTACATTATTTTTTATAATTTTTAAAGCATTTGCCTGCTTAATGGCGATATTAATACAATTATATTAGAAAAAATTCGAAAAAATTCAATTTGTCCAGGTATCAGGCGGGACTCGAACCCACGTCTCTCGCTGTCCGGGCGAGTGCACTACCAACTATGCTACCGAGACCTTAGTGGACCCGTTGAATTTCTTCTAGTATTGATTTACGCTACGGCAGCGCCATCTCTTCAACGTTGCAGTAATTACTACTTACAACATCCGAATGGAATACTTTTACAAGTATTTACCAATCTTTGAGAAGAGATTATTTTTACATTATTTTTTATAATTTTTAAAGCATTTGCCTGCTTAATGGCGATATTAATACAATTATATTAGAAAAAATTCAATTTGTCCAGGTATCAGGCGGGACTCGAACCCACGTCTCTCGCTGTCCGGGCGAGTGCACTACCAACTATGCTACCGAGACCTTAGTGGACCCGTTGAATTTCTTCTAGTATTGATTTACGCTACGGCAGCGCCATCTCTTCAACGTTGCAGTAATTACTACTTACAACATCCGAATGGAATACTTTTACAAGTATTTACCAATCTTTGAAAAGAGATTATTTTTACATTATTTTTTATAATTTTTAAAGCATTTGCCTGCTTAATGGCGATATTAATACAATTATATTAGAAAAAATTCAATTTGTCCAGGTATCAGGCGGGACTCGAACCCACGTCTCTCGCTGTCCGGGCGAGTGCACTACCAACTATGCTACCGAGACCTTAGTGGACCCGTTGAATTTCTTCTAGTATTGATTTACGCTACGGCAGCGCCATCTCTTCAACGTTGCAGTAATTACTACTTACAACATCCGAATGGAATACTTTTACAAGTATTTACCAATCTTTGAGAAGAGATTATTTTTACATTATTTTTTATAATTTTTAAAGCATTTGCCTGCTTAATGGCGATATTAATACAATTATATTAGAAAAAATTCAATTTGTCCAGGTATCAGGCGGGACTCGAACCCACGTCTCTCGCTGTCCGGGCGAGTGCACTACCAACTATGCTACCGAGACCTTAGTGGACCCGTTGAATTTCTTCTAGTATTGATTTACGCTACGGCAGCGCCATCTCTTCAACGTTGCAGTAATTACTACTTACAACATCCGAATGGAATACTTTTACAAGTATTTACCAATCTTTGAGAAGAGATTATTTTTACATTATTTTTTATAATTTTTAAAGCATTTGCCTGCTTAATGGCGATATTAATACAATTATATTAGAAAAAATTCAATTTGTCCAGGTATCAGGCGGGACTCGAACCCACGTCTCTCGCTGTCCGGGCGAGTGCACTACCAACTATGCTACCGAGACCTTAGTGGACCCGTTGAATTTCTTCTAGTATTGATTTACGCTACGGCAGCGCCATCTCTTCAACGTTGCAGTAATTACTACTTACAACATCCGAATGGAATACTTTTACAAGTATTTACCAATCTTTGAGAAGAGATTATTTTTACATTATTTTTTATAATTTTTAAAGCATTTGCCTGCTTAATGGCGATATTAATACAATTATATTAGAAAAAATTCAATTTGTCCAGGTATCAGGCGGGACTCGAACCCACGTCTCTCGCTGTCCGGGCGAGTGCACTACCAACTATGCTACCGAGACCTTAGTGGACCCGTTGAATTTCTTCTAGTATTGATTTACGCTACGGCAGCGCCATCTCTTCAACGTTGCAGTAATTACTACTTACAACATCCGAATGGAATACTTTTACAAGTATTTACCAATCTTTGAGAAGAGATTATTTTTACATTATTTTTTATAATTTTTAAAGCATTTGCCTGCTTAATGGCGATATTAATACAATTATATTAGAAAAAATTCAATTTGTCCAGGTATCAGGCGGGACTCGAACCCACGTCTCTCGCTGTCCGGGCGAGTGCACTACCAACTATGCTACCGAGACCTTAGTGGACCCGTTGAATTTCTTCTAGTATTGATTTACGCTACGGCAGCGCCATCTCTTCAACGTTGCAGTAATTACTACTTACAACATCCGAATGGAATACTTTTACAAGTATTTACCAATCTTTGAGAAGAGATTATTTTTACATTATTTTTTATAATTTTTAAAGCATTTGCCTGCTTAATGGCGATATTAATACAATTATATTAGAAAAAATTCAATTTGTCCAGGTATCAGGCGGGACTCGAACCCACGTCTCTCGCTGTCCGGGCGAGTGCACTACCAACTATGCTACCGAGACCTTAGTGGACCCGTTGAATTTCTTCTAGTATTGATTTACGCTACGGCAGCGCCATCTCTTCAACGTTGCAGTAATTACTACTTACAACATCCGAATGGAATACTTTTACAAGTATTTACCAATCTTTGAGAAGAGATTATTTTTACATTATTTTTTATAATTTTTAAAGCATTTGCCTGCTTAATGGCGATATTAATACAATTATATTAGAAAAAATTCAATTTGTCCAGGTATCAGGCGGGACTCGAACCCACGTCTCTCGCTGTCCGGGCGAGTGCACTACCAACTATGCTACCGAGACCTTAGTGGACCCGTTGAATTTCTTCTAGTATTGATTTACGCTACGGCAGCGCCATCTCTTCAACGTTGCAGTAATTACTACTTACAACATCCGAATGGAATACTTTTACAAGTATTTACCAATCTTTGAGAAGAGATTATTTTTACATTATTTTTTATAATTTTTAAAGCATTTGCCTGCTTAATGGCGATATTAATACAATTATATTAGAAAAAATTCAATTTGTCCAGGTATCAGGCGGGACTCGAACCCACGTCTCTCGCTGTCCGGGCGAGTGCACTACCAACTATGCTACCGAGACCTTAGTGGACCCGTTGAATTTCTTCTAGTATTGATTTACGCTACGGCAGCGCCATCTCTTCAACGTTGCAGTAATTACTACTTACAACATCCGAATGGAATACTTTTACAAGTATTTACCAATCTTTGAGAAGAGATTATTTTTACATTATTTTTTATAATTTTTAAAGCATTTGCCTGCTTAATGGCGATATTAATACAATTATATTAGAAAAAATTCAATTTGTCCAGGTATCAGGCGGGACTCGAACCCACGTCTCTCGCTGTCCGGGCGAGTGCACTACCAACTATGCTACCGAGACCTTAGTGGACCCGTTGAATTTCTTCTAGTATTGATTTACGCTACGGCAGCGCCATCTCTTCAACGTTGCAGTAATTACTACTTACAACATCCGAATGGAATACTTTTACAAGTATTTACCAATCTTTGAGAAGAGATTATTTTTACATTATTTTTTATAATTTTTAAAGCATTTGCCTGCTTAATGGCGATATTAATACAATTATATTAGAAAAAATTCAATTTGTCCAGGTATCAGGCGGGACTCGAACCCACGTCTCTCGCTGTCCGGGCGAGTGCACTACCAACTATGCTACCGAGACCTTAGTGGACCCGTTGAATTTCTTCTAGTATTGATTTACGCTACGGCAGCGCCATCTCTTCAACGTTGCAGTAATTACTACTTACAACATCCGAATGGAATACTTTTACAAGTATTTACCAATCTTTGAAAAGAGATTATTTTTACATTATTTTTTATAATTTTTAAAGCATTTGCCTGCTTAATGGCGATATTAATACAATTATATTAGAAAAAATTCAATTTGTCCAGGTATCAGGCGGGACTCGAACCCACGTCTCTCGCTGTCCGGGCGAGTGCACTACCAACTATGCTACCGAGACCTTAGTGGACCCGTTGAATTTCTTCTAGTATTGATTTACGCTACGGCAGCGCCATCTCTTCAACGTTGCAGTAATTACTACTTACAACATCCGAATGGAATACTTTTACAAGTATTTACCAATCTTTGAGAAGAGATTATTTTTACATTATTTTTTATAATTTTTAAAGCATTTGCCTGCTTAATGGCGATATTAATACAATTATATTAGAAAAAATTCAATTTGTCCAGGTATCAGGCGGGACTCGAACCCACGTCTCTCGCTGTCCGGGCGAGTGCACTACCAACTATGCTACCGAGACCTTAGTGGACCCGTTGAATTTCTTCTAGTATTGATTTACGCTACGGCAGCGCCATCTCTTCAACGTTGCAGTAATTACTACTTACAACATCCGAATGGAATACTTTTACAAGTATTTACCAATCTTTGAGAAGAGATTATTTTTACATTATTTTTTATAATTTTTAAAGCATTTGCCTGCTTAATGGCGATATTAATACAATTATATTACAAAAAATTCAATTTGTCCAGGTATCAGGCGGGACTCGAACCCACGTCTCTCGCTGTCCGGGCGAGTGCACTACCAACTATGCTACCGAGACCTTAGTGGACCCGTTGAATTTCTTCTAGTATTGATTTACGCTACGGCAGCGCCATCTCTTCAACGTTGCAGTAATTACTACTTACAACATCCGAATGGAATACTTTTACAAGTATTTACCAATCTTTGAGAAGAGATTATTTTTACATTATTTTTTATAATTTTTAAAGCATTTGCCTGCTTAATGGCGATATTAATACAATTATATTAGAAAAAATTCAATTTGTCCAGGTATCAGGCGGGACTCGAACCCACGTCTCTCGCTGTCCGGGCGAGTGCACTACCAACTATGCTACCGAGACCTTAGTGGACCCGTTGAATTTCTTCTAGTATTGATTTACGCTACGGCAGCGCCATCTCTTCAACGTTGCAGTAATTACTACTTACAACATCCGAATGGAATACTTTTACAAGTATTTACCAATCTTTGAGAAGAGATTATTTTTACATTATTTTTTATAATTTTTAAAGCATTTGCCTGCTTAATGGCGATATTAATACAATTATATTAGAAAAAATTCAATTTGTCCAGGTATCAGGCGGGACTCGAACCCACGTCTCTCGCTGTCCGGGCGAGTGCACTACCAACTATGCTACCGAGACCTTAGTGGACCCGTTGAATTTCTTCTAGTATTGATTTACGCTACGGCAGCGCCATCTCTTCAACGTTGCAGTAATTACTACTTACAACATCCGAATGGAATACTTTTACAAGTATTTACCAATCTTTGAGAAGAGATTATTTTTACATTATTTTTTATAATTTTTAAAGCATTTGCCTGCTTAATGGCGATATTAATACAATTATATTAGAAAAAATTCAATTTGTCCAGGTATCAGGCGGGACTCGAACCCACGTCTCTCGCTGTCCGGGCGAGTGCACTACCAACTATGCTACCGAGACCTTAGTGGACCCGTTGAATTTCTTCTAGTATTGATTTACGCTACGGCAGCGCCATCTCTTCAACGTTGCAGTAATTACTACTTACAACATCCGAATGGAATACTTTTACAAGTATTTACCAATCTTTGAGAAGAGATTATTTTTACATTATTTTTTATAATTTTTAAAGCATTTGCCTGCTTAATGGCGATATTAATACAATTATATTAGAAAAAATTCAATTTGTCCAGGTATCAGGCGGGACTCGAACCCACGTCTCTCGCTGTCCGGGCGAGTGCACTACCAACTATGCTACCGAGACCTTAGTGGACCCGTTGAATTTCTTCTAGTATTGATTTACGCTACGGCAGCGCCATCTCTTCAACGTTGCAGTAATTACTACTTACAACATCCGAATGGAATACTTTTACAAGTATTTACCAATCTTTGAGAAGAGATTATTTTTACATTATTTTTTATAATTTTTAAAGCATTTGCCTGCTTAATGGCGATATTAATACAATTATATTAGAAAAAATTCAATTTGTCCAGGTATCAGGCGGGACTCGAACCCACGTCTCTCGCTGTCCGGGCGAGTGCACTACCAACTATGCTACCGAGACCTTAGTGGACCCGTTGAATTTCTTCTAGTATTGATTTACGCTACGGCAGCGCCATCTCTTCAACGTTGCAGTAATTACTACTTACAACATCCGAATGGAATACTTTTACAAGTATTTACCAATCTTTGAGAAGAGATTATTTTTACATTATTTTTTATAATTTTTAAAGCATTTGCCTGCTTAATGGCGATATTAATACAATTATATTAGAAAAAATTCAATTTGTCCAGGTATCAGGCGGGACTCGAACCCACGTCTCTCGCTGTCCGGGCGAGTGCACTACCAACTATGCTACCGAGACCTTAGTGGACCCGTTGAATTTCTTCTAGTATTGATTTACGCTACGGCAGCGCCATCTCTTCAACGTTGCAGTAATTACTACTTACAACATCCGAATGGAATACTTTTACAAGTATTTACCAATCTTTGAAAAGAGATTATTTTTACATTATTTTTTATAATTTTTAAAGCATTTGCCTGCTTAATGGCGATATTAATACAATTATATTAGAAAAAATTCAATTTGTCCAGGTATCAGGCGGGACTCGAACCCACGTCTCTCGCTGTCCGGGCGAGTGCACTACCAACTATGCTACCGAGACCTTAGTGGACCCGTTGAATTTCTTCTAGTATTGATTTACGCTACGGCAGCGCCATCTCTTCAACGTTGCAGTAATTACTACTTACAACATCCGAATGGAATACTTTTACAAGTATTTACCAATCTTTGAGAAGAGATTATTTTTACATTATTTTTTATAATTTTTAAAGCATTTGCCTGCTTAATGGCGATATTAATACAATTATATTAGAAAAAATTCAATTTGTCCAGGTATCAGGCGGGACTCGAACCCACGTCTCTCGCTGTCCGGGCGAGTGCACTACCAACTATGCTACCGAGACCTTAGTGGACCCGTTGAATTTCTTCTAGTATTGATTTACGCTACGGCAGCGCCATCTCTTCAACGTTGCAGTAATTACAACTTACAACATCCGAATGGAATACTTTTACAAGTATTTACCAATCTTTGAGAAGAGATTATTTTTACATTATTTTTTATAATTTTTAAAGCATTTGCCTGCTTAATGGCGATATTAATACAATTATATTACAAAAAATTCAATTTGTCCAGGTATCAGGCGGGACTCGAACCCACGTCTCTCGCTGTCCGGGCGAGTGCACTACCAACTATGCTACCGAGACCTTAGTGGACCCGTTGAATTTCTTCTAGTATTGATTTACGCTACGGCAGCGCCATCTCTTCAACGTTGCAGTAATTACTACTTACAACATCCGAATGGAATACTTTTACAAGTATTTACCAATCTTTGAGAAGAGATTATTTTTACATTATTTTTTATAATTTTTAAAGCATTTGCCTGCTTAATGGCGATATTAATACAATTATATTAGAAAAAATTCAATTTGTCCAGGTATCAGGCGGGACTCGAACCCACGTCTCTCGCTGTCCGGGCGAGTGCACTACCAACTATGCTACCGAGACCTTAGTGGACCCGTTGAATTTCTTCTAGTATTGATTTACGCTACGGCAGCGCCATCTCTTCAACGTTGCAGTAATTACTACTTACAACATCCGAATGGAATACTTTTACAAGTATTTACCAATCTTTGAGAAGAGATTATTTTTACATTATTTTTTATAATTTTTAAAGCATTTGCCTGCTTAATGGCGATATTAATACAATTATATTAGAAAAAATTCAATTTGTCCAGGTATCAGGCGGGACTCGAACCCACGTCTCTCGCTGTCCGGGCGAGTGCACTACCAACTATGCTACCGAGACCTTAGTGGACCCGTTGAATTTCTTCTAGTATTGATTTACGCTACGGCAGCGCCATCTCTTCAACGTTGCAGTAATTACTACTTACAACATCCGAATGGAATACTTTTACAAGTATTTACCAATCTTTGAGAAGAGATTATTTTTACATTATTTTTTATAATTTTTAAAGCATTTGCCTGCTTAATGGCGATATTAATACAATTATATTAGAAAAAATTCAATTTGTCCAGGTATCAGGCGGGACTCGAACCCACGTCTCTCGCTGTCCGGGCGAGTGCACTACCAACTATGCTACCGAGACCTTAGTGGACCCGTTGAATTTCTTCTAGTATTGATTTACGCTACGGCAGCGCCATCTCTTCAACGTTGCAGTAATTACTACTTACAACATCCGAATGGAATACTTTTACAAGTATTTACCAATCTTTGAAAAGAGATTATTTTTACATTATTTTTTATAATTTTTAAAGCATTTGCCTGCTTAATGGCGATATTAATACAATTATATTAGAAAAAATTCAATTTGTCCAGGTATCAGGCGGGACTCGAACCCACGTCTCTCGCTGTCCGGGCGAGTGCACTACCAACTATGCTACCGAGACCTTAGTGGACCCGTTGAATTTCTTCTAGTATTGATTTACGCTACGGCAGCGCCATCTCTTCAACGTTGCAGTAATTACTACTTACAACATCCGAATGGAATACTTTTACAAGTATTTACCAATCTTTGAGAAGAGATTATTTTTACATTATTTTTTATAATTTTTAAAGCATTTGCCTGCTTAATGGCGATATTAATACAATTATATTAGAAAAAATTCAATTTGTCCAGGTATCAGGCGGGACTCGAACCCACGTCTCTCGCTGTCCGGGCGAGTGCACTACCAACTATGCTACCGAGACCTTAGTGGACCCGTTGAATTTCTTCTAGTATTGATTTACGCTACGGCAGCGCCATCTCTTCAACGTTGCAGTAATTACTACTTACAACATCCGAATGGAATACTTTTACAAGTATTTACCAATCTTTGAGAAGAGATTATTTTTACATTATTTTTTATAATTTTTAAAGCATTTGCCTGCTTAATGGCGATATTAATACAATTATATTACAAAAAATTCAATTTGTCCAGGTATCAGGCGGGACTCGAACCCACGTCTCTCGCTGTCCGGGCGAGTGCACTACCAACTATGCTACCGAGACCTTAGTGGACCCGTTGAATTTCTTCTAGTATTGATTTACGCTACGGCAGCGCCATCTCTTCAACGTTGCAGTAATTACTACTTACAACATCCGAATGGAATACTTTTACAAGTATTTACCAATCTTTGAGAAGAGATTATTTTTACATTATTTTTTATAATTTTTAAAGCATTTGCCTGCTTAATGGCGATATTAATACAATTATATTAGAAAAAATTCAATTTGTCCAGGTATCAGGCGGGACTCGAACCCACGTCTCTCGCTGTCCGGGCGAGTGCACTACCAACTATGCTACCGAGACCTTAGTGGACCCGTTGAATTTCTTCTAGTATTGATTTACGCTACGGCAGCGCCATCTCTTCAACGTTGCAGTAATTACTACTTACAACATCCGAATGGAATACTTTTACAAGTATTTACCAATCTTTGAGAAGAGATTATTTTTACATTATTTTTTATAATTTTTAAAGCATTTGCCTGCTTAATGGCGATATTAATACAATTATATTAGAAAAAATTCAATTTGTCCAGGTATCAGGCGGGACTCGAACCCACGTCTCTCGCTGTCCGGGCGAGTGCACTACCAACTATGCTACCGAGACCTTAGTGGACCCGTTGAATTTCTTCTAGTATTGATTTACGCTACGGCAGCGCCATCTCTTCAACGTTGCAGTAATTACTACTTACAACATCCGAATGGAATACTTTTACAAGTATTTACCAATCTTTGAGAAGAGATTATTTTTACATTATTTTTTATAATTTTTAAAGCATTTGCCTGCTTAATGGCGATATTAATACAATTATATTAGAAAAAATTCAATTTGTCCAGGTATCAGGCGGGACTCGAACCCACGTCTCTCGCTGTCCGGGCGAGTGCACTACCAACTATGCTACCGAGACCTTAGTGGACCCGTTGAATTTCTTCTAGTATTGATTTACGCTACGGCAGCGCCATCTCTTCAACGTTGCAGTAATTACTACTTACAACATCCGAATGGAATACTTTTACAAGTATTTACCAATCTTTGAGAAGAGATTATTTTTACATTATTTTTTATAATTTTTAAAGCATTTGCCTGCTTAATGGCGATATTAATACAATTATATTAGAAAAAATTCAATTTGTCCAGGTATCAGGCGGGACTCGAACCCACGTCTCTCGCTGTCCGGGCGAGTGCACTACCAACTATGCTACCGAGACCTTAGTGGACCCGTTGAATTTCTTCTAGTATTGATTTACGCTACGGCAGCGCCATCTCTTCAACGTTGCAGTAATTACTACTTACAACATCCGAATGGAATACTTTTACAAGTATTTACCAATCTTTGAGAAGAGATTATTTTTACATTATTTTTTATAATTTTTAAAGCATTTGCCTGCTTAATGGCGATATTAATACAATTATATTAGAAAAAATTCAATTTGTCCAGGTATCAGGCGGGACTCGAACCCACGTCTCTCGCTGTCCGGGCGAGTGCACTACCAACTATGCTACCGAGACCTTAGTGGACCCGTTGAATTTCTTCTAGTATTGATTTACGCTACGGCAGCGCCATCTCTTCAACGTTGCAGTAATTACTACTTACAACATCCGAATGGAATACTTTTACAAGTATTTACCAATCTTTGAGAAGAGATTATTTTTACATTATTTTTTATAATTTTTAAAGCATTTGCCTGCTTAATGGCGATATTAATACAATTATATTAGAAAAAATTCAATTTGTCCAGGTATCAGGCGGGACTCGAACCCACGTCTCTCGCTGTCCGGGCGAGTGCACTACCAACTATGCTACCGAGACCTTAGTGGACCCGTTGAATTTCTTCTAGTATTGATTTACGCTACGGCAGCGCCATCTCTTCAACGTTGCAGTAATTACTACTTACAACATCCGAATGGAATACTTTTACAAGTATTTACCAATCTTTGAGAAGAGATTATTTTTACATTATTTTTTATAATTTTTAAAGCATTTGCCTGCTTAATGGCGATATTAATACAATTATATTAGAAAAAATTCAATTTGTCCAGGTATCAGGCGGGACTCGAACCCACGTCTCTCGCTGTCCGGGCGAGTGCACTACCAACTATGCTACCGAGACCTTAGTGGACCCGTTGAATTTCTTCTAGTATTGATTTACGCTACGGCAGCGCCATCTCTTCAACGTTGCAGTAATTACTACTTACAACATCCGAATGGAATACTTTTACAAGTATTTACCAATCTTTGAGAAGAGATTATTTTTACATTATTTTTTATAATTTTTAAAGCATTTGCCTGCTTAATGGCGATATTAATACAATTATATTAGAAAAAATTCAATTTGTCCAGGTATCAGGCGGGACTCGAACCCACGTCTCTCGCTGTCCGGGCGAGTGCACTACCAACTATGCTACCGAGACCTTAGTGGACCCGTTGAATTTCTTCTAGTATTGATTTACGCTACGGCAGCGCCATCTCTTCAACGTTGCAGTAATTACTACTTACAACATCCGAATGGAATACTTTTACAAGTATTTACCAATCTTTGAAAAGAGATTATTTTTACATTATTTTTTATAATTTTTAAAGCATTTGCCTGCTTAATGGCGATATTAATACAATTATATTAGAAAAAATTCAATTTGTCCAGGTATCAGGCGGGACTCGAACCCACGTCTCTCGCTGTCCGGGCGAGTGCACTACCAACTATGCTACCGAGACCTTAGTGGACCCGTTGAATTTCTTCTAGTATTGATTTACGCTACGGCAGCGCCATCTCTTCAACGTTGCAGTAATTACTACTTACAACATCCGAATGGAATACTTTTACAAGTATTTACCAATCTTTGAGAAGAGATTATTTTTACATTATTTTTTATAATTTTTAAAGCATTTGCCTGCTTAATGGCGATATTAATACAATTATATTAGAAAAAATTCAATTTGTCCAGGTATCAGGCGGGACTCGAACCCACGTCTCTCGCTGTCCGGGCGAGTGCACTACCAACTATGCTACCGAGACCTTAGTGGACCCGTTGAATTTCTTCTAGTATTGATTTACGCTACGGCAGCGCCATCTCTTCAACGTTGCAGTAATTACTACTTACAACATCCGAATGGAATACTTTTACAAGTATTTACCAATCTTTGAGAAGAGATTATTTTTACATTATTTTTTATAATTTTTAAAGCATTTGCCTGCTTAATGGCGATATTAATACAATTATATTACAAAAAATTCAATTTGTCCAGGTATCAGGCGGGACTCGAACCCACGTCTCTCGCTGTCCGGGCGAGTGCACTACCAACTATGCTACCGAGACCTTAGTGGACCCGTTGAATTTCTTCTAGTATTGATTTACGCTACGGCAGCGCCATCTCTTCAACGTTGCAGTAATTACTACTTACAACATCCGAATGGAATACTTTTACAAGTATTTACCAATCTTTGAGAAGAGATTATTTTTACATTATTTTTTATAATTTTTAAAGCATTTGCCTGCTTAATGGCGATATGAAATTCAACGGGTCCACTAAGGTCTCGGTAGCATAGTTGGTAGTGCACTCGCCCGGACAGCGAGAGACGTGGGTTCGAGTCCCGCCTGATACCTGGACAAATTGAATTTTTTCTAATATAATTGTATTAATATCGCCATTAAGCAGGCAAATGCTTTAAAAATTATAAAAAATAATGTAAAAATAATCTCTTCTCAAAGATTGGTAAATACTTGTAAAAGTATTCCATTCGGATGTTGTAAGTAGTAATTACTGCAACGTTGAAGAGATGGCGCTGCCGTAGCGTAAATCAATACTAGAAGAAATTCAACGGGTCCACTAAGGTCTCGGTAGCATAGTTGGTAGTGCACTCGCCCGGACAGCGAGAGACGTGGGTTCGAGTCCCGCCTGATACCTGGACAAATTGAATTTTTTCTAATATAATTGTATTAATATCGCCATTAAGCAGGCAAATGCTTTAAAAATTATAAAAAATAATGTAAAAATAATCTCTTCTCAAAGATTGGTAAATACTTGTAAAAGTATTCCATTCGGATGTTGTAAGTAGTAATTACTGCAACGTTGAAGAGATGGCGCTGCCGTAGCGTAAATCAATACTAGAAGAAATTCAACGGGTCCACTAAGGTCTCGGTAGCATAGTTGGTAGTGCACTCGCCCGGACAGCGAGAGACGTGGGTTCGAGTCCCGCCTGATACCTGGACAAATTGAATTTTTTCTAATATAATTGTATTAATATCGCCATTAAGCAGGCAAATGCTTTAAAAATTATAAAAAATAATGTAAAAATAATCTCTTCTCAAAGATTGGTAAATACTTGTAAAAGTATTCCATTCGGATGTTGTAAGTAGTAATTACTGCAACGTTGAAGAGATGGCGCTGCCGTAGCGTAAATCAATACTAGAAGAAATTCAACGGGTCCACTAAGGTCTCGGTAGCATAGTTGGTAGTGCACTCGCCCGGACAGCGAGAGACGTGGGTTCGAGTCCCGCCTGATACCTGGACAAATTGAATTTTTTCTAATATAATTGTATTAATATCGCCATTAAGCAGGCAAATGCTTTAAAAATTATAAAAAATAATGTAAAAATAATCTCTTCTCAAAGATTGGTAAATACTTGTAAAAGTATTCCATTCGGATGTTGTAAGTAGTAATTACTGCAACGTTGAAGAGATGGCGCTGCCGTAGCGTAAATCAATACTAGAAGAAATTCAACGGGTCCACTAAGGTCTCGGTAGCATAGTTGGTAGTGCACTCGCCCGGACAGCGAGAGACGTGGGTTCGAGTCCCGCCTGATACCTGGACAAATTGAATTTTTTCTAATATAATTGTATTAATATCGCCATTAAGCAGGCAAATGCTTTAAAAATTATAAAAAATAATGTAAAAATAATCTCTTCTCAAAGATTGGTAAATACTTGTAAAAGTATTCCATTCGGATGTTGTAAGTAGTAATTACTGCAACGTTGAAGAGATGGCGCTGCCGTAGCGTAAATCAATACTAGAAGAAATTCAACGGGTCCACTAAGGTCTCGGTAGCATAGTTGGTAGTGCACTCGCCCGGACAGCGAGAGACGTGGGTTCGAGTCCCGCCTGATACCTGGACAAATTGAATTTTTTCTAATATAATTGTATTAATATCGCCATTAAGCAGGCAAATGCTTTAAAAATTATAAAAAATAATGTAAAAATAATCTCTTCTCAAAGATTGGTAAATACTTGTAAAAGTATTCCATTCGGATGTTGTAAGTAGTAATTACTGCAACGTTGAAGAGATGGCGCTGCCGTAGCGTAAATCAATACTAGAAGAAATTCAACGGGTCCACTAAGGTCTCGGTAGCATAGTTGGTAGTGCACTCGCCCGGACAGCGAGAGACGTGGGTTCGAGTCCCGCCTGATACCTGGACAAATTGAATTTTTTCTAATATAATTGTATTAATATCGCCATTAAGCAGGCAAATGCTTTAAAAATTATAAAAAATAATGTAAAAATAATCTCTTCTCAAAGATTGGTAAATACTTGTAAAAGTATTCCATTCGGATGTTGTAAGTAGTAATTACTGCAACGTTGAAGAGATGGCGCTGCCGTAGCGTAAATCAATACTAGAAGAAATTCAACGGGTCCACTAAGGTCTCGGTAGCATAGTTGGTAGTGCACTCGCCCGGACAGCGAGAGACGTGGGTTCGAGTCCCGCCTGATACCTGGACAAATTGAATTTTTTCTAATATAATTGTATTAATATCGCCATTAAGCAGGCAAATGCTTTAAAAATTATAAAAAATAATGTAAAAATAATCTCTTCTCAAAGATTGGTAAATACTTGTAAAAGTATTCCATTCGGATGTTGTAAGTAGTAATTACTGCAACGTTGAAGAGATGGCGCTGCCGTAGCGTAAATCAATACTAGAAGAAATTCAACGGGTCCACTAAGGTCTCGGTAGCATAGTTGGTAGTGCACTCGCCCGGACAGCGAGAGACGTGGGTTCGAGTCCCGCCTGATACCTGGACAAATTGAATTTTTTCTAATATAATTGTATTAATATCGCCATTAAGCAGGCAAATGCTTTAAAAATTATAAAAAATAATGTAAAAATAATCTCTTCTCAAAGATTGGTAAATACTTGTAAAAGTATTCCATTCGGATGTTGTAAGTAGTAATTACTGCAACGTTGAAGAGATGGCGCTGCCGTAGCGTAAATCAATACTAGAAGAAATTCAACGGGTCCACTAAGGTCTCGGTAGCATAGTTGGTAGTGCACTCGCCCGGACAGCGAGAGACGTGGGTTCGAGTCCCGCCTGATACCTGGACAAATTGAATTTTTTCTAATATAATTGTATTAATATCGCCATTAAGCAGGCAAATGCTTTAAAAATTATAAAAAATAATGTAAAAATAATCTCTTCTCAAAGATTGGTAAATACTTGTAAAAGTATTCCATTCGGATGTTGTAAGTAGTAATTACTGCAACGTTGAAGAGATGGCGCTGCCGTAGCGTAAATCAATACTAGAAGAAATTCAACGGGTCCACTAAGGTCTCGGTAGCATAGTTGGTAGTGCACTCGCCCGGACAGCGAGAGACGTGGGTTCGAGTCCCGCCTGATACCTGGACAAATTGAATTTTTTCTAATATAATTGTATTAATATCGCCATTAAGCAGGCAAATGCTTTAAAAATTATAAAAAATAATGTAAAAATAATCTCTTCTCAAAGATTGGTAAATACTTGTAAAAGTATTCCATTCGGATGTTGTAAGTAGTAATTACTGCAACGTTGAAGAGATGGCGCTGCCGTAGCGTAAATCAATACTAGAAGAAATTCAACGGGTCCACTAAGGTCTCGGTAGCATAGTTGGTAGTGCACTCGCCCGGACAGCGAGAGACGTGGGTTCGAGTCCCGCCTGATACCTGGACAAATTGAATTTTTTCTAATATAATTGTATTAATATCGCCATTAAGCAGGCAAATGCTTTAAAAATTATAAAAAATAATGTAAAAATAATCTCTTCTCAAAGATTGGTAAATACTTGTAAAAGTATTCCATTCGGATGTTGTAAGTAGTAATTACTGCAACGTTGAAGAGATGGCGCTGCCGTAGCGTAAATCAATACTAGAAGAAATTCAACGGGTCCACTAAGGTCTCGGTAGCATAGTTGGTAGTGCACTCGCCCGGACAGCGAGAGACGTGGGTTCGAGTCCCGCCTGATACCTGGACAAATTGAATTTTTTCTAATATAATTGTATTAATATCGCCATTAAGCAGGCAAATGCTTTAAAAATTATAAAAAATAATGTAAAAATAATCTCTTCTCAAAGATTGGTAAATACTTGTAAAAGTATTCCATTCGGATGTTGTAAGTAGTAATTACTGCAACGTTGAAGAGATGGCGCTGCCGTAGCGTAAATCAATACTAGAAGAAATTCAACGGGTCCACTAAGGTCTCGGTAGCATAGTTGGTAGTGCACTCGCCCGGACAGCGAGAGACGTGGGTTCGAGTCCCGCCTGATACCTGGACAAATTGAATTTTTTCTAATATAATTGTATTAATATCGCCATTAAGCAGGCAAATGCTTTAAAAATTATAAAAAATAATGTAAAAATAATCTCTTCTCAAAGATTGGTAAATACTTGTAAAAGTATTCCATTCGGATGTTGTAAGTAGTAATTACTGCAACGTTGAAGAGATGGCGCTGCCGTAGCGTAAATCAATACTAGAAGAAATTCAACGGGTCCACTAAGGTCTCGGTAGCATAGTTGGTAGTGCACTCGCCCGGACAGCGAGGGACGTGGGTTCGAGTCCCGCCTGATACCTGGACAAATTGAATTTTTTCTAATATAATTGTATTCACCAAATGCGTTTGTCAAGTTTTCCTTACAATGCAACAAGATGCACAGTATGCAACTGCACTCCGAGCAATATCCCGCCGACTCGCTAACTCGCCGATACAACCGTCGCGGGATCAACTTTATGTATGAAGTTCCGCATAATTTCAACTTTCAAGATGTTCTTGAGATTCTAGTTGTAACTTGTAGATGATAGTTTGCTACTTTTCATTTCACTGCCTTTTTAACCGACCGATGTTTTGTTACAATGATTTAACATATTTTAATCTACTTTGTTATTTTGTAAATACATACATGTTATACATAGAAACACCCAGACCGATACCAACAGACATGTTAATGCACACAATTGTTTGTACAGTGCGGGGATCGAACCCGCGACCTCTGTTGTAGCAGCCGACTTCTCGACCATTACACCAAATGGCTCGTGCACGTCAAATAAATAACTGTTTAGGTATGATAAATGATACTAAACGATTTAATTGAAATATTGACAGCGATCATTTAGTAAGAAAATTTCAAATCTTGCGGTACTTTTCGGAGTGAACTATGCACCTCCGTGTTAAAACACAGAAAATACAGCGCCCAGCTTTTAGGTCATCCTTGACACGGATTGGAAAGAGCGTGCAAACATGACCTTTTTTTCTAAGGAGAATGCTTTAAGCCGCGTAACCGCAGGCTAGGGAAATCTGCGGCCATGTGTGGGATTCGGGACTTCAGGTTTCTCCATCACACCTAGCGTTGCCAGAATGTTAATTTTGTCCCATTTTTCGCTACTTGTACGACCCTCTTATGTTACTTTGTTACACGGCTTAAAATGTGACTAACGTTAATTCTTCGACAAAATCTGTTTCCTGAAATTTTAGCACATTGAGCGATGCTTCCTGATGAAGTGTCCCTCAATGGAATAGGCCGCAGTGGCCGCTTACCATCACGTGGGCTGCGTGTCTGTCTGCCAACTGATGTGGTGCAAAGAAAATGTTATTTAATTTTCTTATGTGACATTTTACTTTCGGTCAATAGCAACATAGTTTATGCTGGAAAAAGACGGAAAGAAGGCTAATGTCCACCTCGAGGTGATTGACTGGTTCAAATATGAGCAATTCTGACTTCTACAAATAATTCGTACACCAATAAAAATGTCTCTTGAACTTTAGCCCTAAAGGTTTTTAGTAACCTTGTCTAAAAATAACCTGGTGATGATAAAACATTCACGACGCAAGTATTACCGTTAGATTGATTGCGCACCGGAGTGAGCGTGGCATTAATCTTGCTTCGAGTTCGCTTACACTCGTGATATCGTAAATGCGAAGATTTTTATGAACCCTAAGTAAATATCATTCTAGTCCAAAAAAGATATAATTTAAATAGTACTGGCCTTCCTCTGTTTGAATTATATGACATTATTTTTCAATAAATGTTATTTTCTGGATGAAAACTAGACTATTAAACACGCTGTAGCTCCCAACTATCTCCAATACAAAAAATCAAGTTGATCCGTTGCGACGTGAAAGAAGGCTAAAACATTTATTTCTATTATTATTCCATAAGTTATTATCCCTAGAACAATTCCGAAAAAAAGAAAACTCGAGGTTAAGTGTTTAATTAACAAATTTTATCAAAATTGTTTGAGTGGTTTATGTGTGAAAACCAAGTAGAGATTACTCTCGCAGTTATAATAATACTAGTATCGGATTTTTAATGAAACACTTAAGGGTTTAATTTGCACCAAAATTGAGTATTCGACGCTAACGTACCGTCACGTCTGTAAGCGTAACGCCGGTGAGCGCCACGCTTCTAAGCGTTGAACAAAATACGACTATAATTTGGTACCATTACGCGTGGGTTTTCACAATTCATTACAATCCTTTCACAAATATGTATTGTGGGAATACCACGTAAATGTAAAGGTCAAAATAAGCCTTTTTCAATTTCAATCTGAAATGTTTTGTGGGTTAAGCGCGCGTGTAACCCTTATATTTAAAACAATACGTTTTTATAAGTAATGTGAATTGAAAATTATACATTTCGGAAACATGTTTAATCCATCAAGCCCCGGAAAACCAGACACAATAGAAAATCTATTGTTTACGCGACACCCGGCTTTCGGTCGGGTGTTTAAGAGTTAAAGGAGATATTTTATTTTAGGCCCAGTTGCGGATAGTGATGACATTACTCCCTAAATTAATAACTAATTTTTTTAGACATTTAGACAAAAGTTTACGTTTAAATGCAACGGGAATTATAAAATCAATTTTAAAAATGCGATGTTTTGACTACCGGTCCACGACATTCCATCTTTTTAAAGTCAAGGCATAGATAACTATTGAAACAAGATCATAGGTTCAACAATGCGTGTAAAGAAACGTCGGGCTGGTTATAACAAAAATATTTCAATGAGGTGATTATTTGTTTTAGATCATGTTTTGTCTACTTTATCTATTTTAGGGTGTTGAGATTTCAGTAAAAAATAATTTAATTGTGTTTTTAAGATTTTTACTAAAATGGTTATACCTATGTATATTAAGGCCGTGAAACTGAACGCGATTCCGTCTTGACGTTTGTCAGTTATCACTGACATTGACAGGAGTGGTTGGAGTGTCATTCATCATATCTTCCGTTTGTTTTGAACTGAGGTTTTGTGTTTTTCCTTATTTTCAACGAAAAATAGAAGAAAATGGCATCAAGTAGAGCCCCTTTTCCACCGAATCGTTGTGTTAACTGTGCAGTGAGATTTCAACGGAACGTACAAAGACAATTACTTTCAGAAACGACTGAAAGTGTGCAATAACTTGTGAGTGGATTTTTGATTTTTTTTTAATATTTTCGTTTAATAAAGAAAAACCAATATTGCTAATGATTTTTAGACATTCTAAGGAACAATTTGATATATGTTTCATTACTATCCGCCACAATTTTTAGTGGGCCTATCCTCCATACAAAAATAAAATGTCTCCTTATAAACCCCTTGACCTCTTCTTTTCTTGTATATTTTTGGTTATATTTATAAATTACTAGTATTTTTCCCGCGGCTTCGCCGGCGTGGATTATAAGTACGATGTTATCCGGCAAAAATGTTATGCTATGTTTATTATTTTACACACTATATATGTAAGCTGTGCAAGATTCATCAATACTTTATCGTTGCACAGCGCCATCTGTCATCAATTTCAAGAAGTTATTTATAAATAGCTTTGGAGCATTGCCTTAAACATTAATATTAACACTTTATTCATCCCTTAAATCTTGCTTGTCTTCAAAATTCATCAGAATGCGTCATTGCTTTAAAGCCTCAGAAACTTGGGCGTTTACAACCGCCGACACTCAATTAGTCCTTTGATCCTGTCTATTTGCTGTTTATTATGAAATAATTCGATCCGGTCGTAATATACCGCTTGAGTTCAGGCCTTGCCACAGTACAATTGTAAACAGTAGCAGAATTATACAAATATTGATCTCTCTGAAGTTCAAGATTCTTGGAAATTATTTACACGGCCTTTAACATATTATAGCCTAAACTTTAGGTGGCAAACAAAGGTGCAACAAACTTTGGGTGCAAGGCTTTTTCAAGAAATTCGAAAACTGTAATTTATGTACACAACAAATTGCATTTTTTCCAAAATTAATACTGTGATGGATGGAATAAAGGAATAACACGTTCTGATCTTGATAAGATACCTTCCCTATACGTTATGGTATTTCTCCTCTACAACACGTAACGCACGTTCAATATTAGTATATAAGCTGCACTCAGTAATAAAGATGGATTCATTCACTCTACACAATACTGTCTTTCATTGTGCTACCTAATCTACCCATCAGCCTCCATCTCATGGGGCCCTGGAGGCCCAACACCACATGGCGACCGTGACACCGTGACTGTTTCGGACAAATAGTTGTCAAATGGTGTAGTCGATGCACCACACATCGCAGAACTTCATGGGTGACAAACTACGAAGAGCCTCGTCGAATTCATCAAGCAAACAGAACCAGAGGAGATCAGCTTTTCCTTGATGCTGTGGCTTCATCTACCAACCATGGAGACGTCGAAAAATTTGTAAGTGTACAAGCCTATTTTTTCAACCTTCTAACCGGGATCATGGGATAACGGACTGATTAGGAGCTGAAGACAAAGAAGATGGCCCTACTAGAAGATAAAATTCTGCAGCCGTTTTACTGCAAGAAGCGCGCTGGAAAGGTGGAGATACAAAATGGAGGCGCCGCTGGGAGTTCTCGGGGGCCTGATGCAGCCATCCAGTGTAAATAATGTATGTGTTTAGTTTAATGTAGGTGGATATAATTTTGTTTTGTTGTAGTTACTTTTGGTTATATTTTTATAATATGTAGATTGTTAATTTTCAATTTAATTTTTAAAATTCTTAACCGCTCTGTTAGCAATCCAGGATTTAATTTTATTTAGGTATTATAGTGTGAATTTATTTTAATATTCGTGTTGCGTTTTGTTTTTCAATGGAATGTACGGTTTTACTTAAATAGCATCAATATGTTACAATAGACAGCAAGGTCAATAACAAACGACGGTTTTAGCGCGTACAAGCGAAAATTTTGTCACGTCAGCGACGTTCAGGCACGCGTTATGAACTCAGTAGCGCATAGTAAACATTTTATTAATTGATGATTAAAGTTATACATAATGTTATTACATAACAATAACATTTTCAATGTCACAAAAGTAGTGTTTATTTATAATTTTTTAATTTTTGGTAACGTTTAAAGGAGACTTTGGATAGGAAAATGAATGACAATTTTAGATGAGGAAATAATTTGGCTAATAAAGTAGGAAGTGCAATTGGACTGATCACCCAAAAGTAATATCTTATTTTTATAAGTCAAAATATTTATTAAAGTAGTGAAAGATATAAAATGATATTTAATTTTGTGAAATGAATGACGTATTATTATAATAATATTACGATTTTTTTTGTGAAGGATAGAGAGATATTTAATTTTGTGAAATGAATGTGTTATTATAATATTATTACGGGTTTTTTTTAAAGAAGTATTAAATGTTGTGGTACAAATAGGGTACATTAGAGATCAGATCCTTCATAAACGCGATCTGAACAATGTTCATCGCTAAACACTGTTGGAGACAGTATAGTCTTAAAATTGTGATACTCTATTTTGATAATTGAGGTACAAGTGAGGGTCTAATCCTTCCATTCGATCATGGTGAGCACGAAGTTCCTCCGTGAGATGAGTTGGAGTCCAATGAAGACTTAAAATATGAACTCCTCAAGTAAAGGTTGTTGTTGTAATACACAAAATACCTCGATTTATATTTTTGTTTATAAAATAAAGTACCAAAGAAAATTGGCCAAAAGGTGCCAAAATGAGAAATATATGTACCAAGAGTAATATACTCGTATTGTTGATGGCTCTACATTTTGCATAGATCAGGATTCTCTACTATGGGAGGCGCGCCGAAGACGCAACTATAGGAGATCTGATTAAAATATGTAAACATTATGTTATTGTAGAAGTCGTAATATGTACCGAGAAAGGGTAAAAATAAATTGTATTGAGTAAATTATGTTGCGAAGAATAAGCAAAGGGTTATGCAATGTTAATGTTGATGATTAATACGAAAAACGATTGTGTATAGAAGGAAATAATGAGACAAGTCAATGTATAAAAGAACACAGGAATATGTCGTACTAATATTTTTGTATTATAATATTGTGTAAATGAAATAATGAATGAATGTGTCATAATGTTGAACAAAATACGTTGCCAAGTTATAGATTATGGAAAAAAAGATCCCTATAAATTGAAAAAGGAGTCATTATAATGATTATGAAGGTTATTTATACTTGAACTATTAACTACGTAAATTATGACGTAAAAAATATGATTGTATCGATATATTGTTTAATCTTCTTGTGAAGGAAAATAAATGAGTGTAATGTTAATGATAAAAATATTATGTAAAATTAATTTCATATGAAAGAGGAACTACTCGTAATAGAGAATAATAGAATACTCATATGTTATGAGAAATTTTATTTTCAGATTTTCTGTATTTTGTATAATAATGGTTTATTATTAGGCAAATTATTTTGACCATATGTTTTTTTAAAGTTGAATAACTAGTACTTTAAATATATTAAGTTACTTATGTTATTTTTTTTGGGAAGTATGCGATTGCTAACAGAGGCGAACTGTTTTGTATTATTGTTAATTTTGAGATCTATAGTCAAATTGTTATTTTATAAAATATTTTTAGAGGTAATTCGTACTATGAATATAAGTTCGTCCTTTCAAGGGAAGGGTTACAAAAAGCACATGTTGATGCTAGGAATGATTTGTTAAGTACAAAGATAGATAGGAAAACCAAACACGATGTAAAATGTAAGGTTAAGAAATGAAAATTATAACAAGACAAATAATTTGTATCTAGGTCCATTTCCTGTATTAGAGGACATGGAACCTAATCTAAAGATATAAAAAAATAATAAAGCATATATTATACATAAGAATAGAACTTAAAAGTTCATAGAGTAAGGGCACTCTTCTCAGGGGAGGGACGCCTAACGTTTCAGGGGAGGTGTGATGGATGGAATAAAGGAATATCACGTTCTGATCTTGATAAGATACCTTCCCTATACGTTATGGTATTTCTCCTCTACAACACGTAACGCACGTTCAATATTAGTATATAAGCTGCACTCAGTAATAAAGATGGATTCATTCACTCTACACAATACTGTCTTTCATTGTGCTACCTAATCTACCCATCAGCCTCCGTCTCATGGGGCCCTGGAGGCCCAACACCACAATACAAAATAATACCAAACGGCAATCAATGACTTTTTGTTTTGTTAGGTTTTCACCCTAGAGAAGTAAATCCATCTTCATCCAATTAATATCTAAGGTCTTTATAGGTACTTTAAGAAATAAAGTGAAATTCGTTAAGATTCATTGATTAAATTGACAATTCTTAGGGCATTGGCATGAATAATTTTATTTTGATTTAGATTCGAATAGAAAGGAACTTACTGTCAACTTCTATACACTATAACCTCGGCCTCCATTTAGGAACTTTACCAACTCTGGCTATACAATTACTGCTGTCCCATTGAAATCGCGATGGAGTTATTACAGCCATTTTGAAACGACTGAAGGCGGCTAGTTAGGGCAACGTTAAAGCTAGTAGTTTAAAATTGCTTTTTATTAAATGTCTTGTTAGCAGCGTTTCATGAATGAGTGAATTGACCGGAATCTCTGAATGTACTGATTCAGTTCATTAGTGACCTGAAAGAGCGTGTTCTGAACTAACTTGGTCGAGATAAGTTAAGTAAGGAACCTGTTTGAACGACAGTGTTGAATACCAATAGTTGTAGATACTGGAGGTTATCTGATGAGTTGCTTTACTGGCTGGTGTGGTTAGTTGTCTTAAAGTAATATCATAACTACATAGCTTTATAGGATTCTAGGTGTGGGAAAAACATTGAAATTAATGAGAATGAAAGATTGCAACGCTAGAAGATCTCAAATTTTTAAATTTAAATTAGCCTTTTCCCACAAAAGGATAAAAATAACGTCGATCTGTTGCTCCGTGCCAGCGTAAAAGAATGACAAATTTAAACGCTTCTATTATAAATGTAATCCCATGGTATCTAAGCATTATCCCCGAATAATAAGTAGCCTATAATTATCCTTTTTCAAGGTCTGTTTGTATCGGTACAAAACTTCATCAAAATCGATTAAGTACACTTACATTACAGGCAGAGAGGGTTATTTTCACAATTTATAATTTAGTATGGATGTATGCGATTGTAAGGGTTACGCTACCACGTAAAAAATTTAAAAACAACACAGCTGATGACATGATTAACCGAAGTTCTTTTTGTCTCCAAGCTCTTTCCCACACAGGTCAATCACAATTCACAACCAAAGGTGATGATACAATTTTATGATTAACTCTATCTTTCTCTTTGCTCCCAGGCTTGCCCCCCGGCGCGTCGGAGTGGAGCAGCTCCGAGCGCGCGCCGCTCGCCGTCGACGCCGCCGAGCTGGTGCGGGACGCGCCGCTCTACCCCCCCTTGCAAGTAAGTTCTCCCCTTGCCCCCCAGGATTTCCCCCCGGCACGTCGGAGTGGAGCAGCTCCGTTCACGAATTTAATAGCTATTGCCAGACAGGCACACACAGTTCATACAGGCACAGAAGTGACTCACTCCAGCGAGCGAAGTTTCCCCCCTCAGTACAGCTCATGATCTTGAGCTAGTTACTTAACATTGTAACGATGACTTGATTTTAATGACGAAGGTCTTTGACCTGCAGTGGTATTTGGTAATCTCATGCTATACTGCTAGATTATGTTGGCGTTCAATACTTGATGTACCTACATATTATTATTTAAATCCCAGAGAGTTCCGTCGAAGCTACAATTAAAATTCCGGTCGACGCCGTTTGTTCACTAACACACCACTTGACACAAATAAGAAGCAGAATTCCGCTTTTATTTTTAACTGTCACACTTCACTAATTAATTTTAACATCAAAGTGCACAGAAGATGGAGCAAAGAGCTCATAAATAAATATAAGAAAAAGCCACATGCAATGTCATGAACTTTAGCACAGGGCGAGGATGGTCAACTAGCTTAGTTCAAATATATAAAAATAAAAAAAAAACCTTTCTGCATCAAAAAAGGCTTTACTGGCAGTGGATGTCCTTTAAATCACCCTGCAAAAAAAGGGGATCTATTTTACCACTATGAGTAAGGGAAAAGGTAGTGCATCTTAAAAGGTACTATTTGCGCGCCTTATATTATAAAATACCGTTTAATTGTACGATCGGAAAAATTGGCCGCTCAGCCAAATTTTTTTCCTAGGAAGACATTAAACCCATGTATTTGTGGTGGTTTATATCAGAAGTCACCATTTAGAATTTTCTGATACGAACTCCCTTCATTTTAAATAAACGATTCTTTTTCCACAGGACACCCCCGACGAACCAACCCTTCTAGACGCAATGGAAACCGAACCCTCCTACAACGACTTAGAGACTAGTATCGAAGAGAGCCGACAGCTGGTGACCCCAGAAGACCTGGGCGGCTCGATTGAGACTGAACATGAAACGATGGTACAAAAGGAAGCAACTGATAGTGAAGATAGGGCCAAGAGGAGTAGTGGCCAAGATTGGGAGAAGACTGCTAAGGTTAGTTACTTTTTTATGCTAATAGTTTAATGTAAAACACAGCCAGAGCTGTTAACGACTGACTCCACCTGTGGCCTTTTTTATATATTTTTATAAAATTTGTGGCTACGTGTGCTCAAAACAGACAAATAATTTAGTAATCAACTTGTGAACCTGCATTTCATATTTACATAACGCTAAGTATGTCTCAACGAAAGTTTTAAGATAGTTTTAATGATAGAAATAAACAATAAGCTTCCTAAGACTAGGTGGTAATGATTTGTAAACAAAGCTCGCCGTGATCCATAAAGTTGACATTGACATTTATTTATTTGACGATGTTCTTTTGAAGCCTACACAGATATCCCACTAAAACCAGCCTATAAAAATCTAGCAAAGTCACGATGTAGCTGCTTTTTAATTAGAGTAATGTTTCTAAGGGGGGTAAGGGGAGAACGGAACGAACAGATTATCCGGCCCAACTGTCAACCTCACCTGCACGTGACGACAATTCTGAGAACCTCTCACAGAGTTGTCGCGGTGCCCCCTGCTAGACAACGGACGAGGCAATGACGACCGAGTAAATGGCGGTATAACCATACGCCTGGTCATTTTGACTAGAAGCGGCTACGGAGAGCCCTGAGGACTAAATATCCCCAAAAAGATCCGGTGTGGAAGGCAAAGGGAAAACCACCACACTATTTTTCCCAGGAAAATCATTATGGTTGGACACAAAAACAGTATGGCCCTCAGTCCCCGGCAGACCTTAAATGGTCAGAGGGTGCTAAGAATCCCCGGGTCAGTCATAAGATTAGCCACTTGGAACGTTAGAAGTTTATTCGAAGATGTGAAGTTGGATAACGCGTTGTTGGAGATGAATAGGCTGGCCCTGGACATCATGGGTATAAGCGAGCTAAGATGGATTGGTACTGGACAGCTCAGGGCGATGGATCATACAATTTACTATTCCGGCAGTACAGATATCCGACACCACCGCAATGGAGTAGCAATAGCTGTCACTAAGGCAATCAACGCCTGCGTTCGTAACTTCGTTCCTATATCAGATCGAGTAATGATACTGCAATTAAACGCACGCCCATTTAACATCAATTTAATCCAGGTATACGCACCAACTGCAGACAAGGACGAAGACCAGTTAGAATCTTTTTACGCCCATATAGAACAAGCCTTAGAAATTGTTAAACCACAAGAGGTAACCATAATTCTGGGAGATTTTAACGCAAAAATTGGCAGAGGTAAAACTGAAGGAGTGGTTGGAGATTACGGGCTGGGATCGAGAAACGAACGTGGGGACAGACTCATTCAGTTCTGCCAAGAATATGATTTTGTGGTAACAAACACCTTTTTTAAATTGCCGCCTCGAAGACTTTACACATGGAAATCACCAGCTGATAAACCTGATAAGATAGTTAGGAACCAAATAGATTTTATTTTAATTAATAAACGACACCGAAACAGTGTAAAGTCGGTAAAAACCTACCCCGGAGCTGATATAGGCTCAGACCATAATCCCTTAGTAGCGTCCTTTACAGTTAAACTTAAAAAGGTTAAAAAACCAACCGCGAGATCTCGAATGGATGTGGCCCAGTTACAGGACAAAGACATCCGTGCAAAAATACATACAGCCACCAACAACGAAATTACAAAGTTAAGGCCAAATAAGCAGGATGTCGATGTTGAGGCCGAGTGGGATATTTTTAAAAATACACTGGTCAATATTGGCGAACAATACCTCAAACCGCAACCAATTATAAGCAAAAATGACTGGATGACAAAAGAGATTCTCGACCTTATTAATAGACGACGTGAATTTAAGGGAAAAGATGAGCTGAAATATAAAGAACTGCAACATGCCATCAGGAGAAGTGTCCAGGTCGCGAAGGAAAACTGGATGTCTGATAAATGCGATGAAATTGAACAGCTAGAGGCAAAACATGACTATTTCCACTTACATAAAAAGCTGAAGGAATTGTTGGGGCAACGACATAGCACAAAACTGCAATCTGGACTCATAGATAGCGACGGGAAAATGGCAACGTCCTTGGACGAAAAGCTCAAGATATGGACAGACTACATAAGTAAGCTATTCGCTGATGATGATAGACATGATGTTGCAATCTGTGGCGATAATGATTCAGGACCCACAATCTCAAAAGCGGAGGTAGTATTTGCTATCAGAAATGCCAAATCACGCAAAGCAGTCGGGCCGGATGAGATACCGGTTGAACTACTCAAGGAAATTGAGGAGTGCAATTTGGATTACCTGGTAAACCTCTTTAACCTGGTTTACTCGACCGGGGTTATACCGGAGGATTGGCTTAAATCGACATTCGTAACACTGCCCAAAGTAAGTAATCCAAAGGAGTGTAATCAATACCGTACAATTTCTCTCATGAGCCATGTTCTAAAAATATTCCTTAAAATTATACACGGGCGCATATACAGGAAATGTGAAGCTGTAATATCCAACAGCCAATTCGGATTCAGGTCGGGACTGGGAACCCGCGACGCTCTGTTTGCATACCAAGTTCTGGTACAGAGATGTTGGGATGTCAACCGTAAATTGTATGTCTGTTTTATCGACTACGAAAAAGCGTTCGACAGGGTGCAACATGTTAAACTTATAGAAATCCTGAAAGACGTTGGCGTGGATTTCAGAGACATACGACTGATAAAACACCTATATTGGCAACAGAAAGCGAACGTAAAAATTGAAGGGCAACCATCTGTCTATGTGGATATATCTCGTGGTGTACGACAGGGTTGCATCCTCTCGCCTCTGTTATTCAATATTTACGCCGAAAGAATATTTTGTGAGGCTCTACAGGATGCGAAGGAAGGAATAGCTGTTAATGGTGTACTTATCAATAATATCCGATATGCTGACGACACCATTTTGTTAGCTGATAGTCAGATGGGCCTTCAGTCATTAATCACCGCTATCCATCAACAAAGCAGGAAGTATGGTATTAATATAAACTCCAAAAAGACCAAATGTATGATTATAAGCCGAACACCAGGATTATGTTCTCCACTGACGGTTGATGGCAAAGCTTTGGAACAGGTACACAAATATAAATATCTGGGCGCAATGGTGGACGAGAAGGGTGATAATACTCTGGAAGTCAAATGCAGAATTGAGCAAGCACGGGCTGTCTTCCGAAAAATGAGCAAGATACTCTGCGACCGGAAACTAAGTCTGGCATTACGTACACGAATCGTCAGATGCTACGTATTCTCCGTCTTACTCTATGGCGTGGAAGCATGGACACTCACAGAAACTACCAGCAAAAAACTTCAAGCTTTCGAAATGTGGGTGTACAGAAGGATGTT